>VZSZ01022409.1:0-12431 GCA_013398815.1 Ibidorhyncha struthersii
CCAGAGCACAAAGGCATTGACAGCAACACTTTCTCCAAACCTTCTCCTGACCTCCCGCAATTTGCAGCTTAGAGACTTCCTGAGAAAGAAATGGCATCTTTGTACTTGATAGTCTTGCATGGAATTTTCCTTCATAAATTTATCCAATTACCTTTTGAACCCATTTACAATTTTTGTATCCACAACATCCTGTGGAAGGACATTCCACAGCTCAACAGCTTTGTCTGAGGCACCTTTGTGCGTTTGTTTGGAGCTGCCAGGTTCTTGTCGGAAAAAAACACAACCAACAAACCAGATAAGAAACTTGTTCCTTTGCATCACATCTATTTACTTTTTCCTATGCCATTATGGTTTGTGATTTCTTTTACAGGCCTCCCTCAACCTGTCTTCCAGTCTGAAGTGCCCTGATGTATGCAATCATTCCGAGTGGATGCTGCTCTGTACCTCCAACTCTCTGCCCTGCATTCTCCTCGCTTGCATTCTTCTCAAACTAGACTGTGTGTCATATTCAGATGCGTTTGAGAAGAGGGTGAAAGAATTTCAGAGTAGTGAGAGGCATGTTTAAAGGTAGAGAAAATTTTTTTGGGGGAAAACCACACATAAAATAAATGAAGTTTCACTGTGATGCTACATATTTGCAAGCAACAGAACTGTTCAAGCACTAACAAAAGAAGATTTAAAAGAGGGGAAAAATTATTTTTCTGTGCCTTCATGCTTTAGAGACCTGAAATAATTTCTGTGTGCTCCGTTTCCCCCTCAAATGAGCACTTTACTACATTTTGTAACTTTCTACCCTGTCCATAAAGAGACAACCACACTAGAGGCAGTACGCTAATAAGCCTTTGTGTTCTACTTGGTTTTGTATTTAGTGAGGAAAGAAAAGAAATAATGGCAGTGAAACAGATTGCAAATAAATGGAGAGTGGGTGGTGGTAAGGGAGGAAGAAGAATGATTACTAGTCACCTGATACTTTTAAGTAAATTTTTAAGTGTAGCACCTGGAATTTACTTTTATTTTCCAGTATTAAAAGGCAACTGGGATCTTTATTATTCACTTCCAAAAGTACAAACTATTCACAAAACATTGCAGAATGCATTTTGATCTAGTACAGTGGTCACTCTCTGAAAAAAGGCTCCCCTCAGACTTGGGATGCCCTCAAGGTTACTGGTGCCTGCACTGAAACACCATGGAGAAACCTGTTACCGGCAGAGCTGCTGCTCTCCCCTCACCACTACCTGACTGTACAGCGGGAAACTGCTTGTTACAACTGTTCTTTACTAAGGGAGTATTTAATGAATTCCAGCTGAGGTCAGGTGAGGTCACTACAAGTACAGTCCTCCTGGGGTAAACATCTTGTATTAAGAAAATGCTTCAAAATTTCCCCACGGCAGGCTCGGCACACGCACACATGTGGAGTTCCCCTCCCTTTAGTAAGCGTCTATGCAAGGTCAAGTGAGAGTGCAAGAGGCTTGGTAGTTCTGGAGATTGATATTGTTAATTTGCTGCTACAAAATGTATTCTGTGAACATTTTTGAGAAACTGCCCACTTCTAACCTCCAGTATCTCAAATACCAAAGAATCTACTATGAAAAAAAAAAACCCAAGAAAAAAAAACCCCAGAAATTTCACAGGAGACACATGAAACTTATTCCACACAGAAATTTTAGGGTATATTTCTTGAGATCAAAAATGTTGTCATAAATGCTGTCAGTTGCATTAAAAATGTTGGTTTCCATTATTTAATGAGAACTACCTGCTGGTGTCATTCATGAGAATATTTTAATTTTTGTAGTCTGCTCAAGCAATCTCTATTCGTTTTGTTGTTAAGTTACAGCAAGTATATTTCAGATTTTCTGAAGAGTAAGATAGAAGAGAGGAGAGGAAAAAAAAGATTTTCCCGTGCTACCATATCACAACCAAGCTTTCCTGCTTAGGAATTCACTTTATAATTGAATTTTGGTGGCTGTAAAATTTTTGCTGTTGTCATAACATCCCTCTAATTTGGCAGTTACAAGGGTCTGAAAAAAAAAAAATAACCCACTTTTGTATTTTCAGTAGACTATACAAAGTGTTGATAAAATCCAATATTTACTAAATACATTTCAGGATGCTGGGAAATAGGGAAAGGGTACTTGCCCTAGATCAAAGCACGACAAGCCTGGAGGAAACACCCGGTTTTCCACATATGACTGTACGTGAAAACATGCACATAAATGGGACAAAACCCACTGATATTTGCACACTACGTAACACTTCTGACATGTCAAAACTTTTCAGCATATGGTTTCATAAACAGAATACTGCTACAAACAGCTCCAATACATTAACAGACAGGGGAAATACAAGTGTGTTGTGCTGGTGCTCCGCAAGGTTTGTGGTGGGGAATTCCTCACATCTCTCTGCTGTCCACTCTGCAGAAACGTATCAAACTCTGAGCTGCTGCTCCACCATGATTTTCCCACTGTAATCTGCTGCCTGTTCTTCTCTCAAACCCCATCTGCCGGCCATTTTTCTATCAAATAAGCTGGTTAAAATTCCTTCTCCTTTTTTCTTTTAAACCTAGGGCAATTTCAAATAGTCCAGCACTAACCAACAGGAATTTATTTTAACCATTTATTTAAAATACCAATGGTTTTGTATTGCTGCAGCTTAACAGCTCTGATTGGTTTCATGCAGTCTCCTTTCACTTTACCTTTTTCAGATACATGCATTAGCTTGCTGGGTGCTGAGAAGTATGGCTGAAAGAGTAATTTCTATTATTTTCTTTTAGGCTCAGAGTTTTGAGCATTAAACAAAATTTATATAGACAGCAAAGCATGTACCATTGTGAAAACAGCTACAAAGCAAGTACAAATATTTAGAAATGTATAATAAGGTAACCATGAATCCTCCTTCCCTTTGCAGTTCCCGAAATTTAGAGGTGATTTTCCTCATGCAAGGGAAGCAAACTGATTATTCCTTGATCTTTGAGGAAGACAGTACTTCAGAGTTAAAGATGTGTGTATGCATATTGAACAGAAGTCCTTTTTCCTCTACCAGATATTGCTCTGAATGAAAGGTTCACACTTATCAGCATTTTCCTCCATGCCAGAGGGCTGAGAGGGAACTTGACCTGGATAGGATTGTTTCCTAAACTTTGTTTTTAAAATGACCTAACATGCCACTTGGTTTCATGCCGACTGACTAGTTTCACACAGACTGCTGCACGTACTCAAACTTTGCATTTAAAAAGAAACTGTTTTAATATGTTTTTGCTGACTACGGTTTGAGAACCTCTCTTGTAGGAAACCAACAGAATAAAAAACAATGGAAAATTGTTGGCTGTAACAGGGCTTGCAAGTAATAAAGTTTAATATAGCTTACATCTATGTGTTGGAGAAGAAAGGCAGAAGACAAAAGCCATGATAGCTAATGCTATCACAACACACTCCCCAGAAAAAGCCCACCTTAGGAGCACAGTGAGAAAGGTATCCACCCAAAAGTGGCAGCTCTCCGTACTGCATTGCCCATCACAAACACTCCTTTGAGAGTTTCGCGAGTTTCACAAGTTACACTTAAAACTAAAGGTTCGTGCTTCACAATAAAAATCAATTGCAAAAAGTATCAAGAACACGCATTTGGGTCCTTCCTCCTTTTAGCCGAAAGCCCTTAAGCTATTGGTTTGTAGGCTAAAGGGAAAGTGTTTTTCTTCTTTGAATGACGAGCTGTGTACTAGCTTACAGTTGTGTTTCAGCTTGACTATGCAGCGTGTACTTCTTCGGTAAAAGCTAACAGGGATAAATGAGGGGGTGGGGAGAAAGACACAAATTGGAATTATATTCTGCTCATTTGAAATGGAAGCAGGAGCTCTTGGGCTGAGATGAAGCACTAGTACCCTGGCTGAAAGCAAGGAGAGGCACATGCATGGAGACCACTCCCACAGCACAAAACACTAAAAGGTGCCAAACAATGGAGGAAGCTGGGACATGAATATTTGCTCATTCATTTTATAGAGATTTTAAACCTGAACCAGTTTCTTGATCTGGTTTCCCACACAGCCAGAGCATCATCTGCTGTGCAGAAGTTTGGGCGCTGGTCATTTAAGCCAACAGTGCCCCAGAAGAGCTGAGCGGCGAAGAGCCCCACCACCCAGGCAGGGGGACACGCTGCCTACCCTGGAACTCACCCACCCTTCACAGCAGGTGACAGTAGCAGTGAGGAGACTTCTTCCTCCCTTGTGCTAAAGCAGCCTGCTGAACAGTGAATTGAATTCTGCGAGACGCAGAATGAAGGTAGAAGACATACCCTGTAATAACAACTTCTTCCTCTATCCTGTTATTCAAGAAAGCCTCAAATTGAGCATCCTTGCTTTGAGTTTCACTGGTTATCTGGACTTCAAAGAGTTTACCAACATAACTATACATCTTGGCTTGCTTTCTCACTTCTGAAAAGTTGACGGCAACCTTAATTGGGTTCCTCCTTAGTGTAATACACTCCAATAACTTTTTCCTAATTATTACCATTAATTATCATATAAAATCACTTAATTGCAGTAGCTTTAGGACTGCTAACAGAACCTGAGCTTTGCTTCAGTGTTACAGGTGACCCCGCCCAGAAGACAGCCTTTACAAAAGGCCAATAGTTAGACACCGTACACGTAGACAGCATCAATGGTATAAGCAATGCTCCTTATCTGCGTTACCTGTATCATGATGAGTGAAGTTACACAACACTGTCATTACAGATGAAAGACTGAGGATGAACTCCTTTCCCTGCCTTCACTGTCAGCCACGCGGTTCTGCTTCCTCCTCTGCGCCCATCAACTCACTAACACAGCAGAAACCAATCTACTTTTGCCAGGTTTGTGTTCTGCCGAGTTAAATCAGCTGACTAAAACCTGAGGTGGTAACACCAACCTGGGTGGGGAGGAAGGGAAAGGGCAGAGTGCTCAGGAACTTCCTCAGCAGCAGCAAGCTGCTGGGGTGGATTACGTCCTTACAGATAACTTTGCTTTGAGAGTACTTTCTACATTCCTCCAGCTCTACCACTATTATCTGCAAGCCACACCGTAGTGAAAGCACACAAACAACTGTGTAGTTTCAAGTTTGTCTCTAGCATTAAAGAAAAATGAAAAGTGGAAAAACTGATAGTGAATACTTGATCCATAAGGAATCCTTCTCCTCCTCATTTGCCCTTATAGACCCAAAGTTGAGTCAATGGAGCAACCAGCTCAGAGATACGAACATTGAAAACCTGCTCGTATGGTTCAGCTGGCTGTCCCCCCCAGCACACACAGGCTGCACAAAGTTCAGCCAGGGACTGACACACCTGCATTTCAACTATCAACTTCTGCAGCATTCCTGAAAAAGGCTGCAACCTGCAAACCTGCTGGCTTACAGAAACTGCACCGACAAACTTTGTTTCTGTGAAGTAAACTTCAGCAATCAAGTAGTTTGCCTAAGCCTCATCAGCATCGCTGGTATAGGTACACTTTATTTACTCAAGAATACTTTATTGATTTAATTTAACTTAGGAGGGAACTGACCTGGGCTAAATCAACACAAGAATTTGAAACAAACACAAGAATGTGCACTAATAAGCGACAATCATGTTTAATTAAACCTGCTCCTGTATATATATTTTTAATCTGAATTTACATCACTTATTTTTAGGCAAAACCTTAATTTTTAGGCTGTGGCTCCATTATCATTTTTTCAGCAGAAGCACAAACTTAAACAACTCCTACCTTTTTCCCCCAGCTGTTTGTTCCTACGCCAGCCTAACCACCCAAGACAACATTGCTTTATGCTGGCAGTTGGGTCTTTCTTGGCAGGGTTTTCCTTATCCAGTTGAATCACTTCCCTGCTTCGGTTCACCACACGGCTGCACAAACACATGTGCTGGCACAACACCGGAGGCAGTGCTGAAGTGGAAATGAATGACCGGGAAAGGATGGGAAGTTGGGCTTGACTGGGCTGCAGTGCCACTAGAGATGTAAGCCCAGCTTTAATTTGCTTTCTCTTCTCCACACAAGATAAGCTAAAGAAACATTAAGAGATGGGAAAAAGCAACATAAACCTAAAAGCCAGGGAGGGATATGACAACGATGAGTAGGGAGCAGAATCTGAGTGAAAGTATTTCCATGGTTAACTATTGAGATGAGAGCTTTTAAGCACTCCACAAGCCATGGAAATTCTACATGCCAGCAAAAGTTTAAACACATTTTGCTTTGCCAATGTAGATATAATATTTGATATCAAAGTCTTCAGAATGCTGCCACATAAAGTTGCCCAAACTAATGATTTACTGCTCAGTGCAGAGAAACATTTCTAAATATCGTTAACTTCGAAGTTTGGCTACATTAACCTCTCAAATGTACAAAGAGAAAAATCTCTTGTGAATAATGCCATTGCTGAATAGCATTATTCTGAAAATTCATGAAAAGAAATATCAATTTGGTTAAACACCAGAGTTTAAGAACATGTCTTAATTTAGAATTACCAGTGTTTTTGGAAAAGGATGGGGATGGGTGTGGAATTTAGGATTTCGTTTCTGAAGACAATATGCTTTGGTGTTTGCAAGTACGTTCTCAAGGATGCCAAGCTGCCTGCTTGATGAGTTACAGAAGAGCTAAGCAACATCCTGGCAGTTGTCACAGCAAGCACAAACTTGTCATCTGATGCTGTTACGCACCAGTGGGTGTCACGTCCCATGAATGGAAGGTTTTTCCAAGCTTCCAATGACTGCTGCAGTCCACCAGGCAGGATGATGGGGACTGCTAGCTGCCTGGAAGCCAAGCTGTAAGAAAACCGTTCCCAGTCCTCAAAAGCCAGTTCAGAAGGTCAAGTTGGCTCATAAGGCTAACATTTCCATGGAACCCTGCTCCTGAGAAAGTCCATGTGGCCAACTGCCACAGAGCTTTGCATGCTGACAGCTTACAGATACGAGCTACTGGAGGCTTAGGAAATGATCTAGCAATAAATCTAGGCAGAAATCCTTTGCACAGTCTCATCTGAAGCTCAACATTAAAATTACTCCAGTGAGACATTCTGACATCATCGAAACGTTATAGAAGCTCAGCAGAAAACTTCTGAGCTTCTCAATGACAAATATGGTTGACAAGGAAAACCAGAGAAAGACCAACCAAAATGCCCCGCATCAATTAGATACTTACTGCTACTTTGGTGCCTCAAAGCAGTATTTGTTTCCCTATGATTTTGTCACTAAATGTCAAAGCGGTCAAGACAAGCAATTGCAAAAATAAAGATTTAACTCTGTTTTACAGTAAGTACTATTGTGCTATGGTAACTAAGAAAGCTCATGTTTCCAACTGAAATAAAAAGGTCAGGATATACCTTCAACAGTCAGCTGAAAAGCAGTTTGTTTCTCCGGATTCTGATTTTACTCTAACTGTAGCTGTGTCAGAGTTATGACTGATTCCATGTACCACTTTTTCTTTTTATGTTTTTGTTTCACACTCAGTTAAAACCATCTGCAATTTCAGTGGCCTCTGAATCATTTACGCTCCTCACTGTTTTAATCTGGCAGGTCCCTGTAGCCTGCACAGGTGGACTCCAAGTCCCGTACTCCAGCCAATATTCTATTACCGTTACTCCACTTTCTATTTGGTATTTATTTTTGTGTTTTGTGATGTGCCTACCATGTCACAGATGTTATGGGAAGTAAACAACAATGTATAAACCCAAACAGTTAACATGAACATCAGCATTTAATTTAGCACATCATCTAAGCTATGTTGTTCAAAAAAGATGTTCATAAACTACAGAGTTTTATACTAACACCAACACTAAGTTTTGATGACTAAACTGGTTCTTTCATTCCAACAAACTGAAAGTACAATGGACACAGTAGCTGATTACATGTTGGAAACTACAGTTATTCTGTTAACTAATCCCTAGGATTTCAGCAGTTCTAAGCATACAGTGGTGGAAGGTCCCATGCTTATGACTCATGCTACAATTTTTCTCTCTCCTATTGTTTTGCAAATTCTTTGCTTAATCTAAAATCCATTTCAACTAGAAACTTCCAGGCTCAGCGGAAACTTGAAGATAATGTATTCCAAATGAGTGATGTTTTAAAAGGGTGTGTCTCTACAACACCTTAAATCAATCTCAATCTGGGCTGGCACGGCCCTACCCTTGTCCCTGCTTCTGAGGTTCTGTCCCTTCCTATGTAGGTAGACAGATGCTCGCATGATCCCACAGCGAGCCAGTTCAGGGACCTGATCCAGCTGGAAAACATGCAAGGGCCACTGGAGCTAGAGGGAGTAGGCACGTGGCGGTGGGGTGGGAGGGATACAGGGCATGTCACACAATAAGATTGTGGCAATCCAGATTTAGCGAGGCTTAAGTGGAGATACACCACCAAGAGTCATTAATCATCCTGAACGAGCCATGTCTTAAAGGAAGTTGGCATTCTGAAGTTTGGGTTTCATTTTAAGGTATTGATTTATTTTCATAAAACATTTTAAATCTGTACATTAGCAGAAAAGTTATCCTACATTTACTAGTAATATATTCTCTTAATGGGATATATAATAATGAAATTTTGTCTCAATAGATCTTTAAGAGCAGATTCAGCTTCAAGGATTATGAGGTCAGCCTGAATAATGCCTGTTTTCTCTGCCTTATGGCTGACAATAACGCTTTCAAACTGGTTTTGATAATATCTAGCAGATTACAGTAGCTATGCTACAATCTAGGACTCTCTTCTGCTTCACTGCTTTAGCTTTGCTTAACGGCCCGCTTTTGTGTGGTAAAGCGGTGACAGAAATTACAATATACTGATGAAGATACGCTACTGCTTTTACAGGAATACGCTTCAGATTATATAAGAGTTATAATAAAAATCCCATAGGTTGGTAAAAACAGTAGGAGGGGCGCAAGAGAAGATCCAATCTACTTCCCCATGATAAATTTTCATGCTGGGTACCCCATGGCATGAGTCCATCAAATAAACATGTCTTCAGAAATAAATGCACAAAATAGCAAATCTTTTACCATCACCTTTCTATGCAAAGTATTTCTATTAGCTTACCACGTTTTTTCAGACAGGGACATTCCCAACAAGTCATCAATAATAAATACATTCAGCTATCAGTTCGGCTACTAATGAGTAGCTTTTAGCATACAGTGCCTATTAGGAGAAATCAGGTCTGGAAGATGACAGCATAGTCCTTAATAATTTACAAGACTCATTAATCTTATCCCAAAAGACAAACAAACAGAATTTGATATCTACTCAGATTTCCAGACCGAACCAAGATACAGCATTTCAGAAGCCATTAGGATCTATCAAGTCAATAAATATTCCTGAAATGTTCTTCTGTGGAATAACTTGTCAGCCAAAGATTTATCCATCTTAAAAAGCCCATATTATTAGAGACAAAACATCAGGAACTTTAAGAAACTTGCACTGTTGAAAGATAGATCAAAAAGGTTTGAAACTTATTCAATATGGCAGATGCTAAAGATCTTTAAAATTTGCTATTTTAAGTAGACAATATGTAGGTCTAATCTGGTTGTGCATAGAATAAAATACCAGTACTCTACACACATTAAGTAAGCCCAGAGACAGAATTCACATTCAACATCAAATGCTCACGTTGACAGTACAATATAGAGAATCTGGAGAGGGGAAATAGACTCATCCAGGGGCTACGCGCTGAGGTTCTGTACTTGGCGTAAGAGTGATCCATATTCCCACAGGGTATTAGTTACAAGGGGCAACACAGTGATTGGTAAGAGTATCTGGAAAAGAGGAATTATTATGCAATAGCTAGGTCCACGTGTTACGGCCAGAACTGTGGTCTGTGTCTAAAAACCAACAAAGACAACCCTAATAGAAGTTGCTTAGTTTTCTTGGTGTCTCCTGCTATGAATATACACCTTACTTCTATAAAACTGCTTTTTGCTCTGCACACTCACTAGTAATGAGGGTTTGCCTACAGAGAAGTTATCTAGTTAGATCTCTACTTGCATCTGATCCCATACTTGTTTACTATATTCTTTCTTCTGTTTTGAAGTCCTAAATGAGATAAGCTAAATTTTAGAGTAGCTGGCTGGAACACCCAGTCATACTGTGTGGGGAAGGAGGGAGGTCCTGCCTTCTTCCACTGGCTTTGTTACGCAGGCGTAAGAACAGAAGCTAGGGAGCTTTAGAGGCTCCACCTCATTTCTCGCTCCATTTAGATTAATCATATGCACCTAATTCCATGGGTCTTGGATGGGGATTTTTTCCAGATGTTTTATATGAACTATTGTACCTTCCCTTCCTTATCTGCATAACTAGCAAAGTCTCCCTTCCACCTACAAAATCAACAGGCAGAATTACTATACGATATAGGATAAAAATGCCTAAAAACCAGATGCACCTTAGAGCCCATACCTGTTATACCCTACAAAAAGCAGGACAAAGAACACCATTTTACTGTAGATCATTCTGAAATGGCAGTAATTAAGGAACATGCCATTTCCTTAATTGCAATTTCCTTTTTATAAAATACCCCTTTACTCACGTCACTTTATATTACAAGCAGTGAACCACAGCATTACACTGCGCTTTCAAAGCTAATCATGTATGACACTTGTTCTTTCTCACAGTTCTCTTTCACCACACTAAGGTTTACCTTCTGCCTAAGGCTTTTAAACAGCTTGTCATAACACAAGGAGTGTTCAACTGATCAGGCTATTTGATAACATTTGGGGGCTACAAAGAGAAATAATGTCAGTTAAAAATTATAAAACAGAAGAAACAAAATAAAACAGGGAAGGGATAACTATAAATTCTTTAAAACAGTCAGTACTGATAGAGATTATCAAAAGAATAATGGTTACCTTCCTGTAAACCGATAGTTCTTACTGAGGTTTTGTATCGTGTTCTCTTTTGAAACAGGACACACAAATTAATGAATAGATAGTAGCTTTTCAAATTTTCTTTTGCAACTAGAATGTATCCACTTAAGCCTAATTAAACTCAGACCAACTAATTCCAGGCAGTTAAGAAAAACATCTTAGAAGAAAGATGATCTGATAGGGCAAAAATTATTATTTCAGTGCGTGATCTGGGCCATGTTGAAGATTAATTATTAGCAGCGTATGTTCACGGAAGGAAAATAAAAAGATGTCCTGTTAAGAAACACAGTTTTTCCTTCTGGCTTTTACGAAGTTATATCAAGTTCATTATGTATAAGAACTTAAATGGTCCAAAATAAAAATTTGTATATATTAATTGGTGAGTACAACACAACTGAATGTCTCAGCCTATAAATATCACTCCTCGATCCACACAATTATGGCTAATGAAACATTATTCCTATTTTTAAAAAAGTTACTAACCTCCATTCCTCACTGTCTTTAAACTAGCAGCTACACTTACATTTATTCGTCCAAAATGTCGCTTCTTAAGTGTCCCCTGCGCCATACAACTCCGGATGACGTGCAGTGTGTCAGGGACCCACGGTAACTGGAAGCCAGGCTCCCAACAGTACTCCCTACTGCTCAGCTGGGACAGTCACCCTGTTACTCCTCACAGACAGACGAACGTATAAATTAAGGTGCACAGTGGATGAAGTATAAATACTGTAAGAAATGCAAGTATTGCCAGAATAACTAACCTTGGCTTTGTGAACAATAAGAAATCTTTAAGGTTACTTTTAATCAAAAGTAGTACACTGAGAACAGTAACTAGTGGAATTTATCTGGAGACCTATTCAGCTCACACCATATTTCAGTTTCAACATACAAATCTTTTTTCCACAGAAAAGCGCTTTTTTAATTTTTGAAAGACCATTCTGTCTCTAAAGAGACCATTAGGATCGGTTTTCCATTCTAAACAGAAATTCCTATCTTCTCAAACAGCTCCAGCTCCTCCAAAATAACCAAACTATCCTGAGCTTTCTAGCATGCTTACCTGCCAAAAGAAACACATACTTCTAAAGGAGCAACATTAGAAAACCGAGCAGCATTATTTAATGGCAATGAAGTTTGAACGAGTGAAAAATATCGTTGCTCTTTTTGGAATTGCAATTATCAAAGGTTTAGCCTAGAAATGCTCTTTTTTCAATTAGGCCACTAGGATAAGCTGCCTTTATCCATTTGTTTTTTCCACAGACTTATCTTAAAAGATCTGCTATCTGCAAGTTAGAGATGATCTGTGTTAACACTTTAAGGATTCATATTTGTGCACATGAATGCTATCCTGAATTTTCTAAATCGATATTCCCCAAAGTTTTGGAGTTTTTTTACCTCAAAGTTTTACCCTTCAGTAGTTTTTATTTGCACATCACACTATAAAACTTTTGATTTAAAATCTTAAAGACAACACAGTCCTGTCAGACACTTCCCAACACACAGTAATGTGGGCCATATGCGCCAGCTATTTTTTCTGCTATATGTAGTCAAGAAAGACACAAACCATATACACTTACATGG
>VZSZ01022410.1:0-11486 GCA_013398815.1 Ibidorhyncha struthersii
CCAGCCCCTTCTTGTTGGTGAGAACAAGGTCCAGCATGGCATCTTGCCCCATTGGCTCCTCTGTCACTTGGAGGAGGAAGTTATCACTGATGCATTGCAGGAACCCCCTGGGTTGCTCGTGCCCTGCCATGTTGTCCCTCCAACAGATATCAGGGTAGCTGAAGTCCCCCATGAGGACCAGGGCTTGTGAATGTAAGGCTGCTCCTATCTGTCTATAGAGGGTCTCATCCGCTCAGTCTTCCTGGTCAGGTAGCATGTGAGCAAACCCCTACCGTAATGACACCTGTCCGTGCCCTTCCTTTAATCCTGACCCATAAGTTCTAAGACTAGGTTGCTATCATAGAAGGTGCTAATTGGGAATGATTATTAGGGTCAGGAGGAGCAAACCACACTTCTGCAACACAATCTACTTGCCATGGCCCTTCAGCAGGAGAAAATTCATCCCACCACACCTCCTCCCTTAAATTTCTGCTCCAACTCCGCTGAGAAAGAGGAACTTTAATTCAGGAAGATTACAAAACTCTGAAGGTTTAAATAGAAATCCGCCCTCACTGGACTGCAACCTCTGCCCACTGCAAGTCACCCCAGGGTCAGATACTCATCCGTGATCTCTGGGGAAGCCACCCGAAATACAGCATGTAGCAGGAAGACAAGCTCATGGTTGCCCTGGGCAGCTGACATTTGATGCAGCCTGCAACACTGCACGGGGATTAGACACCCTCCCCTCCCTGGACAGTTGAATCACTCCACCCTCCTCCCCAGCCCTGCTCCCGAAACCCTGGAAGCTGGTACAAACTGTGCTGGCAAAGGCCACTCTAGACCCTGTCTGCATCAGATGCTTTTGCTAACACAGCAAAGATCTAATGGAGAGCAGGCCAGAACTTTCTGCCTTCAATCCCCACCTGATTGCAACCTTAAACCACTCAGACAGTTCAATCATCCACTCAAGCTGGGAGCAGTCACACAAAACCACCTCTTGCCAAAGCCCTTTTCTGAGCTGCTGTCTTGGTAGTGGGAAGGCAAACAGAGCTCCTGCCATTCTCAGCATCCAGGATCCTGAAGAAGGACAAGGAAGGGGGTGCAAAAGAGCAACCAGAGCACAAACACGACGCCAAGGAGGACCTTTGGTTGCTGCGCTGGTCCTCACTGCTGGAGAAGCCGAAGGTTGTTAAACACAGTGGAAAAGTGGTGATGGTGAGGGAAATGAGGTGCAAATAATGTGATACCCTAGGCCCATACCCAAAAGTGCCCCTGCTTCCCAAAAAAGTCTGATGTGCTTCTGTTCTGTCAGCCAAGGAAGAGATACAGGTTGAAAGCAAGGCTACAGGAGGCAATCTAAGTGATCACACTAATTGACCATGAGCACATTGCTCTGCTCCATTAATGCACACCCTCACGTACATGAAATTCTCACACACACTACTTCTCAGGGATGAGAGAACCGCACCCCAGGCTTCTCCTGTCTCTCAGATGGGAAGAGACAATTACCATGAGGGACAGTGACAGGCTGAAATGGGGACTGAGGAGCAAATGCTGACTGACTGTCTCCACCAACTCTGCTGGTCAGGAGTGGACCACTCCTGCAGCAGAACAGCTTCACAACTGAACACAGAGGGGTCTTGAGGGTCTGAAGAAACTCTTCAACCAGCTCCCATGTTTTGTACAGAGCAGGGAGATCTGCAACCCCTAGCAAAACATATGGCAGCTGCAAATGGCTACGATGGACGTTGCTCTGCATGTGGTGCTGATGATGGAACAGCTGCCGTGATGATGCTCAAGGGGAACTGCACAACTGCCCAGATCTGTGGGAATTGCTAAGGCAGTGAGAAAAGCCTAGACAGGAAAAGACATGAGTCCTCAAGGAGGCTGTTCTCCCTCTAGACCACCCCAGTGGAAGGCACTGCTTGGCCTATCCCTTCAGAAGACCCCCAGCCCACACAGCCACACCAGCCTCCTAGTCCACACTGCAGCAGGAGGTGGTCACCCATGTCAGCTTAAGGGCCTTCCCCTGCTCAGGAACCCAGTCGAGCTGCTAAGCCCCACTGCGCAGCAGAGGGGCAACCACACACCAGCAAGCCCTGCACATCACCATCCCAGCCCAGAGCTTTGAGCTCTGGCTCCTCCAGAGAAACACAGACCCACATCTCCCTACTCTTCACCCACCCAAGAGGCAGGGGAAATGAGGGGAGCAACAACGCTATTGCTCCCCACCACTCACAGCCAGCACATGACAATTTACATATAAGAACTCTTCAACGTTGGTGTTTGCTCACTCACATCATACCTAGAAGATGCTGGTGCCTTGGCTAACTCTTCAATGCTCTGCACGCCATCCCCACCGCAGCAATGGCAGGAGAGATTCTGCAGCTTGCAGAGGATGGTGAGTCCAGCCCACCCAACTATTTCATACCATCACTGCAAAATGTGTCCTAATGTAGAGTGAGAGTGTGGGAAATGGACAGCTCTGGGCGTGAGAGCTGCCTGAATTATGTGTGCTAAAATCACTGTTCAGACAAGCTTGCTTCCTTTCCCAAAGGATCCATCAAGCAAGCTCTTCACAGGGAGCGTGCAGACTCAACCACTCATCAGTGCATGCAAATGCTACATGAGACAGAGCCTGGCCAAAGGCTGTGGTGATTTCCACATGGCCAAGCTTTGTTACAGAGTTGGACAGCTGGTCTCATCACTAAGTTGACCTTTACCAACAGCATCTCATAGCTTCCCATCATGCTCTTTGCTCCTGAACATGGCAAGAGCAAGGCTGCTTATCAACGCATGCACAGGTTTCAGTGCAAGGGCAGCTGTTCCTCAATGCCACATGAAGATCACCACCACCACATGGGCTGGTTCAAGGAACAGCCATCCCAAACAAAATGTTTCTGGCTCTCCTAAAAAGTAGAAGCAGGGAAGAGAGAGTGGGGCTCCTGCCAGAGAGATGGTAACAGACCCAAGTTTTTGTACTCAGCCTGGGGACACACCAGGCAGAGGTTTACAGCCTGTTACTTGTTGTGAAAGTTTCTTCTGATGTGAGGATTTCCAGAGGAGGATAAACAAGAGTTTCCATTTCTCAGCAGCTAACACACAGCCTAGACAGAACTGACCACAAAGTAAAAGCGGGAAACATGAAAGCATGGCCTCCCAGTCCCATGCTGAGCAGGAACACTGCTTCTTCCATCCACTGCAAGCTCTTCAAAATCTGAAAGCCTGACCCAGGTCGCCATCTGGTGTTTTCCCTGCCTATCCAAATTTATTACCTCTGTGGTACTCAACAGTTGCAGCCCCCAAAAGCCACGGAGGCCTATTGAACAAATAACTGAGTGAGATGGTGAGGAGGAGAGCCATTCAAGAGCACTGTCTGGGAAGAAGATGGCTGGGATCTGTGTGCCAAGCCAACAGCCCCAGCATGGAGCCAGAGCTGCCACTGCTGTATTTCCTGACCTCATGGATTTTCCCCTGTAGTGAGAGGGCTCCTGGCTCCCGTTCAAAGCTGTCTAGGAAAGCCTCGCCGAGTGCTTCCGCCTGGCAGCAGCAGCTGCTCCCAGCTCAGTTGTTGGAGCCACGCAGCTCCAGCAAACAAGAAACATCTGCCAGCCTTGTGCATGAAGCCAGGAGAGCAAGCACCCAGCCCCAGCGGGCATCGGCATCCTACCTTTGTCTTGCAGGGAGGGGATGAAGCTGTGGGTGAGGGCAGAAGGCACAACTCCTTACCTCCAGCCTGCAAATACTGGACAGCATGGAGGCTTTGCCCGCAGAAGTGAGGACTGAGATACTTGGCGCAAGCTTTCGCAGCGCTAAGACCTAAAGTAGGTGTAGGCATCAAGGTTGCAGGTGCTACCCAGAGACCCAGCTGTGTCCTGCAAAGAACAACCTGATGTTCTTCATGGTCCCTCTTCTCCAGCACAGGGCTTCATCTGCAGGGAGAGAGGTGGTTTTGCAGACCTGACTCTGAAACCTTAAGAAGTTCACTCAGCAGAAGCAGAGATGAGGAACTCAAGTGGCTTGGCCCTATCAGTATGTCCCATTCATTACAGTCTCAAAAGAAGCTCAGGTGTCAAGTGAAAGGGATTTGCAGTGGGTTTCCAATGCATTCACCACGAGGGAGGATCTGACACCCTCCCAACAGGATCACTGAAGGAGCTTTCTCCACGTCCTCCCTTTCTTCTCATCACCTTATTTCTCCCCCAGGATGGACGCGAAGCCAATTAAACAAGCCAATAGACAGACTTTTGCGCAGCACTGCTGTACTGAGGCCAGCCACAACAGAAGTTTTACAGCTGTTCATTACTGAACATTTACCCTCTACCTGTTCATTGGGAATCTTCACATTTAAAGGCATCAGAAGTCAGTTTCACCTCTGCAAACCTCTTTGGACACGTCTAAGATTGGGCATCCTTTCCTCTAAAAGCACTGTCCACAGGAACCAAGGAGCCCTTAGACCACCAATGCCACAGTGTTTGATTTTATTTCCCTTCGGCAGAGATGCCCTGCAGGCAGAAGTAGTCTGCAGTCCTCTAGAGTCCACCACACCCACAAGCCAGGAACCTACTCTGTGATTTTAGAACACTGACAAGGCAAACCTTGCTGGCTCACCCCAGTGACTGTCCAGGCTCCTCCATTTGCTCATGCACAAGACTGTCACCAACGTCACAAAATACAGCCCCTGGAGGGACTGAAGAAATCTCTCCAGCGGTATGAAATGCCACCTTTTGCTTTCACTCAAGGGGCAAAATGCTTATGTTCTCCACAGCCTGCCCAGCCTGAAAGAGATTAGGGAAATGAGGCTGGCAAGCTGATGCTCTGTTACAAATCACAGCCTATCCAATGCTTCATTTTAACTTACTAGTTGCTTTTTAAATTAGTAAGTGGGCTGCAAATCTAACCCAACGTGCTTCTTGTTGGTTTGCTGGCTGCGTACCCGCAAACTCAGACAATGCAACTCACAGATGAAAAAAAGAGAGCAGGATGCCAAAGATGGAATAAAAGTTGCAAATGGTGGCCCAGCTTTGGAAAAACAGCTTGGAGAATATAAATGTCTTCTATTAGGAAAAAAAAGAAAAAAGCCTAAGAGGAACAGAATGGCTTCTTCCATCCTCTGCAAGCTCTTCAAATCTGAAGGAAAAGGCAGCCTGTCCCAAGAGACTGAGCACAAAAGAAAAGGGGTAAGGAATGACATAATATAGGAGGCTCAAAACACAGGCACGTATTCAAGGAGAAACCTGGGAGGAAGAACAGCAGAAAGTTGCAGGCAGGTTACAGGCACAGACCGGTCTGGAAGAGAGGGATTGCCTCTCCACAGCAGTCAGAAACACATCCCAGCAGCAAGATACAAGCTGTGGCTTTACACAAGGTCTTAGACAGGCACAGACAGGTCCTTGCACCTGGCCCAGCCCTTCCACAGTTTCCAGTTGAAACACCTCAGGCAACACAACCCCTCTGCCAGAGACTACCCAACCACAAAGGGCTTGTAAGTCCCTGCTCGTCTTCCCTCTCCAGAAGAGATGGAAGGACTAAGGAAAACAAGATAGTAACATCCTCACCAAAGTTGCTGTCCATTTTCTGTTCCCTGTTCCCTGGTTCCTGCTTCAGATGTCTGATAGTCGAGTAAAAGACAAAGCTGTGCAATCACTGGCTGTTAGCAATAAGCAGCTCCAGCTATGTTGTTCTTGCTTTCCCTCTCAAATAATAAATATTCTTAACAAAGTTCTTTGTTGCCAGCTTACTCTAAGAAAAACAACTGGTAGGCAGCTATGCCTAAACAACCTACACAAGTCAGTAACACAACAACCCCAAAGAACAAACCAGCTACCCAAGAGCTTTCCTTCTGTATGAAAGAATTGCTCCCCCAGCAAATACAGGCCACCAAAATGACTATGCTCTGGAGAAAGATTATAAGCTCCTGAGATAAGGGGCCTGCTAAACCAGGACTGCTCATGCCTGTGTCTCCAGCATCATGAACGTGGCACAGGGAGCAGCATGCAATCAGGAAACTCTGGCAGGTGCTGGGATATGCTTGCAAATCGCACTGGGATCTTCACCTCCCACCATCACCACTTTAGCTTTCTCCCTGAAAGAAAGGAGCCCATCCCACCATAGTCTCTGGAGAAGAACCAATCTTCCAAGCTAACTTCCACAGAGAGAGAGCATGCTGGTCTTCGGGTTACTTGCTGCCTGTCCATGGAAAGGCCTGAAGGAAACAAGCAAGCAAATGGTACGTCCCACCCCCCTGCTGAACAAAGACCCTTAAAAAAATCACAACCAGATGGAAGAGACTACCTGGGCTAGCACCCAAGTCACTAGCTGAAAACATCAGTTGTCTGCATCTGACAGGGCCAGGGGTTTGAAGACATCAAAGACAGTTTTTAAATTATGCCCATGATTTACGATCTAATGCTTAAGTGCTGTTTGAGACTCTAGATGAACAAGAGTAGCCTGCACAAGGAAAGACGAGACAGGAGTTTTGTCTGAAAGTCTGGTAAAGGTGGATGCATGAAGGCACCATGAAGCAAGCTGGGACAACAGGGAACAATTAAATAAAAACTGAGCTCTTATCTTACAGTCAGGACTTAGGACTTAGTGTTGACTCTGCCAACGTATGTGGGAAAGCAGTGTGGGGGAGGAAAAGCTCTCACTGCTTCGATGCAGAAGACTGCAAACTGCCAGTGCTCCTCCGCTTTCATCTCCTCTCCAGCCTCCCAGGGCCAAGCAGGTGGTTCAGAGGCAGACGCTTCCCTGCCTGGGCTGGCAGCTCTCCATCTCACCCTGGAAAAGAGACTTCTCCCAGGCCTCCCAGCCTTTTTCAGAAAAACAAATGAAGAACATACTCTGTGCAACAGAGAGGACAAGCTGGAGCTCAAGAGAAGAGGCAGCTTTTAACCTCCTTTGAATTAAAATCCCACCTATAAACATAAATGGCATGGGTGAGAGGCAGTGTGATGTACCTTGAGCATACAAAGAGACAGATGGGTACTCAGGAAGGTTTAAAACGAGACCCACATTTTAGACGATAGTAACTATAACTGCTAAAATGTGTGGTAGGCAACCAGAAAGCCAGGCTCTGTGAAATCTCTTGACTTGCTAGGCTCAGTACCAAATTGTATTTATCTTCCCCCAGGATATAAGGCACAAGGAAGTAGAAACTTAGACCAGAGAAGCAACAGTGTAAGTGGATCTCTATAATTATAGCTATTAACATGGACAGAGAACATCAGGCTTTGGGGCAAATGCTGCCCAGTAATGGGGTGGGATTACAAGAGAAGCCGTCTCCAGGCTGGTTTCTTAAGGTACCTGATGTCTTCTGCCTGATACTCTTGGTGATGAAAGGAGAAGCCATAGGCAAGCTGCCGGGGAAACGTACAGCCTCACCCAGGACCCACCAGTCCTACCATCGTGCTATGGCAGGTCGCAGCTCCCTGGTGCAGCTCTGCTGCAACAGCATAAGAAGGGACAAATTCAGATCTTGCCACCGAGCTGGAAGAGATAGAGCACTCCATACTAGAGCTGGGGGTGGTGGTCATGCATGAACAGAAACACCATCCTCCTCATTATACAGACAGGCAAGAGGATGCAAACAAGGCAAGGGACTGGCCCAAAGTCATCACAGGGTGGTAAAGCCGTGAACTAAATTCAAGCAACATGACTTCCCTATCCAGGGTCTTCACATGAGAGAAAAAGCTCCCAGTAGAGGTATTGGATGGGAAAGCCATTGTTCTCCTGTTCAGTCTTTGTGTTGGGCTGTAAGAGCTGGCAGGTCCCCCTCTGCCAGCCCAGCTTCCCTGGGCAGGGATGGCTGGGGAGGCAGTGTACATCAACCGGGAGTGCTGCAAAAGGTGCCCTGCTCTCCAGTTATCCTAATGAAATCACAACCGGGTCATAACACAGGCAGCCGGCAGAGAGGCGGATGCTCTGATGCACAGATAAGCAACAGGAGATGCAGGTAGGGCTGGGACAAGAGAGGCAGGCTGAGTACTGCTCCTGCATTCCCCACTCAAAGCCCAGCTACAAGAAACAGGGAAGCCACTGGTGGCCTTGTACATCACTTAAGAAAAGGGCTGGTCCCAACCTGAGCACCACCGATGCGTATCAGGCCAAAAAAACCATACCCCATAGTCAAGAAATGCATTTCCCCTATGAGATTTCTGTTCTGCTCTCCTTCCCATTCCTTCCCTGTTCCTCCCAAACAACCACTGACACAGAAAAATTTGGAAGCTGGTTTCAAGGAAACACATCCAAGCCATTTTCACTGAGAAGAATTTACAATAGAAATAGATCTGGCTGTTCAGTTTCCTGCTTGCTTTAAATCCTAACACATTTGTATTTTTACAGCAAATAAATGGATAAGGAAACAGGGTAGTTGCAGCTGGGAAGTCTCAAGAACTGTTTTGCTAATGCTTTTTTTTTTTAATTTTTTCTTTTAACATTTAATGGGTAAGAGACTTTTTAAAAGGCCAGGTTTTAGAGCAAAACAATATTACAAGAGTATTGGTGAGCTCCAGTCTCCAGGAATGAAACGGTGCACACAGCACATGCCCTATTGCAATACAGGTCCTGCAGCAGAAAGGTCCAGACAGAGAGCCAGCGGCATCAGGATCGGGTGGAAAGAGGTGGAAGCTGTTGGCCAGCAGCAGAAAATTAATATCTTGGGACAACAGGAGCCTTGTCTGCTCCTGCCCATGCAGCACTCACCCTCTGGATGGCTAACCAGCCCCACAGAGAAATAGCATCGTCCTATCTGGGGATGGCTCAAGTCCCCCGAAGAAGAAACACAGAGGAGTGAAAGGGATCCCCCTCTGCACAGACAGCCAGCTCTGGCTAGGTGGGACTCAGGCGCATCTTGGGGTTAGTACCCAACTTGGCTCCCGCAGCTTTCCCGGAAAGCACCTAGGATCTTGTACTGGAAGGGGAAAAGCAGAGTCAACCCTCACCTCTCACATGTGGTAGGTATATCACAGGCTGCTAAGCATATCCTCCAAAGTTTTATCTCTTCAGGGAAAGGTGGTACAGCATCCTTTTTTCCCCTAATTTTTCAAGGCAGAGGGTAGAGCAGCACAGTGCAATAGTGTCATCTCTGCAGGCTAGCTGTGGGTGAGGCACAGCCCATCTTGGGATGAGAAGATTAAGAAGAATGATTTTCCTTTTTGCCTTTCCACTCCCAATGGGACACAGATAAAAAGCTGCTCGTACAGCTCCTTCAATGACACAGCTCAAAGGAACAGCTTGATTGACCCCAAACAGCCAAAATCAGGTATCTCTAGAGTGTCTCCTTTGTTAGTAAGCCATTTACTTCACATGATCAAATATAACAATCATCCTTCTGCATTCATTTAGCCCTTGCAGCACCTTTGCAGGCACACACCCTTATTTATTAGCAGAGCAGGGACAAAGGGGAAGAAGGCACCACAGCAAAAAGCAAACCTGCAGGGCTTGCTTTAGCAAATCTGGGAGAAGGAGCTGGGGAAAATGCATTAGAAAAGCAAGCAAGGGGGCATCTTTAGGGAGCCAATGACAAAGGGGCAGCAGAAAGAGGACATAAGAGGAAGCAAGCAGGCACCTGCTACTGGGACCTCTGTCCCTGCTCTCTTTCCCACCGGGACATGTTATTGGCAGGGTAACACAATGCTGTCACAAGCACAAATATGCATCAGATATTATGCAGCAGATACTCAGGGGCACAATGCTGATTTACGAACCCAGCAGCTGCAGCATTAGCCAGCTGCAACCTAGAGGGATGGAGACACTGAGCATGGTTGGCAGAGATGTCTAGAGAAGACCTCCAAACCCAGCCCGTCAACATCCAAGGCAAATGAATGTCATGACCAGGTCTGAAGCCAGGCAGAGCCAACCGATACGTTGTGCATGCAATAATGAGCAACCACCACACAACACTGACATAAACAGAGGTCCAAAGTTTATGGCGCAATATTTACATTTGGAACCACAGACTTTGTTAAGTTTGGGTCCTGGACTACCCAAACCTCACTTTGCTGTTCACAGTAAATCTCAGCCACAATAGGTTTGTTAATGTGATGCTCATGTCTGCTCCCTCTGCAGCAGTCTGGATTAAAAAAAAAAAAAAAATAAATAAAATCAAGCAATGTTGCTATAGGTGAGTTATTTAAA
Organism: Ibidorhyncha struthersii; assembly: GCA_013398815.1. NCBI lineage: Eukaryota > Metazoa > Chordata > Aves > Charadriiformes > Charadriidae > Ibidorhyncha > Ibidorhyncha struthersii. The sequence goes on from VZSZ01022410.1 coordinate 10,117, forward strand.
TGCATCACTGTCACAGCACAGACCTGCTGCAAATAACACTGAAGATGTATGGATTTCAGCTCTCCACACTCAAAAAGGAGGAATCTTCCTCTTTTGGCTCATGAACAACAAAGCGACACTGCACAGGGACTCATCCTGCCTGTCTTGCAAGTGTCACAGCATGGATACAGAAGACACGTTCCTTCAACTCCGAGTAGCCTCCACACAGGTTCATGCATGCCACGTCCTGGGAACACATGGTGTAGCAGATCAAGGAAGTAGTAACTCCACCCTGCAATGAGGAACCCACAGCAATTAAGTGACTTGCTGACGGTCACACAGGAAACTTATGGTAAAGCTGGGGATTTCTGCTCCCCCACATTTGAGCTTTTGCCACAAGACTGTGCTTCTCATCAATGGCTGTGGTTGATTATGCAGGGGATAGGAGCACAACGCCTACTCCATCACCTCTGTCACAGCCTCCAGCATCTGCTGTCAGACCTGCACAATCAGCAGAAGCAGGGGGGGCGTTTCCTTCCAGAGCTTCCTTTGGAGCCCACAGCAACGACAACACGCAGGATTTGGGTGGGCTCACAGCCAACATCCACAGGCACACTAGGGCTGAAAAGAAACCACAGAAAAGCGAGACACCAAGTCTGTGTGAGATGTGGCTCTACCTCAACACTGAAGCCTGACAAGCTGATTAAGAAATAAGCAAAGCCTCTGAGAGCAGTAGGGCTGTTGAGGTCTCTCTGGTAATACCTAAAGGTTAGGTGTACCCAGGCCTTCTTGAAATCCCACAACTGATCCCTAGTCCCTCAGGACATCCCTGGTACAGGCAATGAGTAGATCCAGATCTGGCCTTGGTGCTGCACTTGACATGGCCATCAAGCTCCAGTGACGCTGCCCTACCTCTTTGACTCAGCTTAGGTGTTCCTCTACACAGATCAACAACTGATAGAGAAAAGGGGACCACAGGGCTCTGATCCTCACTTGGACCAGCATGACAGCACAGGCAAGTAATCCCTCCCATCTCATTAACCAGATTTGCTTGTTTGAAAGAGGTATGGATCAGAAGCATGCTATGCCCTGAGCTTCAGGGATGACAATGCACTATGGAAAAGAGAGTCAGTGTTCATGAAGTGAATGGACAAAAAGATGCAAGGGAGCTTGGACATAAGCTCCCAGCTGCAATCAGAAAAAGAAAACTTTCAAGTCTTTAGAGACAGAATGTCTTTAAATAGGAGGAAAAGTCAGACCAAGACCAGCACTTGCCCACAGACAGAATTGGAAGGGACCTTAAAGATCATCTATTTCAACCTCCTCCAAGTGGAACAGTGGAAGGGACAACTTCCACTAGACCAGGTTACTCAAAGCTCCATCCAACCTGG
>VZSZ01022411.1:0-12682 GCA_013398815.1 Ibidorhyncha struthersii
AAAAAAAAAAGGGCAAAATACGTGAAGCTCTTTTGAATATTAGAAAATCAACCTCATTAGGACTAACTGGCAAGTTAAAATCCTGGTATTAGTCGCTCTTGTGTGTTTGCTAAGAGTATGCATATTCCCTTTCAGTCTTCGTTTTGCTAAGCTAAACAAACTGATCACCTTTAATCACTTCTGATAAGAGAGGTGCTTTCTTAGACCGATCCTAGTCTGAGTTTATCCCTTCTGAGCCTGGGCGCCAAGAATTACATTGCACTGTTTTAGGCGGTGTCTCACCAGCGCCTCGTTCAAGCCCTTCAGTACTGCCCTCTCTCTCCGGGAAGAGCTGCTGGATGTCTTTTAGGAGGACTGCATTTCCTTTTTTCACAATTTTTGTGTGAGTTATTTTATTTCACAAGAGTCTCACTGCCGTCCTGCGTTCTGTGACTTACACCCAGCTCTTTCTCCTGCTCTGCCTTCTCCAGCTGAACCGCTAGCTTAAGGCAGAAATTCCTGTTAGTCTTCATGTAATACTGTTACATTGCACCCCGTTTCTGTTACTCCATGTCTAAAGTCAGGCTTACGTTCCTGTTCAATATTGTGATTTTCCTTGTTCTTAACAATGAGTCCTAACCTTCTGGCATTAACTAATTTCACTAGCATACCCCTACCTTTTGTGCCAAAGTTTGCTAGTTTTGCTAAGGTTTTAAAGTTGTTAAAAAAACCTCCCAGCACAAATGGAATTTAAAAGTGTGAGTCCCAGCTAAGGAAATGGCTGGTCTGAGGGCTATCATGCTACGGTTTAGCAGATGGTGTCTTGAGTGCTTGTCCTAGAAAATACATCAAAATGTATTTTCTTTTGTATGATGCTTTTCCTCAAAAAGTACATTTTCTAAAAAATTCTTCAATTATTGGGCTGTCTGTTTTACAAGAACCCTAGTTGTCATGCTTAGCCCATGCTGTCTTCCCAGGTTGTGCCAAGAAAAGATTCGCATCTCCCCCAAAGCTGATGCAAAGTGGCTCATGCCCTCATTGCTCGGTGATATCATTCCTTGGAGTAAACTGGCCACATCCACACATTAAATTCAAGTCTTTTGACTGAGCTTCATGAGCTTCAGTCCTATGACTGAAGCACAATTACTTTGTTTCTTCTCTGTATGAGTTTTTCTGAGATGATTGACAAGAAACAATGAGAAGGCAAAGTCATCTTCTAGCAGAGCACGACACCAGCTGTGGGCTGTGGGACTAGAGTTTGTGACATGAAGGCATTTCAGAGTGCAAGACCTCCTCAGACAGTTTCATAAGCAATTTTAGCATTTTGAATTGGCCCATATCCTGTCAGCTATGTCTGGATTTTTCTCTTGAAGGGAATTAATTGACCTACCTCATACACATGTCTGGGAGCAAACTCATACGCATTATCATCAGGCAGCAGAGCACAGCCTTGAAATAAAACAGAGAGCTTGCCAAACTGACATATCATTAGGACTGCTTCTCCGCAAATAAGCAGGCAGGCCTGTTACAGCATATACACCTGGATAGATTTCACGGGGCCCACAAGTCCAAGGGTTTACACACACAGATGAGATAACTGGCGAGGGTTTGCAGCTGACCCTTATTTCATTCCTTGGATATGGCATTTTTCTTTCCCAAGAAATGTGCTGTTATTACCCCACTGCCAGGTGCTGGGCAAGTCCCATGCAGTAAGCAGAAAAAGAAGTAGTAGTCTTGTGAAATGTCATTTCTGAGTCTTATTATTACATTTCCCACTGGTGTCATCTGCAGTGAGGGCCCTGTTGTGTTCGAGACTGTAGAAACATTCAATAGGAGTCAGTGCAAAACCCGAAGAGCTAACAAAAGGAAGGAAAATAGAGATGAAGTAATTTTCCTAGCAGCAAACATCTGGTCTGTGGTCAGACAAAAAAAGAACCCCAGTCTTCCGACTCCCACAGCAAGGCTTATTCTAGCTGACTGTGCTTGCTCACTCCAGAGTTATCCCCTCTGAGAGGAATCCTCCAGGGACTGGGTAGGAACCAGCCCAGGGCGATTTCATGCAAAGAAACAGGTTGACACCCTGAAGGACCTCTATCATAGAACAGAAAGTCTATGCAGAGCTTCAAAGCCCTTATAGAAGGGATATATGGCTTCATTCTTCTGGAGACAAATAAGGAATGGGATAGGGAATAGGACAGTTTCAGCTTTTCAGTCCTAGAAAAGTGATGGAAATGAGTAAATTTGCTATGTACAAGCTGTTGAGGATGTTTATAATTTCTAAAACCAATAGCTGCTTTCTAATATTCTGTGCACAATTAGCAGGGCTGATCCCAAGAAAAATTGTGTCATGTTCATTTTCCAAATTTCAAAAAACCCAGAAATGAAAATAAGACCCTACAGAACACACTGCCCAGCACTGGAGGACTCGACACAGTGTTTTACAGTATGACATGTGAATTCAAAAGACAGCAGTGAGAACCCTTCACAGAACTCTGCCACCTTTTTTCATTTATATTCTGGCAGATTGCTTGCTGGTTTTACTGACTCATTTGTCTGACATGCAAATAAGTCATAAGAGTGTCATTTTAGTATAAATAGCTATTAGGGTTCATCTGACAAATGAGACCTGCCTAACAACGTTTCATTTCCTGAAATGTAACAATGTGTAATGCTTTATAAGTTACACATTTCAGGACCAACTTGTAAATGGTTTACTTCTGGGCTGCTGGAAGAAGTTACCCCTTATCCTCTTACCCCTATCTATTTGTCAGCGACTCTTCCCTACAGGTTTCCGAGCCCTCGGACCTGCCATCGACATCCCCGAACTCTGAATTGGTTTGGTCAGAACAACCAAAAGGGGAAGATAAAAACATCCCCTTATGTCCGTGAAAGAGGTTCTGTTTGAGGCTGCTCAAACCACAACACTACCAAGTTCATCGTCTCTTTGGCTTTGCTGACAGGGAACTATTTGTTTAAGCAATTTCCATCCTGCATCAGTTGAAGCGAATCATGTTTGTCGAGACCTGCTGCTTGCGCTAGTCCAGTTTGCAGGGACTGCAGTGGTCTAGAGAGTGCAAAGTAAGCATCTCCACCAGCGTCACCCTCTGCTGAACGATGGCTTTTAACACCCTAAGCAGTAGCTGACTGCCCACCCTGTTCACTTCTGACTTAGAACAGACAAGAAATGAGCACTTAGAACAGACAAGAAATCAGCTGAGGAGGCTACAGTCACTGTGGTGGGTCAGTAAGAAGCAGGTTGGAGTGAGCTGGGCTAGAATGACCTGGCTGGATCCAACAGAGGATGTCTCATTATAATCTCAAAATCTTGGCATACTTACATATGGATCCATATTTACATACGGGTCATCAGAAATTTGACCACCACCCAAACTAGGTCAGTTCTTCAGACCGAATTCTCCTCTTTGCCCATATAAGAGGCATAGCCCAGAGAGCAGGCAGCACAAACATGCTCATGCGGACTCAGTGATGTGCCTCAGTCATAACAGGAGAAAATCCCACAGATTTCCAGGCCCTGATTTGGCTGTAAACAAAATAATAAGGACACAACAGCCAACAGTGATGGACATATTTACTAGGAGTGGGATTGTAATTATTCACCAAGACCATAAAATAGCCATCAGAAGTGAATAAATCATTGACTTGTACAAAACTTGGAAAATTGATCTGGAGGTCAAAATGTTCTTACATGTCTGCTAGAGCTCCTGTTCAGTTTAAAGTCTATGTGGTAGAAGGAGGACTGAAGCATGTCAGAAAATCTGCAACGCTATAATGACTTCACTCACTTTGTTTGTGTTTACTTCTACTGCCAATGTCTAATCCATTTTTCCTCAGGGTGAAGATTGGGAAACTTTCCAGGAATCAAATAAATAAAACAAACTACATTCTTCCTGAAATTAGGAACTTCTTTTATCATGTTCCCTCCTATTCATCTCCTTTCTGATGTACATGGTCCAAGAGGATATAGGAGAATATTAGACTAAAGCTCTGTGATCTGCACTGGATGCCAGTCAGCTGCTGGGAGGAATCCAAGGTTTTAGATCCAACCTATAAAGTCCTGAACAGTTTTGGACATGGGGAGGGCACTTCTCTCCATGGACCACGCCATCACATTTGAAGATGTGGAGGTCCATCAAGATGAATAACAGTGAAGAGTCATTTATTTTGGAAATAATTTTCCCTGCTTCTATAACATTCTGGGCATGCTGAGAAGCCCGCTTTCCCCTCTCCATGTTAAATCAGCTGAGAGTGTGGATTGAAGTTTTTCTGTTTACCAGCTATCCTTTATCCTTGCTATCATGTTTCCATTTATCAAGAAAATGACCAAAGTATTAAATAGATACCTGTATAGGTATTTAAAAATTTAACTAATTTAGTAAAATATTTTAAGTCCTATCTCCATAGCTTCTCCACACCTTTAATGATTCCTGAGTCCTTTTCTGAACCTGTTTTAGAACCGTTCTTAAGATGTGGTAACAGTAATATGTATAGTATTTTAAAGGAGGCTGTTACACTGGCCTATATGTGTCTATGTATGTATATATATGTATATATTTTTTATATTCCCCATCCCCTTCCATAAGCACTCTAGCAACTTGTTTGTTTGTTTGTTTGTTTTTTACTACAGCTGCAGTTTGACAGAGGTTTTCTTTGTGATGTCCATAGTGATGTCCTCATATCTTTCCTGGGCTGACAAAGGTAAATCAGAACCCCGTAAGATATTTTCGAGCAGACTGCATATTCCTCCTGCACGTATTATCATTGAACTCAATTTTTCATCATTTTGCCTGTTCATTTAAATCCCTCTGAAAATCTTCGTATTCTACTTTAGCTTGTCCAACTTGAATAACTGTCTCATTTGCATACTTAGCACTCAGCTGTTTATTTCCTTCTCCAGAGCTGCATTAACTAACAGCGAAACCAGCATAGCCTTTTTAGGCATTATACTTTTCCCGTTTTTCCCCCGAGTCAGAAATATCCAGCTCAGCGAACCAAGTAACTTACATTCTGGTGCTTGCCCAGCCATGGGTAAAATACTCCCAGAGAAGAAAGCATCAGATTCCAGCTCTGAAGAAGTATTCTCTCTGCTGAAGCTCTCCAGTGAAGGTCAGATGTGGTGACTGCACAGCAAAGGCATGCTGATGTGCCCCCACAATGTCCTTCCTGACAAATAGTTTAGAGACTTTCACATTAAGGACAGGTTTACTGGAGGAACGGAGGACGGAATGTTGAAAGGGATGAAAAAATCTTCCTTTTTTCCCATCGGTATGATGATGTGTACATTCTCACATCATCATGGTGTGACGTGTACAATACTATCGCTGTATCCAATTTTGATATTGGAGATATTCAGGGATAGGTCCATAACTGGTCTATTAACTGTTGTAGCTCCAGTGCGTGCAGTAATTAATTGGGGATCTCTCGGGACTAACTGGTGGTATTGCTTAGATTAAAAAATGGGACAGTTCCTTCTCCTACCCATCATCACTCCTTACTTTCATAACACTGAGGCTGTATAAAAGAACTTGCACAACAACTTTGCCATGCACTTCTTAGAGAGAGATACAGTTTTTCTGGCTCTTCAGCCTATGTGACATCTCAGCAACTGGCTTAGGAAAAAAATGTTTAGGGTTTAGATCACTGTCTTATATCCTGAGAGATTTCTGGATAATTATTTAATGACTAAAAGTGCATACAAATAAATTTTCAAACTATTTTTTCACCTGGGGAAAAAAAAAGATTACTGGAACTAGTTGCATTTGTTTGAAGTTGTTTAAGTATCACCTTTCATTAATAGTTGCAATTTTCTGTCCTTTGGAAACTGTATCTTATAATTAAAAATAAATATTAAAAAACCCTATGCTTGCTTAAATAACTGATAACTGTCACACAATCCAATAATACACTAAAGATTAGGAACCTGGAGACAGTATCTTGATAAAAAGGAACTTTATCACCATTGAGCATTGACAGTAGATTAGATATTACCTACTAATGCACAAGAACTTTGTAAAGTACCTCAAGGGAATGAAAGTACGTATTACACTAAGGCTGTGGCTGGTAAGCCTGATGAAGGAAATACTTAAGAGAGAAGGGACTTCAGATCTACTCATGCTCCTTCTAGACAATTCCGGTATGGTCCCACCTTCAGTGATGTGAGACTTTTATGTCAACCCACAGCTTCTCCATTTTTTTTTTTTTTAATTGAATTTTATGTGATTTGGTCTCTGTCAAATATGAAGCCTGTCTACCTGTAGCTGAGGCATGCTGTGAAGACTTTCATACTGGAGAAGACTGGGCAGTTGGGATGTAGGTGCTTGGCCTAGTGCAGTGCCACATAGCTAAACCTGTGCGAGACTGGAATGAGCCTGAGTTAGCTGGAGTTTGGGAAGCCCTCATCAGCCTCAGATGCCCTCAGAGCGGCATGGTGACAGGGCTCTGCTGCTTCTGGCACACAGCTAGCACCTATGTGGAAATACATCCTCAAAATCTTAAATTTCACTGACAGGCATCGGGACTTCTGGACTATTCATGAAGGCTGACTTTAGCCTCTTGGAACTATGATCAACAGAGGGAAGTAGTTTCCATCACAGGGCACTGTGGTTCCTGCTTTGAAGTGGCCTCTATGGGGGCAACGACGCATCCTGGAGGGGCTGTGGCAGGCTACTACATCTTGCAACGTTATCTGTAATGCGAGGCAAAGGTCAGCCTAGTGCCATGTCGAGCCACCCGAGCTACCTCAAATGATACAATTCAGCACATCGGGTGACAGTATCAGCTCCCTGGTGAGCTTCCTCAGCAAAATCTCTACCTCTTTTGCATTACTGTATCTAAGTACATCTAAAGTCATAGCTATCAGACATGCATAAATACCTGGACAGATACATGGTTTCCATGAGAAGCTCACCGACATATTTCAAAAGGAAAGAAGAAGATGAAATTACTTCAGATCCATGAAATATATGATCTGAGACTGACAAATATTTGCATCCCTTCAATATTAGCTGTACAAAATTCTGTCTGTGGAGGGAGTGGTATATTTAGCTATACGTCACGGTGCTTGAATTGTGGCCAGTGTTTTCCAGTTAATAGTCTTAGTCAAAGAGGAAAACTCGCGTGACAGCTGTCATTCATACTTCTCAAGAAGGGTTATGCTGTTGTCCTTACCCAGTGGAGCCACCGGCGAGCCATCCCATGGTGCAGCCAGCGAAAGAACAGTCCAGAACAGCCCTTTTCAGTTCTTCTGCAGTTGCTAAGCGAGCACTCAGGTCAACACAAGCTTTCTCAGCTTCAGCTAAATCCAGACCCTGAGAGTTGTTCCTGGACTCAAGTGCAAACACTTTCCCTGCAGCACCAAGAAAGGACATGTCACTCGTCATGCTGTTGTACTCAATACATATTCAACAAAAATATTGCAAATTATCACCGAAGAAAGTCTCCTTGGTTTTATTAAATTCATTTTAATGAGCAGCCTGCTTTTTGGAATGGGTAGCGTATCAACCCTGCAAACACCTTTGTCTTAGCTTTTCTTTTCATTTTGTTCGTCAACAGAAAAGCAAGTATGGCTAAGCCCCTATGCATTCCCAGCCCACATGAGAAGCTTGTCTTGCCTCTATAGGTCTGGGCTTAAGATATGGAGAGAGGAAGCACAACACTCTCTCATATGCACATACATAGTCAGAGTCAGAACATCCCCCGTAGGCTATAACGCTGGAATTCATTACTAAGCATATTACAGTTACATTTACAAGAACAACATCTATCAAGCAACGACAAATCTAAAAGCCAGTATTGCAACTCACTCTTCCACATCAGAAATCGATTTATACTTATTCTCTAAAATCCAAATAATGTAATTCTATGGCAACTTGTGCTAAACGCTGCTGCAAAGCCACTTTATGTTCATATCTTTCTGGAAAGACAGAAGGAATTTTTTTTCTTAATGGAAGGATTTTTTGAATGAGCATGAGAACATACTTAGCACAACAATTTCTTGTATTATTTTTATTTTCAGTTCAGTTTATTTTACTTTAATTTATCTAACACTGTGAAAGCTGTAAGGGTGAAAGTTAGAGGTTTTGGCAACTGGGAGCAGGGCAGTTGGGGTTTTGGCAATAAAGCTTGAGAAGTTACTGGGTTATGGAACAAACATATTAGCTGGATGTCTCCAGAAAAAGAAATAAACAATGAGACAGTTTACAATGCTGACATGTAAACTGCCATTAGTATCACCTTTCTGAAGATAACATCCCTCAGAATACCTTCTAAATTTCAAAGGTACAGATTTAGGTTGCTTGCAGGTGCAGGAAGACAACTTTCAAGCACTGTTCATTCACTAAATGCCTGGAAACACTTATTATGTGTTATTTCAAAAATAGATTAGTGGTAATAATGGTTGTATCAGTGCACAGCTTGCAGCACATACCGAGTGTTCACAATGTAGCTAGCTTCACACTCATAGGATATATTGACCAATATCAGGACTCCTTCAGACTGATTCAGGCTAATTCTGTACCAGGTGCCACCCCCACCGCATATTATTTCAACAAATTGATAAATCTAATCCTAAATATAGGGAACTGATACAGGGTTGGTCTGTCCCTGACAGCTTTCTCTTTTCACCTCTGCACAGTTTAAACCCACTGCAAGAATCACAGTCCTTACAGCAAAAAATGCAAAGTCTCTTTCAAGAAAAGATGTAATTTGTGTTTACATTAGCTAACAAGCACAGGTAGGTCCTGATGAAGATTCCTGCTTTGCTGGGAATTCTACATGCGCACAGTAAGTAGTCTTCCTGCCTGGGGCAGATAGCAAATTAAATAAGCGCGACAAGCAGTCATGAGAAAGAACAAGAATTCAGAGTACCCAGAGTGATTTTCTCACACAGTTAACAGTACTTGATCAAGGAATGCAACCCAGAAGCACAGATCAGTGTCCTAACCACTAGACTAAATTGCCTCTTACTTCTCAACTATAATCAATACCATGCATTGTAATTAGAGCAGTGAAAAAAAAAAGCAAACCTCTACAGTCCTGAGTACCAAAACCTCAAGATTCTTTGCAAAATGTCCCAAATAATGCACGTGATTCTAACATAGGCTGTTGTTTCCAAACCCATGAATCAACAAAGCAAAGGATGCGTGGGGTAGGGAGAGAGATAATAAAAGCAGGATGATGGTTTTAAACAACGATTCTTAAGTTGCAGAACAACTTTTCTTCGTTAAGGTAAGCAGGGATTAAATGTAATGCTTTACTGAGGCTTTGTCCCAATTTAAAACTTGTCCATGTTCTACATTTCACAATTTGGCTGTCAGGATTGAGATACATCATCAAACATATAGGGCAAGTTCGTGTAGCATCTGACTTAAATCATAAATGTTAGTTTGACACAGCAGTAAGCCCTATTTTCCGGTCATTTGTATTTTAGTTAGAAGACTTAAAGAAAGGAAAACCATTACAGATTGAGCTCCATCTACTTATAATTAGAAGAAATTAAGTTCATCATTTAGGCTTTTTACCAGTAATTGGCAATTACATTTTTAGAGGTGTTTAGCTAGCCAAGACTGAGGCTGAGACAGCTTTCCTTAACTACTGTTACGTGTTTGCTAGTACTTAAGATAAATGAACTTTTTACTAGAAACTATGAAGATGCCAGTTGAAAACAGAGTCTTGTCCTTCAAAAAGGTGTCTGGGACGTCCAAATTGTGTAGACAAATAGGTTTTAGGGTAAGCTAGGAAGGACATGCTGGTTGAGAAAATTACAGTGAACTGCTTTATAGGAAATTTTGGTTAGCCAGAAGTGGATAAAGGCTGACCCGCTTACCAGACCAACCTGTGAATCTTCCCCAAAGCTTTAGAAGCTCTGTGGCTATCTGCCCAGTTTTTAAGATGTGCCCTCTGCTTTGCTTAATTTCTTACTTAGAAAATATAATAGCAGTTAAGGTTCACTTATCTGACACTTGACCAATGGAACAGATGGATCGCCAGTATCCTGAGCTGTGTCACATTACTGAGGGGCATTTACAGGAAAAAAATATAGGAGACATGCTAGCATGATAATAGGAAAAATACAAAAGCACATCAAAACAGGAAATCCTCTGATAATAAATAAGACTACAACACCAAAATTGAATTCTGCACCTTATGGTGGTATGGCTAACATGCTTGAGATACTAATGTATTGAATTTTTCTCACTTTTAATCACAAAATTGGTATAATTTTCAAGCTTGGGGTCGAAGGGTCCTGGTGAAGTATTTGTAAAAATTTTATCACTGCGAGTTGTAATATAAAGTTTAAAAAGAAAAAGGTTTATCTCACATACTGGATGATATCACAGATAATTTTGGTGCTGGGATTATGAAAAATTCAAATGGTATCCCCTCTCTCTCTAGGACATTATGGCAGTGTGGAGCAGTTGAAATCCATTTTCTCTCCGAGATAGTATCAAGAGATGTATTGTCATTCTGTTTTAAACGTGCAGTTTTATATATGAGACTGTGCTCTATTTCCATAAGGCACAGGATGGAAGGATCATGTCTTTGTGTTTATTTGTGTGAAGAACATAGCATGCCTTTGGCTGTGGTACCTTTGAACAGCCACCATGTTTGAGCTCCTTCTCAACTCTCTCCCTTAATTTTTGCCCTGTAACATTTGCTTCCCATAATGCTATGATGACACAGGTGGTATGGAAATTTGTTCCCGAAACTCTACATACTTTTCTCAAGCCTTTTCAAACAAAGCTAGCCCCTTTGGTTTCGAGATCAAGCTGCAAATCCACGGAAAGTAGCCTTTGTCAAGAGTTGTAATGCACACCTTGAATTTATCGGGTTCATAATGAAAACATCTTTGTCACAGTAAGTTTCTTCAGGTTCTCCTTTGAAACCAGGAAAAAGTTTTAATGTCATTGGTAAGACATAAATGATAAGAGATAATTCTTGCTACTGTTAGTTAACAGCTGGACTCATACATCTCAAGAAAAATCCGCACTTGAAACCAGAGTCTTTCTTTAATAACTAGCCTATATTAAATCAGTAGCCTCTACCATCATCTGACTGCTATTATTACAGAACATTGATTATATTTTGATATATTGATAAAAGAATAATTTTTATTATTGATTGGTACGAAAACTTTGCCAACAAGCAATAGCTGAATGTAGTTTTCACTTAAGAGTTTCTCCATATAGCCTGATTGAAAACATACTCATAGAAGTATAGATCTCAAGGCTTCTAGGATTCATTTTTATCACCTTGTTTAATTCCTGCTTAACTAGACCGTAGACTTCCCCCAGTAATTCCACCATTGAGTCCAAAAATTCATGGTTGAACTAGAGCATGTCTTTTCAAAAGGCATCCAGTCATGATTCAATGACTCCAAGTAATGGAGAATTTAAAGCACACTTTATAGTAAACTCTTCCAATGGTTCATTACTCTCACTCCACCTTATTTCCACTTTCAAATTTTGCTAAACTCAGCTTCTAACAACTGCGCCTTATTATGCTTTCACAACTGAACAGACGTCTATCATCAGACATATGGAAGCACAAAAAAAGGGACTCTTCAAAAATAAAACCAGTCCAAAACCTGTTTCTTTGTACTTTTAGAAATCTCAGTGGAATTAGCAGAATTTTCTTGGTTACCAAGAAGTCAGAGTTTGGCTAGTTTATTCTAATACAGTAACAGATACAACACAAAGTTCTTCTGAGGTGTACAGGCACGGTTCAAAGCCCATTGAAATGAGTGCAAAGTTCTCCACGTCTTCAGCAGGTTTTGCATCATGCTTGAAGAAGAAAGATTAAACTGCACAGCCAAAGATACTTTGAAGTAAAAATGTCTCTCACAAATAATGTAAACTGAAATCGCTTTAAAACGCATGCCCAGTGTGCTGATCTCATGACACGATACTTACTAGTTCAAAGGATAAAACCTAATTAGTTCCAACAACATAAAAGTGCTGAAAGATGTGCAAATTTGGAGTCTGATTTATTTTTACTTAAATGTTAAAAGCTTCAAACTGAAGTAAAAGAGAGCGGGGGAAGGGAAGGTCACTTCTGTACATCAAGAGCAATACAATTTCCATTTCCATGGCTGTGTGTAACAATGGTTGTGATTGTAACAGTGAGGGTGGAGGATTTAGTAAAACTGTACAATTACAGACAGAGATTTGGGTAATTACCAGTTCTGCTTAGTGTTCATGAATGTAGAGTTTATTTCTGTGAGAAACTAAAGTGAATGATGTCTTATTTAATTCAAATTGCTTAAAATATTACATCATCAGAAAAATAGCAAAAATGGAAGGGCACTTTTGAGTTTCTCCTCAGCTAAATTCAGTTTGAGCTTAAATTTTAATTTTACTACAGGCTTTAGGATCAAATAGTTGGAATTGCTTATGTATTTATTTCTGCAACATACAAGCATATGTGCTGTTTTGCAAGTGGGAGCCTGAAATGCTTAGACACCTGCTACTCAAATGCAAGCGTCTAGAGAGAACAGAAAAGAAAAAGCTTTTTTTTTCCCCCCTTTTCTTTACAAAAAGGGTGCAAAGCAAGCCAAAGGAAAGAGTATAGGAGGTTTTATTCCTACCTTCAACATCTGTCAGCTCAGATCCTGCAGGAAGGACATGGACTTGTTGGAGCAGGTCCAGAGAGGGCCACAAAGATGATCAGAGGGATGGAGCACCTCTCC
>VZSZ01022412.1:0-13817 GCA_013398815.1 Ibidorhyncha struthersii
CAGCCCCCTTCCTTGTTCACAGGCGTAGCATCCTACAGCCCACCATCCTCGGTCTCCAAGCCAGGGCAAATCAGACTCAGCCCCGCAGGGCTCCTGCCTGTGAGGGTTTTGGGTTTTCAGATCACCCCTTGAGGCAAACATGGTAGAAACATGGCAAACAGGAGAAACACACAGACTGCGTCAGGTTGAGAGATGTATATATGCTATGCCTTGCACAAGAAGAACGCACATCTATCTGAAGCAATAAAACAGCCCACATATGTGTGCAGTGCCAGATTCCTCCCATCTATTTCTGACCTTCATTCCCAACTGAGAAGTCTCCTCCCCCATATAATGCAGTATGTTTCTTGTTTCTGCTCCTGGCCTTTTCTCTTCTTGCTTTAATACAGCCAGGGAGATATTCCTATCTTATATGAACGTCACAACCCTTTGTCAAGTGAGTGTCTAATTAGGTCTGCCAAACTGTTAGAACACCACAGCAGATCATTTATTCCTCGATGTCTTGAAAAACGGAGCTGAAAACCTGACTTACTTGAGCTGTCCCCATGAGCAGGGGTGCTCTCTTTAAGGAGGTTCTGTTCTTTCTGCTCCTATTCCTTCTATGCTACTTGAAAACTTTTCTTGTCCCTTTTTTTACTGCTCTTATCTGAATGCGAGTGCAAAAGACCGGGAAGAAGGCAATCACTCCCCACATTTACACTGGGATTCATAAATGCCACTCAAACAGATTCTCCGAAACATCGCAGCTGTACTTCAGGCCATTAAGCTCTCAGCAAAAAGATTTGTGTTCCTCCCATTTCAATCCCTTGACAGGTCCAATTGCCAGATGTAAAAGTTTTTAATTACGTATTTAGAAATCTTTATAAACCGGTGGGATTACTGAGCAGAAACCCAGCACAGAGAAGGCCATAAGGTCTGCTCAGGAAGGAAAATCTTTATAAATAAGCATACACCGAAAGAAAAAGCAAAATAACCACTACCTCAAGCTATGAATCAGTGTGTTCCTGAGAGGTTAAGGCCCTGAATCAGTAAAGTCTTTAAGAATATCCCTAACTTTAACTGACCCTGTTGACTTCAGTTACGTATGTATAAGTAGCTTGCTCAGTTGGGACTTCCCTTTGTGAGCTGAAATAAATTATGTTTTTAAATTCATTTTTAGAATCTAGAATTATGGCCTCTATGCAGTTTGCAAACACCGTGCCTAGAAAAGTGTAAAATGTAAATAGAGAAAGATGGGTGCGAGTAAGTTAGTAACACTACCCTCATTTATCAGTGTGGGAAACTGAGGCTTAAGGACCCAATAGTTTATTTAGGGCCACACAAGCAGTATACGGCAAAGCCAGGAAACACACCCAGGTCTTCCAGATCCTGCTTTCTGTATTTTAATCCTCTGATGTATATCCTATAGAAATTCCAACCCTCCCATCTCCTTCTTTAGACCTTCTGCTAACGCTTGAGTAAGTGGAAGGGAGAGCAGAGTCAGCCAATACTTCACCTACTGGGGATCAGGGAATAGATCTTCCTGCCCTAATGCTTATTTAGAAACTTGAGTATGATATGCTTGTGAAATACATATTTTTGCATAATAATCTTTGACTTTCAAAGAAAAAGTGAAATATTATTTTTTTGGTTTATTCATTCAGATAATTGTACCTGATACAGTGTTTCTAACCAAGTGCAGTCTATTGCAGCTCATTTCATAGCACGGGAGTGCAAACAATAAGAAGTAGATTGTCAAACCTCAAGTAATTAAATATACGTAGAGCAGTCGTAATAAAGCGAAAGAAAACACAGGGTAAGTTTTCTGAAAAGGAAAAAGGTATAATTACTTCAGCTGAAGGGCACCAATAACACAGACACTGACAAAATACAGGGATTTTATGTGCTTATTGACTCAGCCATTCACAAAAAAAGTAATTATCTTTGCAAATGCCACATTACATGATAGTAATCAAGCTACTGTACTGTACCTCCGAGATACAAAGCACCTTTTACTGAAAATCAAAAGCACTTTTCTGAATAGTTAAGAACTTTATGGTTCTGTGATGATATGGCCACATAGTTTTCTTTTTGCTTTTCTAACATTTAGAGCTCCTTTTGTACTCTTTTTATTCTCGCAAAGTGTTCTGGGGTGTTTCTACTGGCTTTTGGCAAAGTAGCTGCAGAGTTAGTACAGAGTTAGTCCAGCTGAGGCGCTTCCGACCACCTCAGCTCTGAATGATAAGCTTGCAACGTGAAATGAATGAAGAAAATAAAAGTAAGATTGCCTGCAAACCCTAACCCTCCCTTTTTCCGTCCATCCTTACTGTTAGCAAAGTGTCTGTTGGACTAATGATAGGGAACCTCCATTTTAAGACCAACGGGATTACCAGGCTGTGGAAGAAGAAGCTGATTAATGCTGAGAGGGTATTGAAGTATGTACCTCTTGTGGGTGATGACCACAGCTTTGGCTAGAGGAGCAGGGAGACACCAGATGTCTTTATGACAAGCAACCCTAACCCCTGGAGAATAATGATTCAAAAACTGTCATTGGGAGTCTTGGGTAGCCAGTTCTGTTTCCAAAATACATGTTTCCAAAACAGTCATGGCAAGATACCCCTGACTGGTATGGAGTGTATCAGTCTTTATTATTTTTTTTTTGTTTCTTGCTCCCCCACTTCTGCTTTTGTATTTTTTGGGCCAGATGAATATTGGAATAGTTTAATTGAGGATGAGTAATTTTTGATCTCTGCTTATAAGGGCTGTCTCAATCTCATTGCCATGAGAAACTGGGAAAGGACCATCCGGGTCACTGCTAGGCTAGGGAATCTGGCAATGTCAACCAAATTCAGAACGTTAACTTCGCTTGAAGGATTGATATTCCTTCACTCCCTTCATATTGTTGTTTTTGTCCTAATTACTATAATCATTTCCATTTCAATTAGATTAGGAAAAAAGCCCTCTGAAAATTTAGGATGGAGACCTCCCGCCTCCAGATGCAGAAGACTGATGTATCAACCTACAACTGGTGTGTGAATTGCAGGTATCTGGCTGCTTCAGCATTAGTATGTCTGTGATGGATTTTAAATCTGTTCCTGTATTTTAAAAAAGCTTTATATACACCAGTTAACCCAAGACTGTGGGGCATAAGAAAATAATGTTATCCTGGCTCTCTAATTTCCATTATAAATCAGCTGTAAATATTTAAGGAGCTTAATTTGCTGATGTACACTTCTTTCCCAGTTGATATGATATGACAGAAAGAAAACAAAATCTCTAAGCTCTTTGGGACAGCCAGTGTGATTAAACTTCCCATCTGTGGCTGTACTGTATATTATGCAAATGTAATTTTGTGGGTGTATTTCATTTTGGATGCGGTGGTACTAATTAGCATCTAGTATGATGTTTATCTTTTTCACAAAAAAATGTTACTATGTTCACAAGACTTTTTAAGGTGAAGAGAAGGCAGGAAACAGGTTCTTTTTCCACATAAAATTTAACATCTGCTGTGTCTATGGTTAACAGGTTCTGAGGTGAACTGCTGAGTGTGTCACAGTAAGCCCGGCAGAGTTAAGTGTAGAAAGTCAGTCTAAGCACATGCTGTAATGGATTTGACCTCGAAGAGCACTAGAAATAGAAATTGCAGCTAACCATCTGAACTGACTTCAGAAGCCTGTAGCCCTGGGTCCCTGGATACCAAGAGAAAAGAGGAGGACTAAATAGATGGAGGGAACAATCAGAAATACAAGGTTGAATAAATGCTTAATATTTGAAGTGTTGACAGTAGAAGGAAACACAGAAGAGCAGTACATTTCCCTACTTGATTCCAACCACATTAGGGAAGTAAAATTCCTTAAAACGCAGTTTTAGAAAACTAAGGTTTAGTAGTAGAAGTTAGTAGTAGTAGAAGTGAGATCTGAAAGTAATGTTGGAACGATAAAGACATGTAGCTGGGAAGATCTCAAGCACTTTTCCATGGCAAGCAATTACAGATAAAGAATACTAAGGAGAAAGGAGAAACTACTCTCATGGAGAATGAGAGTTGCGTTCTCCCCAGCAGGACCGAGTTGGAGGTTCCAGCCTTAAGGTCAGCAATGGCAGATCTGACAGGGCTCTGGCATAAGTGTCTCAAAAGGTGATCAAATGATGAAGCGTATGGGCTATCAGAACAACCATTTTTGGATCAAACTTTTCTAGGGTGGAGTGGTGTACATTTTTGAGCATCCCAAATTCTGAGGCTGCAATTAAAATAACTGTTCTTACTCACTAGCTTCTGGCAGGTGAAGAGTGAGAAGGGATGGTCTTAAGGACAAGAGGTGTAGGCATGCAGAAATGAAAGCTGAGGGTGAAAGCACAACTGTCTGATTTATGCAATGATGTAAAAGGACAAATATTTGGAATGGGTATGATTCCATCAGTTTGACTTTCTTAAAGTTACCTTGATAGTGCAAAAATCACTGCACTGTAAAGTGAGAAGATAAGACAGAAGACAGACAAGAAAATGGAGGCTAAGAGAGTCAAAAGAACTTCTGTGTTTGTAGTGCCAGAAAACAATGGGGCAGAAGTGGAAATAGAGACCAGCTCATATTATATCCACTGCTTGTTTTAAAGGATGGACTTTCCACTTGCTTATTCTTCATATTACATTTATTAGCAAAAGTAGGGATTAGAAGGAGCTTTGAGGATCCTCTGGGACTGGGGACTGCTGTGAGCAAGTGCTACTTGTTTTCTGCCTATTGTGTTTTAAAAGAGACGAAAAGAAAGAAGAGAGAATGTGTGCATATGTTCACTGCCACATCTGCTCTACAAAACCCCAAGCCAGAGTCAAAATAAGCCTTTAAAGAGAATACAGACAGCAGTGCATTTAGTTTTGATTTATTAAAATAGTTTTCAGACTGCAGTCTTATTTGTCCTGTGAGAACTGCACTCTCTGGTAATGGGAGCATTGAATTTTCATGTGAAACATTTTAGAGAGCATATTTTTTTCCACCTACAAGAGTGTGACAAGAATTTGTTCTTGTATGATGATGTGCAAGTTATTATAGCTGCTATGCTAAACATGTATTTATGATCACTGCTGGCAGAGCTGCTGTGTATTTTGTTTATGTTGCTACAAACCTACTTGTGACACATGATAAAAAATACATTCTTTTGTGGTAGTCTCACACTGAGGCAGAATAAATCATGCCTCCTACCTTTGCTTCAGCTTTTCTGATATTGCCACTTTGCTTTTCCTTACCCTGGAGAAGAGAGCGCTTGTGTGATTCTCAGTCCCATACCAGATGATGTCGAAGGCCTCATGAAAGGGCAAAAATAGCTGCCTTAATACAGCTGTCAGAGACGGAAGCCCCAAACCGCAGTACGAAGCAGCTACTGCCCTTCAATCAGAATAACCTGCTTTCATTAAATGCTAGTTTGGGAACAGTCTAGGCGTGCTTTAAGCATGTGAGGAACAACACAATGAATAATTTCAAAATGGGGAAAACAAAACAAAAATAGGAACAAAACTTCCAAAATGAACAAGAGCTAACCAGATCCAGCACTAGAGGAGTATTAGACAAGAAAGACTCAAGTCTTTCATTTTCCCTGCTTGTTCATATCAACATGGACAAAAGACGCGACGACTATCTCTGTGTGCTTTATCACTGGCACCTCTTTGTGGTGCTTTTTTTAAAAAAAATGAAAGCACTGTCAAATAATTGCAACACAATTTTAAAAGCTCAAGATTTGATTTTTTAGAATTAGGATTGTTTCTTTTCACTTTCCAAACTAGCATTTTTCTTGCTTAATTAGCAGCATTCTAAGAGTGTTTTTGATAGAGTATCACCATCTGCATTGTATATGAATGTTCTTCATAGCATTCCTTCTATTTGCCTGTCCGTGTTCCCACTGACATCAGTGGTGCAAGACTAAACCCTATTGTTTGATGTTTAAACATATAGATTTAAGCAACACTTGTAGAGAAAAATGCAAGAGCTTTTTTTTTTTTGGTGACTGGGATTTATGCAGATGTGTGTTTCCAAGACTGGTGTCTTAGTGTTCAATCTGTTTTTATATAATAAGAAAACTTTATCTGAAAGCAGTTCCAAACTTAATGTATTTTGGATATTTTATAGACTTCCCCGATAGCTGATATCGCTGGGAATGAATCCAAAAGAACTACTACTGAACACTAGGAAAGAAATGATGGGAACTTTAGTGGATATCATAGTAAAGCCTATTACTACCTGTTATCACAGGTATTTTTAAGCTTTTCTCTTAACCCAGAAAATAAATTACACCCATATGTTATGTACCACTGGGCTGTAATTTTTGGTTGACGCTGAACTTTCAATGGCACATATGTACTGACTCTTCAGAAAACAGCTGGTTATGTGGCATTTTCTTTAATTATGCTTTGTTGTTTTGACTCTCCTGTAGTGTTTATCATCATGAGGAACATAGCTGAAGATATAGGTCAATGACCCCTTTATACATTATAACCTGACACACTGCTCCATGGGGGATTAGCTACCTCAATGGGAATTTTATTCATTACTTCTTTTGTATCGTTATTCTGAATCACTTTTTTATAAGGCTACGGGAGTAAAAGAGTAAGGTCAGCCAAATTTTGTTTGGTCAAGTCCTTTTAAAGAATTCCTTGCAGTATAATAGAAGGGTACTTTTCATGGCATGCAGCATGTCAGAATTCAGTAAAGAGAAATTAAGGGGAAGACGGAAGCACAAGCAAACCACAGAGCAGGAAAACTGTTGAACATTCTCAAATTTCTTTTGACACTTCACAGTGACAGAAAACCCTGTGCTAAATATGTTTGTGCTGATCTGCTGTGAAAATTCACTGTTTGATAGCTTCCAGAGTTTCTCATCTCTTACCTGTGGTGTGCATACCTACACCTCTGACAATTGGGCTCCCTTGCAGAGCGTGGATGGTTACTGAGTGGCTCAAAGACATTTAAAGGATTTTGTAAACTCTGTTTCCAAGGTGCACCTCCACTTTTAATCTCCTCAGAACAGGAATATGTCAGTTTATCATGCCATTCGTGAGAGGCAAAGTTACTGGACCCTGTGAATCAGCAAATGAGTGAACAAATTCCTGAGACTAACAATAACAGTGGGGTCATAAAAATAAATAACTCTGGATAATATGCTTTATTTTGACAGATATGATTTCATTGTAATTTGAAGTAGCAACATTTGGCAATATAGTGGTTCTTCTTTTTTCTTAGGTCATATGTTGGCTGGCTCACAGCTGGGCCCAAGGACTGGAGGTCAAAGACATAGGGGTGGAAATGGAACACAAGGTCATTTAATTTACTATGCTTGATTTTGCCTAGCTGCTTTTTTGACTAGTCTCATTTTAACACTCTTGGTGATCTCCACAGATGACTTCCTTTGGAAAGTATCCACAACTTAATGCTAAACCCAAGACAATTCATATTTTAAAGGGAATAGAATAGGTTAAATTGAAATATTGCCACAGCATTCTGCTTTAGCTCTCTGCGAACAGAAGCACATGGCGAAGATTACTGTAAATTAATTGCTTGGTCATGCAATCCTGCATGTTCCTGTGTTTCTAGCCTAAGTAATGAATCAGTGTTTCTGTATATTCATATTATAATTACACTTAGAACATAGTGTTATAGTAACAATATAGTCACAAAGGCAATCTTTAGCTTAGGAAGGTTTGGAAGCCTCTGGATAGCTCAGAGCATTAGCTGAATCTGTCACTCTCCCTATTTTTTTAGCTTAAAGCTGAAATCTAGAAAAGCCCCTTTAAGGTATGCATGACTCTGAATACTGGCACTACTTGTTTTTTCTAATTCTTATGTTAAAAGACAAAAAAAAAGGGTTTTCTGTCCAATCTAGGAATATAAATCTGTCAAGACATACCAATAAAGACCAAGTCATGGACAAAGCAGTCTGAGAAAACTCTGAAGTTGTCCGAAAGCACTGGGGTAACTTCAAACAGAGCTGCAATACCTCATCCTCCTGCAAAATCCATTTGCCTGCAGATGTCTTATAATGTCTCTTGGATATGCATGGAACTGTGAAATTTGGTATTCCAGCATGACGTTGGTTAGATTTAGCTCTGGGCTCAGCCCCCATTTACTGCTGATGAATCAGAGGTTCACTTTGTGAAAAAACATCAAAAAAATAAGGTTGCTTGTTGAAGCTGCACTAAGTTGTCATCCAGCTCCCAGTGAAGTAAAAATTCTGGTTAGTTCCCCGTGGCTTACTTAGCCATGCAAAAGCTGAGCGGGAAGGCAATTTTCCTTTTGGAAATGGATCATGGAAAAAAAGCCAACTGGATTTCCAGGTTGCTCTCCTGGGGCATCGGCAGGCTGGTAGTCAGGGCTGTTGGCAGCCCTACCTTTCTATCAGCTTCTGCAAGTCGAGCAAAACAGCACTTCTGCCTCCGTGTAGCTCTGCTTCGTCTGTGTCTCCTGCTCATTCCAGACAAATGAAAGCCAGACATGTTTTATTGCATATTTTTGGCGTGCAGACAAAGTGCAAGGGGGGGGGATAATTAGACTTCAGGGTGGTACCTCCCTCTAGCATCATAAATCAAACTTAACACTGAATACAATAACATGTCAATAAAAATGCTTGGAAATAGAATTACAATAACCAACCTTGTTTTCAGAAGTTGTTTACCATAAATGAAATAAAGTACAGAAAGAAATGGAAAATGTGGTAACTGTGCACTGAATGCATTTGTATAGTTTTCAGATCCCTTTCAGAGTTACCCAGAAGTTGTCTTCTAGTGGATGTCCTCTTGACATGTCTGTGGACCCTCTATCTGAAAGCTCACACTATTTTTTCCTGGAATTTTTTCTTCTCTCTCTTGTCTGAACCTTTCTGCTAGAGTATTGAAACTTGGCAGTATAAAAGCTTATACAATGAAGCTGACTTTTCCTCCCCTAGCCCTTTGCCAATTTAAAAATGTGAACAAAATTTTTGATTATTTACCATGTGTAAAATCAAACTTGCTGGACTGCAACTGACCCCATTTGAACTGCAGCATGGTGGAGTGGTTTTCCTATCAATCAGCCACAGGGGGCTCGGACTCTGTGCAATGAAGTCTGCTGAGGGTGGGTATCAGCATCTTTCCCAGCTGTAATCTCTACGCAAATCTTACAGTGACTGATATACCTTTCTTATCCAAAACCATCAGCGAATGCTTTCAGCCATTTATGTACAAGTCAGCAGTGGCAGTCGCGTGTGAGTGGATACCATCATTTTTTACTCATGTGAAGTGTTTTATGCCGTATCATCCTTATGAAAGGAAGGCTCTAGGTCTGAGAAGCACCAGGTCATGGGAAGGAAGAATATTGTCTCCCGGTGAAAGGCTGAATTGCATATATAATTCTTAACTGGGGAAATTTCTTTGGTGGAAGGACAGATCTTGCCATCTGACCCGGAAACTGCAAAATTCTTTAAGTGTTGCATATTTGCAAGGACTTTTTACTTTTCTCTGGAGAACTGTTGAACTGAACAAACATTAATACTGAAAGTGAATAATCATAGTACATGATAACTTTTTTTTCCCTCTGTCTGTTGTATAACAATGTTCAAATGGGGAAAATGGCTTTCTTCTCAGCATTAGGGGTGGACTTTGCATTCTTATCCTAGACAAATTTCATTGAAGTCAGTGGAGTCCTAGTTGCATAAACAACATACTATATGAGTGTAGGAACTTTTCCCTTAAAATAAGTGAGTTGCATGTTCAGAGTCTCAGGCTCAAATACAGTTATTTAGAAACTAAATCTATTAAATATGCATATTCTGGCATATCAGGATAAGAATTTTACCCTTTATTGCCTTTCATCCAGGGAAAAAGAGGGCTGGGAAACTGCTTGAAAAAATATGACATAAGAAGCAGAGAAAATGGGCTTAGAGGAGATGATGGTGTAAAACCCGGGAGGCATATCATTGAGTCATGCTGTGCCAAAATTAGATTTAAAATTGTTTCTGTCATCTTATGAAAGCCCGCAAGACTTTGTTCCGAATATCCTAAAGCTCTTATAACTTCTGTTCAAAAAAAGTTGGCTGTCCTCATCCTTGTTCCTCCAGACATTCCTGCACGCTAAGAAGTTGATATAATTTTGACACATTTCATTTGAATAAATATATATCCTTTTCCCTCACCTGACAGAAGAGAGGCTTCTAAGCCTGGGAGCAGCTACCAGGGCCAATTGAAAAGTGTTACAAAATGCATTGGAACTGTACGAAAAAGTTGCTATGTCTTCAGTCGGACTGATTTCTCCATCTGGTACTGCCAATTAATTGGCCGAATTTAACCTTTTAAAATGTCATTCTTTGCCCCCTCTTAAGGATAACTAACTAATGTATTTTTCCCTCTCTTGAGTTCTTAAAAGCTACTGCCCTTTCTGTGGCTGTAGGAACTTCTCAGGATGATTGTGAAAAGGAAAAAAAATATGTTGCAAAAGCAGCTTCCCTCCTGGGAAGTGAATGATAATTTTGCCCCACTTAAAGTCATTGTAATGTAATTAATTTAGTGCTTTTAATCACCTCAAAGTATGAAAATGCAAAACACTGAAAACAGTGCCCATTTAAAACTGGCTAGTGTCTGTATATGGCATGTCAGTCCTGTTGGTATCTTGTTTTAATGAGCATTATGAATTCCTTTCCAGTTTAGAATAAAAGTAATCTATCGTGATGATGTATCTGTAGACCCTGTATTTTTCACAGTTATGAATCTTGTATTATGTTAGGAGTGTATAGTTCTTTCTTCTTTCCAGAGACTTTTTGTTCTTAACTGTGATGACCATTAGTATTTCGTTCAGAGAACTATGAAATATGATGATACTAAATGTTTTACAAATAGGCTTTTTTTCATCCTGTTTGCCATAATGCAGAATGACGTGATTAGTAATGATTTTTAACTGGCTTCTAAGAAGGTGTCATGTATCAGTTTTGTCATGCGAATTAGTTGTTATGGTAATGATAGCATATCAATTATTCCTTGGAAGGTTGCATTAGATCAATTATATAATTAATCTGTCTTGTTTCTTTACTTATTTGTTTCTCCAATAATTGCAAAAATATTGGTGTTACCATATACAGTTAGTACTTAATTTTTCTGATCTACTTGCACAGATTATTTTGCAAAGAATATTCTATGAAGTATTTTTATGCTTTTTTCTTATGAAAACGAGATCATTTTACTCAGTTCCTAGTTTTTTTTATTTTTTTTATTTCTTTTAATAAATTGTTCACATTTTGTTGTTTTCTTTAAAAGCACCAGTTTGTCAGTTACAGTTTTTCTCTGGCACAGTAAAGCACATCTGAACTGGAAGTATTTGCTGACGGAAATCTGAGAGCTGTGGCAAGGTCCATGTTTCTCCAGTTTTAACTGTGGTCTCTAACCATCAGATGTCAGGGTGCTGCCCCTATTGCCCTCCAACTCTCAGCTGCACAGTGTCCTAACTTTAAGGAGAAATGGAGATGATAGGTTCAGTTTTTAAACCTATGGTTTGCTTTGTACTTTGCTACGAAGTCCACCTCTGTCCAGCTCTTCTATGCTCAGAGCATAGCCACCAGCTGAATTTGGATCCACCCAGACTTGACTCTGTTGAAGAGTAAATGTTCTCCACAATTTCTCATACTTTGCCTACACCAATCTTAAACAAAGATAGATCTGAATCTTTCTGAAAGAGTGCACAACTGAGTTATTTGTATACATATAGGGCAACTATATCTATACAAATTATTCCAAGACAAATCGTCTCCTAAATTTTCTCCCCACAACAGAATAAATCAGCTCAGTTTTCTGAAAATGACATAATTTGAT
This sequence comes from Ibidorhyncha struthersii, assembly GCA_013398815.1. Classification (NCBI taxonomy): domain Eukaryota; kingdom Metazoa; phylum Chordata; class Aves; order Charadriiformes; family Charadriidae; genus Ibidorhyncha; species Ibidorhyncha struthersii. Next base: position 11,795 of record VZSZ01022412.1, read on the forward strand.
GAAAACCATATTTACTCTGACTTCCAGAAAATACTAAAAATTCTTGTAGAAAGCTTGATTGAGGAAATATGGAACCTCTATGGGAGTATTTGTGTTCAGAACAACTAGCTTTCCCCTGAGGCTGAGGCAATGATTTTTTTGGACAAACCTACCTGCTCAGTGATAATTCTGTTAGGTTTGTATGTCACTTATCTATCAAGATAGATAATTGTAACTATGCAACAGGTAATGGAATAGTACTGGTTCAGTGGAGGTCATCGCTAGGGAAAAGGCAAATAGCTTCCAGCTAAGAAAATCCCAACGCACCCTTGAAAGACAGAAGGGAAAACAAATTTTAAGCATCTTAGATCCAGTCCCCAATATGCCGTAAGCCTTGTTTCTACTACAAGAGTAAAACATGACTGTGGACACTGAAAAGTGACATTATCTCGTGAACCAGGGTTGTTGCCAACACATGTGTACACTCTTATATTTGTGGAGAGCCGAGTTCACTCTCAAACCCACATGTGTCTGCCAGGCTCAGTAATCATGTGCAAACATACACCCACAAACAGATTAAGGCCAACTCCCCTTAAGGCGCGGGGCAGCCAAGCGTGCTCAGCCCGTCGGCGCAGCTCTCAGTCTGGGCACAGTAGATCTGGCAGAGGTGACTGTCCTGCATCTCGAGCCACCACTAGATGTTTAAAGCATTTAATTAGTGCTTCGAGCCATAGCTACAGCTGGGCCCGTGAGAGGAATTAAAAGATTGTGGGTCACAGAATTTGTTGTGCTTTAACTTGCTTTTAAGCTTAATTGGCCAAAAAGACCAAGCAATTTTTAAGATACAGATGTTTCCGGGACACAAAGGGAGAGGTTATACTATGCAGTCCTGCAGACATTGGGTCTAGAAGAAAATAAATTTGGGTCTAGAAGAAGCTTAAATTCCCCTTTGGGAATTCCCTTTGGTAACTGGCAGATACCAGTCTGTGCTACAACCTAGTAACTTTTTATCTCTGAAGTCATTTAAAAATAAGTATAATAAGAAGTTTAATATAATGAGAAGTTGAGAGGTATGAGTGTACCTGCATGTGCAATTTTGGTTATTACCCCAGTGAATGTGCCCTTGGGCTGCCTTTCACCATATGAGAGTCGTGTCACCTCACACAGGTGGAAGTGATTGCTGAAACACAACGACTTAGAGAAAAGATCAGAAATAAAGTTGCCTTTGTTGCAGTGTTTATAAGGTTCTTCAAAATAATAAATGACAGAATACAATGACAGACTTCAGTAAGCCATGTCCTCAGCCAGTGCAAATTTGGTAATTACTGGTGTCATGGTAGTGTCTCTGAAATCTGTTGTAAGAAGGTTTAAACATTATCATCCTTGGTCTGACAGTGGTTTGTGCCTATTCAGTCACCATTATCTCAATGTCACTCCTAATAAGACATTATTTAAAAAATTGGGAAGTTGGGGGAAATTTTCATGGATATTGTTTTACACTAGTAGTTTCTTCAGTATTGATTCTGTATGTCTAATTATAAATATCTGGCACCTTTACATGATTTCTCATCAGGAAACTACTAGAAAGTGGGTGCCATTAACTCCTTTTTGAAGATGTGAAATTTGAGAACCAGAGGAATAATGTATCTTCTGAAGATTCAACAGTAGAGATCAAAATAGGAGCTGTGCTTCTCAGCTTCTGACTCAGTGGCTGAATGTGGTTATGCTGCCATAATTTAGCATAGCTTGAAAGTGATACTGATGTAACAATTACAATTGTATAGGCAAACGTATTGTCAAAGGAGTAAAAAAAGAAATACTGTACGATTGTATGATGGTGTGGTGGGTTAACTGTGACTAGCCACAAGATTTCCCCCCAAGCTGCTCTGTCATTCCCCCTCCTCAGCAAGACAGGGGGAAGAAAATACAATGAAAAAAGCTGAAAAGGTAGGGACAGAGAGATCACTCACCAATTACTGTTATGGGCAAAATAGACTTGGGGAAATTTAATTTATTGCCAATTAATAACAGAGTAGGATAGTAA
>VZSZ01022413.1:0-11757 GCA_013398815.1 Ibidorhyncha struthersii
CAACAGGTCCATGTCTTTCCTATGTTGGGGGCTCCAGAGTTTCCCCTCCAGCAGTCGTGGCTTGTGGGAAGCCGGGTGTGCTGCAGCAAAAGGGCATGGGGAGAAACATGAAAAAAATATTTGCATCAATCAGATTCTGATTTGCATCTGATGTTTCGGCCACGCTGTGGAGATGGGGGGTAGGGCCCAGGTGGGCCCCAACCTTCCCAACTTCTGCACGGAGCTTGGTGCTAAGGTGCAGCACCCCGCGGTGCGCAGGAGGCCCCGAGAGGCAGGCGCTAAGGGCTGGGCGAGGGCAGGGAGCAGCGCAGAGATCCCGGGGAGGGACGGGGTTAAACCGCCTCCCCTTGCAGAAAGCCTCTGCAGCCCTGTCATAGGCAAGCCTGCGTCAGGTGTGATGAGCAACTTTAATGTCTATTAATCAAGTGGCAAGTCATTACCAAGGAGGCTATGGAAGCTTGAGTGGCTGAAAGCAGAAGATTTTAGTTTTTTCTGCGCTTTTAGGTTTGTGAAAGTATTTTGGTCCTTCCCTTTAGAGGCTAAGGCTGTCGCTGAAATGTTTTCATTCTCTGCGTGGCATTTAGATGTGGCTTCTATTTCTGTGAGGTCTCAGTATTCAGGCTTCAACTCCTGTCTTTGTATACACTGTCTCGTTCTCTAGGGGTCGAGGTGAGGTAGGGATCCCGTGGCTGGATCTGTGCCCTCGGGGGCACCTTCGTTAAAGGTGTTGAGAACTGCAGGGGGGAGGCTGAGCAGGGCAGGGGCCAGGGGCAACTGCCGCTGTCTGCAGCTGCTCTCCTCCCTGCACCATGTACGGGAGGAGAAACCGCAGCACAAATCCTGCTTCTGCCTGCACAGCCCTCAGCTTTCATCCCTTTTACTTCTGGGCGCGCTTTCGGCAGAACAGCATAATTGCAGCTCAGATCTAGCAAAAAGCCGAGGCAATTTCAGGTGTCCCCGCGAGGGCTTGCGGTCACCACCATCTCAGGGACTTGTTGACAAGATTAGGGTTTTTTTCTTCACTTTTGGAAAGAACAGCTTTCCTTTGTGCGAAATCACTATCTTGACTCATGCCACAATACTTCCTCCTGTTTCTTCCATCTGCTTCTGCTCAGCTAGTTGGAGCTGGCAGTACTGCTTCCCCCCTTGGCCAGTGTGCTTGCCTCCACGCCGCAGCGACGCGCCGAGCATCCTCCTGCGCTGCAGAAGACGTGTGCATCTGCAATGTCAAAAGAAGGTACCCACTGTCTTCGGAGAGTTTTACATTCACACACGTGCACAGTTCTGTACGGTTTTAGCCTTCAGCCAGTGGCTTCGGTATTTGGTTCGAATTTTATTACCTGGGTCATGATGTCCTGCCAGCTCGGTTTCAGCTTGGCAGACCTGGGGGTGAGGGCTGCACCGGGGCGGCCAAGCTGTTAAAATGAGCTGAGTCCTCAGGGGTTTGCCGGGATGGGTGCCGACACCAAGGGGTGGCGGTTGGTGGGTCAGGAGGGCAGCGGAGGTGGCTCATGCCAGGGTCCGGTCCCGTGCACCTCCAGGAATCACTCCCCGCTGAGAAGTAGCTGGGAGTGAAATTCAGATCATGGCAATGATGAAGCTGTGCCCTGACAGTGCAGTAACTTCTGGGCACCACTGGTTGCCATAAACACAGAGCCCCGTTGTGCTACTGCTCAGAAATGCTCTGAATTGGGCACAGGGAAAACTTGTGATTGTGTGAAAAAATCAGATTTAGCAAATCCTTCTTGGGTTCCTTTCTTTTTCCTTCCTTCCTTTGTTTCTGAGCCCTTAGCTGATGCACGAATCATGTTTTTCCACCTTTGCTCTGGCACTCTAAAGGCTAACAACAAAAGCTTTTTTTAAAGTAAAATGTGCAATTCCCAGGTAACTACCCAGCCACGATGCTGTGAGTTTAAGAAAAACACTGAATATCTTATAGCTCATGATTAAAACACTGGCAATGATCAAAGCAGCTCTGGGCAAATTATTTAACCTTGAAAAAAGGAAGGTTCAGGTTAGGCATTAAGGAAAATTCCAGTTATAAGGATGGGCACACACTGGGAGGGAGCAATGGCCAGAGCCAGGTCAGACATCATCTGCCTGGGGCAGGTAGCGGAGCTCCCGGCTCCTTCCCCTCCTTATTTTATAAAGTCTGGGACTGTCTCTTGCTCTGTGTCTGCAAGACGAGGGGTCAGAGTGGGTTTACTGAGAAACAATCAAGATAAGGAGGTGGCTGTTCTCCAAAGAAAGCTCAAGTGAGATACCTGGTTGAAAAACTCAGCCCAGCTGTGGGAGCCCCGAGGCTGAGGTTTGGGGCGTGACAACCCCGTTGCCTACTCTCCAGCCCAGAGGAACCTGTGAGCTGCTCACAGGAGGAGATGGTGGCAGTCACGGTCCTGCCGCCAACAGCGAGTTCCCCAGGAGCTGCTTCTCCCCACATTCACCATCAGAGCCCCGGACCTGACTGCCTCCCTCCAGCTGATGAGCAAAGGCAGTGGGAACTCAGTAAACTGAGCTAAAATCTTCCCTAACGAAGCCTGAACTCCCTACGTTGGTGGATGTGTTGCCCTTTTCACGCATTCAGCCTCAGACCCTGTTGTTTTTTGCTGTAAAAACCCCCAAAAAAGCAAAAGAGGGGCCAGTCCCTAAGGCCTGAGCTTGATTTAATACTAATCGCTGCAAACATCCAAACTGTGGCTGGGGCTGGCTTTAATTAAAATGACAAAATAGGGGAGCCATGGGGATGAATTACTGAAGGAAAATGTTATATTTCCCTACAGCTAGTTTAATTAAAAAAAGCAATGCATCAGGCGTGAAGGGCCTCCTTCCCTGTGCCAAAGCGGGAAGGGCAGGGCTGGCACGGGCACTGACGATGGCATCCCGCAGGACCGTGTCACCCAAACAGTTTAGTCTGTCATTAAACCCACGTTGCCGGCTCCAGAAACCCCTCCGGTACATCCACTTGGCCGGCTTTACTGCAGTTTTTCCCCTCACTGCCCTTTGTTATTTGTATAAATTAACATACCCCCCAGGCTCCAACATCTAAGATGCTGCGTTTGGTTGCAAAAGGAGAAACAAACGCAGCAGCGAGTGGTGCCTCTCCATCCACCCTCCTCCCAAGGCCGAGCACTGGTGCTGCCCACGGCGTGCTTTGGGCTGCGGGAGGGATGTGGGGCAGAGTGCGACCCTTCCAGCGGTTGTGGGCAGGACACGGGCTGCCAAGGTGGGTGGCAATGGCATTGCTGTCCTTTTCACTTGCACGTGTGTGATATTTAAGAGCTGGGGGATAGAGGCAGGTCTTTAATTTTGGAAGGGAAGGTGGTAGGGGTCCCCCGGGTCTGGCGTTGCTGGGGGTTGAGGCGATGTGGAGGGTTGTTTGGTTTTCTTGCCGCCCTCAGGTGGTCAGCAGCGCTGGCAAATGCTCCTGTGGATTGCTCATGACCTACATGTGGGCCCTCCACTGCCCCGTGTAAGCACTTACCTGTCCCTGCCAGCTGCCGGGAAGCAAGAAGGCGTCCACAGGCAGCTGGCTGGGGGGGAAACTGTGTTAGGAAAACAAGAGGAAGAAGTTAAAAGGAGCTTCTTGGACTATCTCAGTGTGCTCTTGGTGACTGGAGCCCTGCGGAAGGGGCGTCAGCCCCGCTCCCGCGCAGACCCCTGTAGGTCCCAGTAGGAAGTGCTTTTCATGGCTGATGCACGGGAAGCACCGACCTCCTGGCCACCACCGCCGCCTTGGACACATGCCTGGGGGCAGCCCCCTTCCCAGACAGCCCTTGCAGGCATCACCAACCCCCAGCACCAGCAGGGCACCTTGGTGCACATCCTGGGGACACCACCAGAGCCTCCTGCCCTGCGCTTCCCTGCTGGAGTACCAGCATGTGCCTGAATCAGCAGAGAAAAGTACTTAGCAAACCTATAGGAGGATTTACAAGCCGTTTTCTTCATCCTGTTAGACATTTAGTCACCTTCTGTATCACCTACAAGCTGCACAGCTGCCCTGTCTACACAAGTAGGTACATTTTCCAGCCCCAAAGTCATCAGGGTTGAGTAGAGCCTTTGTTTTCCCTGCTTGGTGGTAGAGCCCTATTGTTTCTTTCCAAGACTATTTCTGGATTCCTTTTTAGAGTAGAAGAGTGTCTCCAGATAAATAATTCTTGACCTGCAGTCTGACACATGCGTTCAACTGAACTCCTGTGCATGATCTCGCTAGCTCTCTCCAGAGACCCCTGCTCTCCTTCTCCTATTAAAAATAACTCGCTCGTATGTAGCGTTTGCTTCTTGCCCACCTCTGCACTCCCAGGATCATCTGGGCCTGCATTAAGCAAGACCAAGTACAGCCCATCTTCTGATCTCCCTGGGTCTGGCAACCGGAGCACGTGCCCACCGGCCCTGCTCGTGCACGGTTTCTCGCTAAGCCCTAACGCGCTTAGATGTTTATTGATTGCTAATTCCCACCCGCGGTGGTAGCCAAAGAGCTGTGTCCAGTGCTTGGCTTCAAGAAAACTTGGGCATGAATCCCTCAGCCTGTCAGATGGCGTGGGGCTTCTCGTGTCTTTCGTACCACGCTGAAGAATTAAATCATCCTCTGAGTCAATACATGTGTGTCTGTGCGGATAACCACGCCTGCAGACAACTGTGCAACCATGGTTACAGTCTTTTAGGTGCTAGGATATTTGGGGCAGATTGTAATTTTGGCTCTGCGGCTGTACTTCAAAAGATGAAGGGGAATCTGCTAGAAAAGGCTCTGTCCCTCTGGGTCTTTGGAAGATGGAAAGTGTTGGGCTTTTACGGTGGTTACGGCACGAGGCTGTGCAACAGCACCTTTGTGCTTCAGCATAATATGTGGTTTTATTTATTACCCTTAAAAAAAGAAAAAAGTACCTGAGAGAGGACTTTTACTGTCCGTCACCGGCTGTGGTGAAGAATTACCCCCTCAGTGGTGGGGGACCGTTCCCTGCTCCTCAGCTGGGCATGGTTTAGTTGTGGTTAAATCTATCGGTGAACGACACAAAGACTTGCCAGGCGCGTAGTGCACGGAGGGTAAAGCAAACTGGTCATGGAGCTGGTGGGAGCTGTGAAGTCCATGCCACCAGTTGATTTAGCACTGAAACAGCGATGCTGAGCCGGGTCGATAAAGAAGCCAGACTCCAAAATGGAATTAAATAATTATTCTCACTTTCTTTGACTTCAGGAGGATCCTATTAGAGAAAAGAGCCTGGATTACTGGCTGGCTGACATTTTCCTCTGAGCCTGTCTGCAGATTGGATTTAGCTCTTTTATCTCCTAATCCCCAGAGCTTTTTAATGTAGGACGTAATGGCATCCAAAGGCAAATTTAATTTTGACAAGTAATCTGACTTCCTTTCCTTTTCTGGAGTCGGGTTTTAATCCTGTTTGCTGTCTGAAGCTGCATTATGTGGATGTATTTAAAATCCTCACGGCTCTAAAATCTTTCAAAGAGGGAGAAAAATAAGGAAAACTGCCAGCCTGGAAGCAAGGAATAGTTTCTTATCAAACATTTCAAAACCTTTTACTGCTGCTGGTTTTATTAACCCCTGCACTACACTTCAGGCTTGGCTCTGTGCTTCCTTTCTTTTGCACCATTGCAAGTGTTGGAATCACTTGAGGAGTGGAAATCACAGGTCTTCTCCGGCTCTTCTGTTTGTGTCGGCAGGTTGGGTCTGGACTGTGTGCGCAGGAGAGCCATGACCCCCTTGGGTGATGTCCCCCTGCCACCAACATGCACTGGGGTGGAGGATGCTGCCTACCATGTGTCTGACGTTAGGCATCAACCATTGCAAAAAAGGCTAAACCAAATCACAGGGTAATGGAGCTTCAAAGCCACTAATCTCAGCAGAGAAAATACAAATTTATGTTGTTATTACATTTCGCTGTCTCCAGGTCCCAGAGAACCACATGGAGATGAGGATCAATGGAACTGATCGTTGGCTATTTCCGACACAGCGACACCTCACCCTGTGCTGTTGCCCTGATTCGTACCAGCTCAGTGCTTACTGTTTCCCTGAAAATATCAATTGCAAATAGGGTCTTCTCCTCCTGAGAAAATCTGTACTTATTGACTGGGGACTGTTTTCACAAAAAGCCATAAAATGCAGAATGTCCCTGTCACTCTGCGGCAACTCAGCTGATGGTTCATTATTCCAGCACGTAAATACCTGACTCCCGCAGAACCAAAATGTGCAGCTTGAGGCATTGATGGCATCTCACTGTTAAATAAAATAAATGTGTATCTGTCTCATTCTAGCTTGGTTAAAAAAAAACACCTCAGCAAAAGAAGGGATTATGTATAAATACATATATTTGCAAATGTCAGCCTCAAAATAGGAAGAAAAACTTGCAGCAGCGCTGTGGGCCTGGTGGAGATGGAAATGGATTGGTTTTACGCAGCGAGGCGCCGCTGGCCAGAGGGAAGCTAAGTGAAATAAATGGGGGCTTTGCTGCGGGTGCGTTGGTGATGAAGCCAATTAGGGTAAGTCGGGTCGCATCCCACGTGCCAACATGCTCCATTAGGCTCCAGACCAGGGCCACCACGCTGCCTGTAGAAAACCAGTGTACAAGCAGCATTAGTTAATCAAGGGGCAAAATGGTGAAACCACTTTCTTTTGCAGTTCCCATGTTTTCTTTCCCCTTCCATCCTAAGTCACCAATTCATCTCACTTGGGATCTGTCATGGGGAGGGGATGATGAGTTAGAGGATTAGCACTGCTCCAGGGATGCAGTAGCAGGCTGGCTTGGTTAGGAGCTAGGCAAAAACATTTGGGCAGGGTTTTTATTTTCAACTCCTTTTGCTTGCCCAGCTCTGAGCTCTCTGAAATAAGCAGTGCTTTCCCAACCTCTTTTTTGACTGTGGACAACCACACCTTGGCCATGCTTCTACCTGCATTCCCACCTAATCACCAATGTGTGCCACGCAGCCCTGGCATGGACATAAACTGGAGGGTCTTCTTGTGTGTAGTTGACTGGGAGAGCAGGTTAAAGGACACGCTGCTTTGAAGCCCTCCCTGAGGCAGCTATAACCACCTGAAACCTGATGGCCAGCCGGCATCTCCATCACAGACCAGTAAGCTTGAGTCCATCGCTGCTCTGTTGCTCGGCCTCTTCGGTCCCTCCCAAAGAGGGGGGATGTTGGGATGCCATACCCGCAGTGGGGAGATGCTCTGCCCTGCCCTGGGGTAGGGACCGCCCGGGCAATCACAGCCAGCTGAGCTGCAGTTGGAAACACGGCAGCTCGCTCCCCAGCCACCCCGATCTATCAACCTCCACCTTGGCTAATCAAGGACCAGCTCTGCGGTTAGAGCAGGGCAAATTGAATTCGCTCCGGCTGCTGTTGCGGCGGATGTTTCCTAGCAGCCGCCTGGTGTGTGCGGTTCAGAACATTTGTGTTAATAATGATGATGAGCACTGGAAATATGTCTCTTCAGGAAATAAAGATCAGATCAGCCCAAGCACCATGCAAGCTTCATTTCTTTCTCAAGGCAGATTACTTGGGCATGAAATATTGTCACTCTTTACCCCGTGGATGACTGATTCCAGATTTGACCTAGTGCAAGCCAGTGTAAGTAAACACATCTCTATAGCTCTGGTAAATGATCTGAGCGAGCTAACGCTGAGAATAAGGACAGAGGGGAAAATACTGTCCCACTGTAGTTGGATGAGCTTAATGTATTTTTTTTCTTGTGTTTGGCAGGGTGTTTCGGATCAGGGTGGCGAAAGGCGCGTCCATCAGTGCACAGGTGACGTACAGCTCTGTAGTGGGTGTGACGTTAGTGGCTCGCTCACGTGCGGTGCGTTGGGGTGATTCACCGCAGCTCCCCAGTCCCTTTTATCATCAGTCGGCCCAACCCACAGCTTTCAGAAACCGTTTCTCCAAAGCTTTTCAAGCGTATTTCAGTTCAGTTCAGCAAACCCAGATCTGGAACCAAACTCTCTCCCCACTTGATGTGTTCATACCTGGGGTTTATCGCAGGCTCCCGCTCCATTTCCCGGCTACTGTGGTGCCTGTGGTAGGTACCCACAGCCCTGCGGGAAGCGTGGATGTTGGATGCTGCAGGAGGAACACAGCTGATGGTCATCTGTATAATTACAAAAAAATCCATTCATTTCTTTTTGTTGACAGCATTTAAAACTTGAAACACTTAAAGGTGATTTCAGAAATAACCCATTTGTTTTTTTGTAATACAGGAGGATCATTATGAACTATTTATTTTTTATCTCACCTGCTTTGTCACCCAGTGTCGAAACACAAAGCTCCCCAAACACCATAGCCAACAGTAACCCAAGCCAAACTACAGGCAGGAGCATCTCGATGCAGTTAGTAAAGATGATTTAGGAAAATTATAATCACAGTAACAATTCTGCTTTATACCATCCCAGTTTGTATTTTCAGGAAAGGAGCATCAAGCAGAGAGGACTGAAGCTCTAATGACATTTCAACACACCTAAACCACGACAGCAGCAAATGAAGATTTCTACTGGACAGGTACTGCCGAGCTTCTAGAGAGGAAACACAGAAGAAATCAAGTCTCCTTGATAAAATGGGTGGGAAATATAAACTTTTTACACGTCATGAGCAGCCTCTTAGTGGAAAACAGAGTATAAAACCCCCCAAAGTCACTCCCTGTGCAGTAACTGTTTAACATTGGGTATGTCTGTATTAGCGGTGGGTGCCTGTCTCAGGGCAGGACAGGTAGTTTCCTGCTCAGATGATGTATTCTGGTCTAATTGCAATATCTTACCCCTCCCTGGCTGTTACACAACGTGTCTGCCCCGCTGCGGCCCCTCACCTGGTGCCCATAAGCAGCCAGCCCCGACGCCTGGGATGGAAAGGGCTTTATCCACCCAGCAGGGGTGGAATACCCAACTAGCCTGTCCGCCAGGCAGGGCTGTGTACGGGCTGTGAGATGGAGAGGACGACGACTCTTGGGACAGGTGGAGAGGAAAGGGAGGCAGCCAGGAAAAAAAAGACAATTCCAGCCAAGCAATATGTCCGGTTACCCGTTCCCCCCTCTCCTTCCCTTTAATATTAAAGTAATAACAGTACATTATGTGGAACTGAGAAACCCCTCTCAGGACCGGGCTTTTATCATGTGCAGACTGAAGGCTGATTGATAAACTGAGAAACATCACTGTGTATTTGGGAATCAGTGACAGACGGCAGAGTCTGATCCCGCATCCCAGCACTGCAGGGAAAGCTTAAAGGAGAAGACAAGCAACCTGTCTCTCTATATACCTTTTTCTTTTTTTTTTTTATTTTTAGTAACTAAAAATATTTGCATTCATATTAGCCTTCTGTAAACGCCTCTAAAGGCATGCTGAAGTTGGGCTTTACAAATTTCTGCAGAATCTCTTGGGAGCAGCAAGGGCGTCTGAAGAAGCAATATTTGGATGGGAAACTTATGTCCTCCAAGCTGGCAAGTTGCAACACTGACACAGATTTTCTTGTAGCTGCAAAGCTCTCCATATAAAGGGTATAAAGTCCCTTCTGCCTTCCCCTCCTTCTCCCCTCCGTTATTTAACAACTGGCTGTGATTTACATGGTTCATTAATGCAATGGTAACACTGACACACACATTCCCAAATAAGCCAGAAGGTTTATATTTGACCTGGGCCCTCTTTTCACTGCAGATGCCCCAGAGGATTTGAAGAACAGTGATTTGAAGTGATTGCATTGGATAAGAACGTTACACTGTGCAAATACAGTCGGATGCATGCATTTAATTTAAAAAAAAAACACAGCTATTGGAGTGCGTTTGGGCCCATGAAAATAACAGTTTAACTCCCTTTGTGGTCTTGGCTCTTTCTTCTCCCCGAGGACAGAAAAGGGAAGCAGGACCAGTTTCAAACTGGAGAGGTTTCATCAGGAGGCTCGGCTGGGATCGCTCCGAAATGGCCCCTTCCCCTTCGGGTCCCACCTTGGGGGACTGACATCCCCGGGAGGGTGACGGCGGAGGTGTGGGGTGTCCCTGTGCTGCTCACCCCCTCCCCAGGCAGCGCAGAGGAGCCCTCATGCTCCCAGCCAGCTTTCCGACAGCCAGCAGAACAGGCCCAGGGACGAACTATAAAGGTGATAATTTCTTCCCCTCGGGTTGGATTTTTATTGCTCCATTTTGGTTATTGTGGAGGGAGGAGAAGAAAAGGAGAGGGTTTAAAATGATGATTGCACAATAAATGGCAGCATCTCTGCTAATGGGCTGAGTGCCTACAAACAGCTGCTAGTCAAACACCCATAAAGGTTTGCTTTGATGGGGTATATAACCTTCCCCCTTCCTGCAAATAGCTTAACTCCATCGGCTCCTCGCCCTTTTCCAGGCAGGCGCTGAAAACCCAGGGAGCTGGAGCACCGAAAGGACAAGCCCCGGCGGCAGCAGGAGGGGACAGAGGGCTCCCCGGGGACCGGTGCGATTCCCTGAGCTCCCTTCCTGCCACAGAGACAATCGGGCTCAGACATGGGCGTATATAGTGAAAGAAAGCCTGTAAAAACAACCGGAACAGGAGACAAGGTTGCTGAACACCCGAGAGAACAAAGCAGCGAGACCATTCCCAAATTCTCATGTGCCAAAGATTCCCCAGGGAATCTGAGAATCTGAGAAAATGTTTCTCTCTGCGAAGTTTATTAAAGTGGATCCCAAAAGCAACAGGAGAGGGATGGACCCTTTAGTGACATACATAGGTCTGGGCCTACCTCTTCAGATTTTTTTCTTTGCCTTTTCCACCCCAGGTGAGAGCTGGACCCCAACGGTCTGAACCCCGCGAAAAGCCAGCACGCGTTTCTGTACATCCCACTCTCGCTAATTAATCCTGCCTACACCCTCTAAGATCTTCCATGATCTGCACAGCTCTTCCCATCTGAACGTCTCCCAACTATTTACATACAAAAATAATTATTACAGTTTCTCTTTCTGGCTCCCCAGGCTGCAGGCACCATCGCTGGCTGACTTGGCAGGCGGGAGAGTTTCCTGGGGAAACAGGCTCCACCCCCGGCAACTCCGGCACCATCCCAATCTGAGAGGAGGAGAGAGATTTTAAGGATATTTCCTTGGGTTTGCGAAAAACAGGGGTTGGATCAAGAAAGACCCAAGTTAAAGGCTCCAGGCTTGCTCCCTTGCTCAAACCCTGGCATAACCCGTAAGCACCTATAGCTGCTGCATGGTTATGTACGAAGGGAGCCGTGGCCGGAGCCTGGGACAAAAAAAAGCCTTCTCTGGTCCAGTATCTCTACAAGGAACCAACATGGAAAGGGTGGCAACAGCTGCCCCTGCTTCCCCTTGCAACCCTCTGAGCCGTCAGCAGGCCTGAGAGGACACTAACAGGAGGAGAAAGGCAGATCCTGGTGGGTCTCCGTGGGGACCGAGCTCGGGAAGCGCAGGGATTTTCCGTAACACCTTTTGGCTCAGTCTGAAAGGAAGAACTGAAGGCATTGCGAAGTGTTACAGCAAAGTGAAGACATTGAAGCACTTCTCAAAACACCCCTGTGGACCTATTAATTGCAATATTGGATCTTCCGTCTTTTCCAGCAGGTTCCTAGCAGCAGGCACGCAGCCAGCTTGGCTGTGGGTTTTGTTTATTTTCCAGCTAATGTAGCAGCAGGATCAATTCCAGCTAACAAATCTGGGAATGTCACAAAAATGATGTCCAGTTCCCATGGATAATTTGTGACATACCCCTGGTAGACAGTTGTTAGTAGCACAAGTAATCATAGAATGGTTTGGGTTGGAAGGGACCTTCAAAGGCCGTCTGG
>VZSZ01022414.1:0-14306 GCA_013398815.1 Ibidorhyncha struthersii
TCCCTGCCCATGGCAGGGGGGTTGGAAGTAGATGACCTTTAATGGTCCCTTCCAACCTAAACCATTCTATAATACTATGATTCTATGACAATAAGATATTCTGACCTTACAATATTTAGGTAATGCAACTTTCTATGGATTGCATGGATTACATCACACATTAAGAAAAAAGATCTGGTGGAGAAGTTCCTGTTAACACATTGCTGTCTTGATATACAATATTAGACCACTCAAGTGCTGCAATGTTATCCATCCACAAAATTTGTATTCTCATAAACATACTCTTAGTACCAGAGTTAAATGCTTCTTTGGGACATAGTACATATACAGGGATGGAGAACAGCTGATGGCTTGTTGTCCTTTAAGAAAATCAGTGAATATGCACAATCTTGTTTTGTTCATTTAGATTCATGGAGTTCTTTTAATGCTGCTTTTAAATGACTTGTCTTACTTGAGAGCTTTGTGTAACAGGAACCAGAACGGGACATGCCTCTGGACCCGGCATATTACCCTCAACAGAGTGCCTAAAAAGATTTAAGGATATTTAGAGAGCTGAGCTAAAGAGAAAATGGTGAGATCTTCACCTGATAAGAATTGGCAAAGCTTTGTTTTCAGCAAAATATTTGAAATTTAGAGTTGTGAAGAGGTGAAAAAAGGTGAAGCAAATAACAAAGCACAGAAACACAAACTGAGGCTAACATACACACATTTAAACATTTTTCAGTCCTGTCTAACCTAGTTCAAATAAACCAAAAGTAACAGTATATGAAGGCTTGTGAAATGAAAAGTGGGTATTAAAAGTTGGACATCAATGGCATTGTGTAAATCCTTTTACATCCATGTAAATTCTTAAAACATTATTTTAGAACAGCAGATATTGAGTGACTTTTTTTAGGTTAAATGCACTACAGATGTGGCTACAGTAATTTCACAGTTAAAGCCTTGGGCACATGGAGTTTAAAACAGAACTTAGTCACTATAACATTACACAGTTCTTTCTCCGCTAAAAAGACATGAAATAGGTACATTAACTCCAAACAATCATTAATTTAGCACAGTACTTCTTAGTGCTAACATTTCTATTTCCCTACTGAAGCATTAGGTACTTACGTGGCCCCTATTATTATAGCTCTCTCAGCCATCTCTTATGTATTTAGCTTCCCAATTACCCTGTGAGACAGAAAAAACCACTTATTCCAATTTTACGAGATGAGGAAACAGGACTCTGAGGACTGGTGACTTATTTAAGGTCATATAGCAGTGGCTTGAGCTCAGCCTTCTCAAGAAATAGGCTCAGAAACTTCACTTCTGAATTCACCTGATATCCTGCTTGAAACAGTCCATGCATGGCATTTCCTTAAATACGTTATGAGATCAGAGAACCCACTGGTAAGATTAGAGCCTTTTATCACAAAATATTGATTTCAGAAATCACAATTGTTTCAGTACAGCAAACAAAAGCCCATCGTCCAGCCAGCAGTATCCAGTTTACTCAGCAAAGTAGAGCGTTACGTAGTAGAGAGCCTGTCACACCAGATAACAGAACAATAATTATTATTTACAGCATTAATCCATATTATTCATTTTTGGTGTCCTTCATAGCCATACCAGTAATGGGTGGACCAACAGTTCACCCATCGTTCAGCCCTGAATGGGAAGTACCTTGTGTGCGTACAATAGCACACAGGGGATTTCCCTGGATGTGCCCAAAATGGAGGCTGTCTTGTGGCACTGCAAAAAAAACAGTCCTTTAGTTATGGGCCATTTTCTCCTCTTTTCCAGTGTATAACAACAGAATGCTCTATATAGGAAAGGTGGTTTTGCTTGCAATACATACCTTGTCACACTTTTGTTAATGTCAAATGAAGCTATAAAGAGATGATGGGCTTACAAAATGAATGAAACACATTGAGTTACTGTGAAGGAGCCTTCTTATTAATCATTGCTAAGAGATAGTTCAACTGTTTTTAAGGCCAGAGCTGCATTTGTAAGAAGAAAGTACAGCATGTGCAAGGCAATGTCTTGAGACATCACACCTCTGATGTTCCAAGACAGGAACAAGAAGAATAGCTCTACACAGTCTGAAGTCAGAGGTTGCCCCTACCACACTCATTGGATCAGCCAGTGGTTGCAAACTGTTTGGTAGGGAAGGGCACCTTGTCAATGGCGTGTATCCCCCAGGCTGTCCCCTGTCATGTTCATTACTGTTGACAGTGCTGTGAGTGCCCTTGTGCTAACGAGAGGACAGGTAGCTGGCTCCCAGGCATCGATACGTTAGACTGCAGGAGGGATCCCTGCTGCCCAGCACTGAAATGCTGACAACTTCTGTGCAGGGCATTTTGTCAATGTTACTGACATCTTGCCTTTCAGTAGTACATCTGGTGTTTGGGAAGAGTCATCACCCAATAACAACCTGGGAAGCTGCCCAATATGTAATAAATAATAACAACCCAATATTTTCTAGGCTTTTTAAAACATGCAGACTCCATACACAATAAAGATTTAATTAATATCCTATAACAAAATCCTCAAAACAAATACAAGGATGCTATATGGTCTTCTTGTTAATCATCAATCACAACTGCCTTGCCCTTGGAACCCAGCCCAGCTACAGCTGCCTTTTGCTTTCCTGGCCCCTCTCTCACAGCTTTGACTGACTTCTATTCAGCTCTTGAATTTTAACTCCCTAGACCCCCTTATGTTTCTCATGGAAATGCTATGGCTCAACTATAGCCTGCTGTACATCTCCGTGGTTCTTTCATAAGTTTGCAAATACTCCAAGCCAGAATACACAGTGGAGTTCTGTTTGTTACTCTCAGGTGACCTCTCAAATGGGCTTTCAGAGAGAAATCTTTCACTCCAGCTTGTGTTTTTTTTCCCCTGAAGGCAAAGTCAGGGGCTGTGTAATGATGACATTAGCATATCCTGCAAGTGCTATCAGCTAAGGGAGAGTGGCAGAAGAAATGGAAAGAGCTCTGTAATCCTGAATGCATCTCTCGCATGCCCCTGTGTAGGTGGGTATATGTTGAACTGTTTCACTTAGGCCAAATTAAGACAAAGGGATTTTTATGTTTACTAAAATAATCTGTGCCTAATTAATGCCCCATAGGTCAATTCATGTGAGTTTACTTTATGCACCATTATCAAGCTGAGATTTGCTGCTCAGTAATGAATCGTTTGTGTTAAAAATGAACATAAAAATGAAGC
The DNA here is from genome assembly GCA_013398815.1 of Ibidorhyncha struthersii. NCBI lineage: Eukaryota > Metazoa > Chordata > Aves > Charadriiformes > Charadriidae > Ibidorhyncha > Ibidorhyncha struthersii. Next base: position 3,208 of record VZSZ01022414.1, read on the forward strand.
TTTCAAAGGAGTAGAAAAGTAAATCTGTAAGTATACCTTTATATTATTTGGAGATTTAAACAACTTCTGGAAATGTAGGCAGTCAAATCAATGTTGACCTGAAATTTGCAGTGGTGAGAATTATTCATAAAAGCTGTAAGCTCACATATGATTAAAATAAATACCCTGATTATTATTAAGCAAACTCCAAAATCCTTTAGCCAGATCTTCAGACATGGGAACAGAAAAGCAGTAACCTTAAATACCTATGTAGACAATAAAGCAAGATTGGGATTTGAGTTACCAGTTCCTTGCTTTCAGTTGTCTTTCTCCCCAGCAGGAACAGCTGGGAGTAGGATTCTTGCTCCATACACAGCGTAGGAGGTGAATTAGGCACCTAAGAAATATTAGCTGATGCAAAGCTGCAAGTTAACTGGCGTGCTATTTGGACTTCATTAACAGAGGAATTTAAGTACTTGAAATGTAGACACCAACTGAGAAACATTTTGAGGACCTTGGTGTTTAAACCGTTCGTTTTGTTCGTCAAGCCACTAAACAGTATGACCCAATTTGCTTATGGCCCATAGGTGCTGGACACCTTCAACTCCAAAAGACCACTTTACTTCTCCTCAAAGTATCTGTTTGGAGTTGAACTTCAAACAATTTGTTCAAAAAGCAAGAATCTGGCTTGTACCACAGGAACCTGTTTCATTGATATTTAGTGTCTGGATTTCCAAACCCCCAACCCCCCATTTCTTTACCAGCTCAGCAGACACTTAATTCTTTTTGTTGTTCATAAATTGCTTTTCTAAATTTTGTATTTTACCATATTTTATAATCTGCTAAAACTGAGTACTATTTTTTTTTTCATGTGTTATAACTTTTGCTTCCTAAGTAGAGGTAGAATATCTCTAAACAGATAAATTTGAAGAGTATTAGCCTGAAACTTCCTGCAGATTCGCAGTCATGAAGCTTTCTGGACACATTGTTTTCTGTGCAAATCTTTGAAAAAGAAAAAAAAAAACATAATCAAAACCATAAACATCTCTCAAAAGAAAAAAGTTTACAGATATCATCAAGGTGGTATTATAGATCTGACTGGAGAAAATGTGTATGAAATACTTTCTTTCTTCAGTGTTCACTGACCAGTGTCAACTTACCAGTGTCCTCTTGTCTGCCAGCAAGCTGCACTGCACTGCACTATTGAGGTTGGTTGCTGAAATTGCAAATGATTTGTAAACTTCATCTTTGCTCAGAAACATGATCAGTTGATATCCTGTTTCATTCACATTTCTGTTCCTCTGTCAGTAAATTAAGAGGTAGAATAAAGGTATTATGCGTCGCTGCAGTTAACTTCACAGGCATGGCAAGGATGGCTGTTCTTAACCTTGCATCTGTATTGGACTTATGGAATATGTTGTTATCTTTTCACGTCTGTTGAAAAATTATCAGAAAAAATGAACGACATTAAAATCCTTATGAAGGTCTCCACCAGAATGACTGGAGCATAAAAATGACAGAGGTTTATTCAGCAGGACTTAACAGGTGAATCTGGAAACTATTGAGCACAGATGGGGAGAAAAAATATAAGATAGATTTTTCCATCCAGAAGGTACATGGAAAAGCTTGCTCTGGGCATGTTGAACCTGCTCCCATCAGGGCACAGTGAGCTCCTGTTCAAGGGAAGGGATGGAAGCCTGCAGCTGGAATCAGGAGGACACCTATATAGTTCAGGCTGTTGTGAAATGAGAGTCTGCTGATGGATCCCAGGACTGATCCTGAGAGGCTTAGGGACACAATACTCAAATTCAGCATTCCCTCCTCCCAGTATTATCCTCAGTTCTGGATTTCATGCTTTGTGTTTAGGACAGTTGGATTTGAGAACTCATGACAACATTTTCAGGGAGTACTCTTCTTGTAGGATCCCTCAGTCCCGGCTATTCTCGGTTCCTCTATTTTATCCTGGTTTCCTCCCACCTAACCATGCAGCAAGCACAAATCATCTTGTCTGTCTTTTGAAATGACACTTTGTATGCAAATACTCTTGATGGTTATGCTTGGAGACAGGTACCTTGGGCTCTTATAACTTTTCCTCTGATCAGTTAGTAGATATAAAATATATGTAAATGCATTAGTAAGATTCCTCTGTGCCTCATGCCCTAGGCAGCTAAAGTTCCTTAATCACTCCATGGGCCAACTAACCCTATCCAGTCTGATCTGTTTAATTCTCTACATATAAATTGACTGTGGAAATTTGCTTTTCTTTGTTATAACTAACGCTTTGTCCTTCCAGTTTGCCTTACTTCCTACTTTGTAGCCACCTTGTTCACCTTTATAAGATTTGTTTGTTTCTTTAGTACTTGCATAATATAAACTACCATGTACGTTTAGTGGACACCTACATACCACCCACCACACAGTTCTATTGTAACACATGTAGGCAAATATTAGTTCAACAGAACCAGTAAGGATGACAGGATGAAAACTGGTCTTTCATTGTTGCACTGGACTGAAGAATCAGACTGACGTGTGTACACGCGTATGGGTACATGAATATATTAAAAACTGTCTAGAAAATTTCTAATCCAATAAAGGGATCTGTAAGAAGCTACCCAGACATGTCATCTATACAAAAAACCTTATAAACTGTCTGTAATTTCAAGTAGTTTGAACATAATCACATATTTAGCTGTGCTTTGTGAATAATAGCAATATTACCCAAATACCCAAGTTAATGCATTTCATTTTTATATGTTAGGTTAAATTCTTTTTTTTTTTTGCCTGATAATGTTATGCCTGGAAGCTCAGTTTGAGGTAGAAAGTTTATGGTAAACTTTCAGAAGTGATAAAATAAAATATTTGACTAATATCAACTATATGCAAACCTTCTAGCAATACAACTTCAAAAAAAAAGGTTATTCAATATTTTGACGGTTTTCTTTCGAGTATTAATTCTAGTGCATGTTTGACTAACTACACTATTAGAGAAAGAAAATTAGGAAGAAACATACTTTTGTTAATGGAAAAGTCTGGCTTGTGTTGAAATAAATATACATACACTTATTTAAGGTGGAGAAATCAACAAGGAGATAGATTTATGTCCTCTTAGGATTCGTAATATCAAACAGTTTAGATTTAGCTCAGACTTACAAATGTAAAAGGGTGTATGGTCTCTACAGCTTTTGCCTCTGACAGTTATTTTCACTCTGACAATGACTGGACTTCATTGAGAAAACCATTTACCCTTTTACCAAGTTTTCATAATTTTTCCTGAGAGCTCTTCCTCTGGTCTTAGCTGCTCCTCATGAAAACAAGGGAGAAGATGCAATTGACATCATTTCTCTAATTCTTACAAATATCCCATCCCCAGAAGTAATATCCCATGATTGTTATTAAAGGATATACAAAGCAATTTAAACAAACAATGTTTCTGGTAATTCTATACATCAGCACCTAATCCTATAATGTTGTTAAAAAAAAAAAAAAAGAGAATTTTAGAAAAGTCAAAGAGCAGGATTTGAAAACAAGAGGAAGAATTAGGAATCCCAAGAATAGCAAGAGACAGAAAGAATTATTATTGGAAGAAGAGAACTAAGAATGTAATGGAAGGGAAGAAATTAAGAGGAGGTTCATAAACAGGCATTAAGGGGGAAAAAAATCCATAAGTAAGAGCAAACAGCAATTTGCTAGTATCTTGTTCCACTGTCAGTTTTTTTTTTGTTCCAGAATTCTTAGAAACTCTGAAGTAGTCCTGCCATTTTCCTTTTCTTTCTAAATCCTGAGTTTTCCTGTCTTGCTTTTCTTCAGTCCTTCAGACAATCTCCATTTTTACTAGTACGTAAATCATTCAGAACCGATATGTGGAAAGAATAAAGAAAACAAGTGATTCTTCCATGTCCATCAGACTCTGATGACTGGCCTTACTATTGTTTTCTAAATCATGTGTGAGTGTGAGGAAAGAAGTCACCTACCCAAAGAAATTGCTGCACCTTAGGTATGCAAAAGTGTTTTCAGTGTTCAGCTTTGCGAAGTAGGGCAGGCAAACACTGCTGCTCTATATGAAAGTCTAAGAAAAAAATAATTTCATTAAGTGTTTGTAACTGCCCTTCCAATATTTCTGATTTGTAAGAATAATGTGTACTATTTAGTAAAATAGATACACATAGCCTAGGTTTTAGTAATGACCCACCATTTCTGCTCAAAAGCTTATGATTTGTTCATACACCACACTTTCAAATGTTTAAAATGATGATTTGTTTTTGGTTCTTCCTCCAACTCTTTTCCAGCCACATAGATGAGATGGCTGAATCTCAACGGACCTATGCAATAAAAATAAATTTAATCAATAAACTCAGAGGACCAATTAGCTGAAGCTAACTCTAGGATATTTTTGAAGTGTAAAACCATGTAGCTATGATGTGAGTTTGCTACAGTAATATCCCATGATTGTTATTAAAAGATATACAAAGCAATTTAAATAAACAATGTTTCTGGTAATTCTATACATTAGCATCTAATCCTATAATGCTGTTTAACTAAATAATGTTTTTCATGTAAAATAGTGACCTAGAGGTGCAGAATCTCTTTAGGTCCTTATGGTCCTTTCTGGAAAACCTTGCCAAAATATATTATCACTAATATATTTGTAATATAATTGGAATGACTATACCTAATTAAGAACACAGATTTTATTTTTTCGAGTAGACTTGAGTGTATGGGACCAGATTTCTGAAATGTTTAGTAAGCTTTGGTTTGATTCAGCATTTTTCTCTATTTAAATTCCAGTCAACAGTAATTGCAATTTTACCCAAGTAAAGATAAATTCTGACTGTGAAAGTTCCTTCATTACTTACCATAGGCATTTGTCCTCCATCCTGCAGTACATAAAAGTGGCTTATCTGAGCACAGGTAATTCTAATCTAGCACAGAGCGTACACAACGTCAGAGTTTATAGTTGCATGGGTATCACAGGAAAGGAGACTATGATCCTGAAATATCAGCTTTTACATAAATGTAGTTTGCACATTGATAAGAACACAATTCAACCTGAAATTCCCAAATGCTGGGAGCATTTTTATATTTCACTGTTTAGAGACTCACAGGTGTTATTCCCTGTGCATCCAATTAGAGCACGACCAGAGAAATGGTTCTGGCTGCAGCAGATCTGGGTTAAGCTAGAAGTTACTTCCCCCTGAATGCTGCGGGTTTAACTGTTCATATACTCACTAAACTCCACTCTCTAACCTGTGGGTTGAAAACTTGCTTCTCATCATCATCCTTCACAGATTTGTTGTTACTGTTGCTGTTCGTGCTGTTCTCTCCTCTGGGTTGTCGTCTCACCTGGCCACCCTGAAAGCAGCACGCCTTCCCCTGCATTGCACCAATTCATGGGGTCATGAAACCACTGCAACATTGATCAGCAAAATTACAAGAAATTTATGAAATCCCCTTTAGTCTATGGCTATCCAGATCACTGCTGAGTGTTACGTGGGCTGGGGTTGAAGATTTTTAGAAAGAAAGGGGCCTTATATTCCTTTTCTTCTCCTGATGTGTGAAGAATAACCTAAATGTTCTTTTAAAACAGCCTCCTTGTTACTGATTTTTATTGAACAGGCTCCTCCTACAACCTGTCTTGAAGTGAAATGTTATCTTCGGAAAAGCAAGCAACACTTTGGGACAAAGCAGAGCTGTAGTTAGACCTTAAAAAATACGATCCAGAACAAGGGAAAGGAATAGCAGGTGCTTTTAGTTATAGGAAAGGTTTAAGCCAAGTGCACACTGAGTCAAGAAGAGTTCTGGTTTCAGGGGCAGGGCAGAGTGCCAGACGGAGTATGTAGTTGAGATGAAGAAAGGAAAAGTAAAGACTGAAAGATTTCAGGAGTTAAATTAAGAATGGGATACAGAAAGCAAAGGGAGAATGTCAAAACCGTATAATGATAATGGTAGTCTTCAGTAACCCAGAAGGGCAGAGTTAGATGTTGTTTTCCTCCACTATAGTGGAGGGTCACTATTGTGACCTTAGATTAATTGTTTGATTTCTTTGTGCTGCATTTCTTTGTGCAAGAAAATCACTTTGCAGGTTTGTGAGGATAAATAAAATGAAGATTATAAGGCAGACAGATACTCTTCATAGTAAGGACAATATGAGTAACTTATACCCACAGGAGAAAGAGGTTCATCAGCAGAGCTTGAAGTGAAATCCAACTTGCAGATCTCTATTTCAAAGACAAATTTATCAGTTCAGATGAATCTAGTTGGGCAATATGGGACTGAAATATATAAGAAGCTATATTTGGTCAAAAAGATCAGAAGTGGTATAGGAGTGGCATGCTAATTTAACATTTTTCTAGAACAATATTTAGGTTATTCAAGATTCCTCATTTAAGGGAGGAGTTGAAGGAAGACTATTTAGAAGAAGCATTGCACTGTATTTCAAGATAATACACTGCTAAATTGCCTAGTTCATGAATAGATTGTCTGCCACTAAACCTGTACACATAGCAAGTTGGATTTTTCTGTATATAACAGAAAAAATTCTTTCATGAAGTTAAATAAGGCACTATGTTGTGTGAAAAATAGAGAGTAGACACAGATACTAAAGAAAGATTCTCCTCACTTTCTTGTGAGAAATCAGAAGGTCTTTATTCATTGTTGTGGAAACTCCCATGAGATGCTTTTTGTGATCAGTATATTCACAGTCCCTTTGGGACAGCATTTATTATTACAAAAAAGTACCACAGCATTTGAAATCAGAAGTAAAAAAAATATTACAGGGTTTATGAGGAGAATATGAATCTCTAGTGCATATAGTACATAGAAAAGTAAATTTATTATAGACTGTATAAAGAAGTACTCTTTTGAATACTTAACACATTCTATTATGTCTTGTAAGTAAACTTTTTTCATGAAATTCTAGAGTCCAGAGATCATGCTGACCTCAAATACCTAACCTTTCACTATATCTGTGAATTATGGATTATCCATCCAGGCCTTGACTCAGCAAAGTATTTCAGCATGAATTCAACTAATTTAAAATTCTTTGGTGAGCTGAAGTGATAACAGCATAATGCAGAATCCTATTTTACTGAACAAGGTGATAAATATTAAGTTTATCTGTTTACTTCCTACGTTCTTGAAGAAAGAAGTGCTGATAACCAGTTTTGATGCTAAGGTTTTATTTTCAGACTTTTTATAATAAGGCCTATGGCCCTCCTTTCATAAGTACTTAATTACTCAAGAATATATCCTCACATGAGTACTTTTTGCAAATCAATAAAACTATGCATCTAAATGAGTACAAGAAATTACTTGTTTAAGCATATTTGAAGGATGAAGATGTAAATCCACATAGGGAGTTAAAAATTTGACTGTACAAAAAGAGACTGGTACTCTGTTTAAGTATTACAACTAATTCTACAAAGAAGTACTGTTTGTTCCTGGGAGTATTCAATGGAACAAAAATGTTAATCAGAAAGGCAGAAAATAATCTCCAAGAAAATGGTATGTCCCTGACTCTTACAGATCACAATATTGACAGCGTCAAAAGAGGTTTTAGATTATTATAAATTAAATTTCCTACCAGAAATATTAAGGTTGCAGTGGCCCTCAGATTAATTTTCTCAGTGTGTTTCAGCTCCCTATACTGTACATGTAGTAAAAAATTCTGCCTTTATTGAAATCAATAGCAAAACGTTGATTGTTAGCAGTGGACACAGGTTTTTGCCCTGGATGAAAAACAGCATCCCCAGACAGACTGAAGTCCTGTCTCTGGGAACAGAAAATAGGGAAAATATTTCTGAGACTCACATTAAGGCTATGAAGGATATAACTAATACCTCATGAGCAGATGACCACATGCTCAGTCTTGTGTATACACCCAGCCAGTTATGCTACTCAAAGGAAAATTCAGGATATATAGAGCCAGATGTGCTGATGACATGAACTAGCAGCTGCTTTGGAGTCTGCACTGCCATACGAGATAAAATCTGTCCCATGGAGGTTAGCCCAACTGACCTCTGTGTGTGTGTGTGGCTCACAGTCCTCAGTGGTGAAGCCACCAGAGGAAGCTGATAGTGTAGCAGCAAGAGTCAAACCCAGCAGAGAACACGATGCATATTGCTAGTCTTCCCTCAAGTTTCTGATTCCTTCCCTCTGACTGGGATAATAAAAATGAATTTAATTTAAACAGCAGCATGGATAGGAAATGCAGAAGAAAATAACAACAGTTTACAGTTTTAGTATATTGTCATTGAGTTACTCATTGGTGGGTGAAACAAGAAACCTTTTAGAAAAAGAGGGCTAGAAAAAATAAAGGCAACTGTGCTTATGTTACTGAAGAAAATATTACCCCAGCCACTACCTGCTCATGCACTGAAAGGAAGAACTTTTTAACCTTTCGTATTTCCATACAGCACTTAGGCATTTATTTTTTACACTTGTGCCTTTATTTTTGTCCTCAGTATGAACTGGGATAATTTCAGTTCTAGTGAGGGTGAAACTTAAAAGGGTTGGCAAATGAACTGCTTTAAGGAAAGCATTCATAAGTTCTTTTGCTATGCAAACCTCTTGATTGTAAACATCTCTGGGAGATTTCTATAATTCTTTCTGGTCAGATGGTAAATACCATAAAAACAGCCTCTCAGTGTTTTTCTGGCCTTGCTTGCTTGTGATGCCAGAGAGGTCTCAAAAGAGCAAAATGAATAAACAAGCTGACTGAAATTTTTAGACCTCAGGGGAGATTTCCATGACATTAACTTAGAAAAGATACTTGGTGTGCGGAGGGTGGGCTGCTATTTTGGCTCTTATACTTACTAGTGGTGGAAAGGACAACTCATGGGCTTTTGCAGTCCTACGGCTGGTTCTGAAGGCTTGGGGTTAGCCAGCACTGGGTCTTGTAAATCACTCACCTGATTTTCTGAGTTTTTTAACAGACACCTTTACAACTAGAAATTCCATCCTAGAAAAGTAATTTTCCCTCAATGCATGTTGATAGCTGCCTCTAGTCTTCCAGGCTCATATAAGGCCCCTGAGCAGTGGCCAGAATCTAGATCTGGACTGATTCTTCAATTGTTTCCTCCCTCTTCTGTAATCCATGGTTTAGCCTCTGCTGTGCTGGTTTATATTTATTCTGCAGAATGGCTAAACATTCTAATTCTAAAAGAAATCTCCGCATTCTCAACCAATCCCTATGCCAGAGAGGTAAGTCATGAAATAATGTACCTTTGCACAGAAGCCAAACATGTGGCAACCACCTGAGAAAGGAGGCTATGAAGGCAAGAACATGTCCTGCTACTGCAACAAGAGCTTTAAAAAATTACTGTTGCCTTCTGGCCTGTAAAAATAATGCAAGTTTGAGCAATACCCTGCAATAAATAGTTTGTCATTTTCCCATGGAAGTTTTATAACTTTCCTCTGTTTATGACTTCAAAGGCTCTGTTTGCTGAGCTTCCCAGTGCTTTCATATGCTATAATTTATAGAATAAAATGAGATTTTTGTGTTTAATGTGGTTAATAATGCTCTGCTAAAAAAAGAGACTATCTATACTTGCAGTGCAATTTTTGTGTTTTCAAAGCAATATGGATGAATGTTCACTTCTGGCTGATTTCACTGTTATTAAAGATTGCATATTGCATTAACATTTCTCTAGGTAAGTATCCCATAACCCAAATCTCCAAATTTCTAGTACTGAGACTGTAACCTGCTTTGAAAATAGGGTTCATTCCTTAAATCTTATGGCACCTCACTGAGTAACTTTAACAACGAGTTTTTGTAATTAGAGTTACATATGTGAAGCAAAACATTGTCACATTACTGTTATGGTTGCCGCTATTTTTTTGTGTTGTGGCAGAACAGAAAGCATGCATTAAGGTCACTGGGATGACATTTTCAGGATCAGGTTACGTACTTTGTATTCTGATTATGATTCTGTATCAATTTGCAAACTGTTTCACCAATGGGTCTTTATCTACCTTTTGTTTTCCTGTTTCCATTTTGAATTAAAATTCTAAGACCTGCTAGCAAAAACTGAATTTGAAGTTGAATGAAGGCTGTTTCTAGTACTGGTCACACAAAGACAGCCTAAAACCAGTAGTAGTAGTAATATCAATAGTAGCAGCAGTGTTATAAGCAGTAATACTAATACTAATGCTAATAATGTGGGAAACAGCTTTAGTATGTGAACGATTTCTTTGGCAGCAGTCACCTAAAAGCCATCTATGAACACCAGCGGATGTTTAACAGTAAGAAATCTAATAAGGGTCCTTGGTGGTACAAGAAGAAGAAAGCTTGAAAGTTTCCATATATGAAGTTTGAATAAAACGCAGGTACTCTGTCTAATAGGATCTTTCTCTGACCTGAAAGCATAGAAACACAAAAGAAAGCATCAGGCAATCTATTCTAAGACTTAACTTCCATTACAGTTAGGACATTTCCTTCTAGTCCTGGACAAACTCCGTCTTGCAAGAATTCAAGTCATTGCTTCCTCTCTTGCATTAATGGACATGGAAGACTAATTACAGACCTTAATTTGTAGAGGATGCTTGTGAGCTCCTGATTTTATACCTACTTTTCAGCTCTTATCTTTTCACTGCTTACATAACAATTCAAGGGCCTTTCCTGCAGCAACTTAGTATAAAAATCCATAGAGTGCACAGAAGAAATTCTTTATGGCAATGTATTTGCTTCCCAGTGTCTCCAGGACCTTTAACCTCTTTAGGTCATTGCCATGAACACAGCAGAAAAAAAAAGTGTTCTATTTGAATGTTTATAGCCTCAGAACGATTTCTATAAATAAATCTCCTCAAACATGAGCCATTCTCCACTTTTGCTGTATAACTGGGCATTTTTTCTTGTTGGGTTCTGTCTTCCTGTTCTGGTTCTGGCGGGGATAGGGTTAATTACCCCAAGGACCTGGCCTGGGACACAGGTATTCCACACCATGATATGCCATTCCCAGTTTATAGCAGGGAGCTGGCTGGGGGAGGGGGCAGGAATTCATGGCTCAGAGCAGGCTGGGGTTTCCTGGGTCCAGGCGATGAGTGGTGGTATTGTGATCGCATTTGTACATTCTTCAATCAGTGTTATTGTTGTTGTTTTCCCCTTTCCTTTGCTGTTCTGTTAA
>VZSZ01022415.1:0-16195 GCA_013398815.1 Ibidorhyncha struthersii
GTGATCACTCACCACCTCCCACCAGCAGGCCAATGGCCAGCCAGCCTCTGAGCAATGGCTACTTTCAACATGCCACCCACCCCCGGTTTTATTGCTGAGCATGATGTTGTACGGCATGGAATATCTCTTTGGTCAGTTTGGGTTAGCTGTCCTGGCTGTGTAACTTCCCAGCCTCCTGCTCACCCCCAGCCTACTCCTTGGGGGTGCAGAATGCGATGCGGAGAAGGCCTTGATGCTGTGCTGCAACAGCTGAACACACTGGTCTGTTATCAGCACTTTTGGTCACAAATCTAAAACACAGCATCATATGGGCTGCTATGAAGAAAATTAGCTCCATCCCAGCTGGACCCAGTAGAAGTAGGTGGCAAAGTGTTACTCCAAAAAAGAGGTTGGGGAGGACACCAATATTTTGTAGTATTTACATGGCTCTTGCAATTTTCATTTAATAGAAGCATGCAAGGATTTTTCTTTCTATTTTGGAATGAGGAAACCTGAAGCAGAGAGATATCAAAAGATTTGTTCAGAGTTGCATATAACATCAAAAGACTATGACCTGAAGAAGCATAGAATGCTTGAGCTCCAAAACACTGAAAGCCTTTGGAAAAGAGTACAAATACATAGGCAATTTTATAGATGTAATGTCTGATAATAATAGGATCAGAATTCATTTATGACTACTGCTAATAGAAAAAATGGTGTTTAGACTAGTCAGAAAACAAAATTTGTTTCTTTCCCAAGTTTACTCATGGATTAATGTCAATCTATACTAGAAGATTATACTTTAAAGACATTTTCCAGCCTCTTCTTCTTCCATCTTCATTAATATCTCCAACCTCAGCAAAATTCTCTGGAGCACATTTACTGCAGAGCAATATGAGCCAAACGGAACCGGTCTCTGCCAGAGCAGAACCTTCAAAATTTACCAGCGTATCTCCATAACAACTACAGGCTGGTTTTGCCACACAGGAACCATGATACCTGTAGCTTTTTTGACAGACAACATGACATTCAAGGTGCTGTTATCCCCAGGGTGATGCCTGTGTATTTATTCCTGCAGCAGCCTATATGTGGGATTGCAGAAGAGGGATCTAAGAAGCTTGGGCAGAGGCAAACAGAATTGAGAAACCGACCTTTGCGTGCATTGTGTGAGAACTGCTGTGATAAAAGGGCTTTCCTGGCTGCTCTACGTGGGGAGCAGTTTGAGAGTCTTGTGCTCCTTCGTGTGCCCCGTTGGAAAGAAGAGATGCTTTTGTGGGGAGCAGTGAAGTGCTGTCTCTGCTTGTTGTGCAGCTCATGAACCCCACGCTGCTGTTTCAGTATGGAACTGGTCTGTCCTGAGGTGCTGCGGGGACTGCCTGGAATTTCATGGACTGTTCTCTGTTAGTGTGCAAATGCTGTGACCCATACCAGAGAAGGCAGCCTGATTTGGTCCATGTCTGTCTTGCTATGGTCTTAGTGTTAAAAAGAAACCTGGAGCCTTCAGGATCCTTGAGGGCAGGTAGCAGAAAAGGGTCCTTCCAGCCTCTCCATATCACTCTGCTCCTTCCCTTGTGTACAGAGGCTTCCCCATGTGTGGAAATGGGTAATGTCCACAATTCTCCTCAGCCCTCTGGGTCAGCTGTGCAGTGACTATGCCCCACTTGTCCACAGACTGGATAGGTTTAGCTAAATACATCATGAGGAGTGGTGGAGCGAAGTGATAGAATGGGGAATTGATACCTTTCTTGAAGTGTAGCATGCTCAATATGATGGGGAGTAGCAAAAGTATATTATTACTGTTACTTCAGAAGGGTGATGCTGAGTAATTAGAATAAATGTCTGCCATTTATGGTTCTCGATTTCAAATCTGCATGAGAGATGTACTTTGTTTTCCCAGCATGTGCATCACTTTTGAAAGTAATAAGGTGTTATTTGATTCTTGCAGAAGATAAGATGGGAAAACATGTGCATGTAGCAACTGGTATGGAAGCAAACTGGGAAATACCGGCACCGCTTGTGTTTGATGCAAATATGTACTCCTGGCTAGTGGTAATCCAAAGTGTGATGTGGTTGGTTAATATGCAGAAACAATCCTGCCACTTACGTAGAGCAAACCATTCAAAAAGGCTGGTTTTCCATATTTTTCCTCCTTCACTCAACCAGAGAAAACCACCCAGAAACACTGTGGAGGCTTGTAGTGATAGGGGTCATAACAAAAGGGGTTGAGGCCCCCCTCACACATCTTTCATCTGTGAAATCAGGCTGGCAGATTGCCCTGCCTCCCAGGGCCACATGGTGTAGCAGCCTGGCATTGGATGGATTGTACAAATCTGACGTAGCTTAAAAACTGTACGTGTACATGGCCAATCTTTGGTTCACCTCCCCAGTTCTTAGGCACAGACCTTCTGCCTTTCTCGATTTCAGTTCGATTGCATGTGTAACCTGCTGTTGGAGGGATGGGTGGACCAAGAGCTCTGCAGCAGGAGCTGCTTCTAAGCTCAGGCCAACAGCCTTGGTCCCTCCCTTAGCAGCGCTGTAGGGATGCCTGGTACACGAGCCACGGACCTTGCTGATCCTGACCCTTCCTCACTGACCCCGTCTTGCCTCACCAGGGACTGTGCTGGTGAACAGCTGACTGTTGGCTGGCACTAGCTCCTGCCAGCGGACCTGCTCTGTGCTCCTCGCTTGGTTCCTGCGGGACCATGGCTTTCATGGGTAAGGATGCTGCTCCTGCCTGCCATGCTGTCCCCCTTGGTTCCCAGGTCATCTTCCCTTGTGCAGCAGCCCGCTCTTGCCGCTCCCTGACACCCACACCACTGAGTTAGCAGACCACCTCCTGTTAGTGGATTAGGATGAATGAGCCAGAGACCTTTACAGCTCCCTGATGTTGGAAGAAAGAACGGGACCATATTAAGACCCTGGATTCAGAGATTGTCCTACAGCCCTGAGGTGTTGAGGGTGGGGCATTGTTTGTTTTGTTAAGGTATCCAAAATAATGAAAGTACTTCTTTCTGTCCTCCAGATTTCTGTGTTTATAGCCTGAGGCACACAGCACATGCCCTGGCACATGGTTTTAGGCATATAACTCCTCCTTTCAGCATCCTCCTCCTCTATAGGAGGCTGCTAGCAAGGCTACTAGAAGAGGCAAAACATTAGCAGTCGTGCATATTGTCTGACCACTGAGCAAATAGTCCCCTGAACTATGCTCTGAAAGGTGTAGTTATTTTATCCCCAAAAGACACCTAGGAGTATGCTAACACAGAAGCAGACTGGGTAAGTGGGAGGTCAGGGTGCAGGAGCAAACCAACTTGGAGTAAATCTGCAAATCTTTATAAGGAGCTTGCTTATCATAGTATCTGAGCTGCTGCTAACAGCGCAGAGTAACAGAAATGACCTTATGGCATTTGCTCTGTTTCATTTTCCCCAATAAAAGCTTGGATTATTTTACTTGCCGTGTGTCTGCTGTTGCTTTTTGTTTAACATCTGTGTGTTGCACTGTATCTGGGAGAAGAGAAAATTGAAAATTTGCCATATGCTTGAAAGTGATTAGCCTGTATATACTGAGAGATCAACATTTATCACTGTCGCTCTTCTAGCTTTTCCATTTCAAATTCTAAAAGTGGATGTCAAACATCAGTAAACTTATGTTGGGAGGTCAGAATGTATGTGGTGACATCCTGCGGTGTGCATATCCTTCCATAAATGATGCCAGGATCCCTTAGCACACCTCTGTAAAGAACATCTCTACTTGAATGCGCTCAGCTTTCATGTTAATCTGTGAGTGACAATGTTTAGTTGAGTATCTCTTCTTGTATCATGCTGATTTACATACCACGGTCAGGCTATTTAATGTCTATTTAATGAACCAGGTATATTGCTTCCTACATGCTTACTGGGAAAATGAGGTATGATGTAGCTGTAGGACACGGCATTTGATTTATTTCAGTTTGCATTGTTCTGAACTTTGTTTTTAGTTTTATTTGTGTAACAAAGCACGGCAAGTATTTAAGTCTATGTAGCAATTAAGAAAAAGCAGAAGTTGTAACACAGCAGTTTGAGCTATCAGGGTTCAGTGCTCAAGACTGTCACGTTTCTTATTCTGGAGGTCCCCAGTTCAGTCCTTGATGTGTCAGCCAGGAAAGTGGCTGTCACAGCTGTACTTGTGACTTTGTGAAATTTTCTCACTGCTGAAAGAAACCAGACTGAACTTGGACTTAACCATGTTAGTGCAACCATAGGAAAATTTCAGAGAACATTTTGGTATGGGTAAGGACAGAGTCTGAAACTGAGACTTAGTCATAGACTCTTGAAAATGTATAGGATACTGTTTGTATGCCTTTCCCATTTGTATGACGCTGCAAACCAAGAGAAGTGATTCCCCGTGCTGTGCATGACTCTGCAGTTAGGTGATTGCTTTACTGCGCGAGATGGCTGGTGATTTAAAAATAGCTCTGCTTACTCAGATGCAGCTGATGGTTGCAGAAAAATACCGCTCAGTGGTAAAGCTGGAACACCTAGTGCTTCTTTCCCATAACCAACAGCAAACAGAAAGCAAGGTAAAAAAACACAGGGAGATCACTTACAGTTTGTTTTCAGCATTTTGTTTTTTTTCTTATTCCTTTTTCTGGGATCAGTTACTTCTTTGGGCATGAGGTCCAGCCAGTTCTGTGTTTCTGTAACTTGGGTTCTTTGTGAGAACAGGTTGTTAGTTTGTATTCCCTTTGATCTGTCCATCTCAGATGGCTTTCATAAACACTAACGTGCCCACTGGGGTCGTTCCAACGTACAGAACATCCCATTGTCTCGGTGTGTTGTTTCCATATAAATACAGATTTTTCCTGTTAGCTAATTACGGTGCTTTTAAATGAAGAAACCTTTTCATATAAACATTCCAGAGTAAAAACTTTGTTTGCATGGTATTATAAAATATTGTACAGAAACAGAAATTATATTACAAGCATAGGAGCTGGTTATATAGTGTTAGTTTACACCTATGTGCACGTGTAGACACATACATGCAGTGTATGCTGTACAGTCTTTGGAAATACGGTACAAAACTGATACAACATACTGGAGAATCCTTGATGATAGAGTGCATCAGTCTGTATGTTCAGTTGAGTCCTTCGTTCTGTGGAGAGTACTAATAAATTTTTTTAGTTACTCTGGAGCCACAGATGCTTAGTTATTGAGCTTGGGCTGTCAGGTTTATTTTGTGTATATCACAAGTCAACCTAAGGCAATACATTTCAATCTACCAATAATTATCTAGGCTTGTTTGAAACAGTTTTCATACCAAAAGATTATGGATTGCCACCCATTTACTTCAGAAATCCTGTGAGTCACTGCACTGTAGAGAAACTGAAACTGAAATCGCCCTGCTAATATATTTTTTGTTGTTTTTTACTCCAGTAGCACCCAGAGAGTTCACTAACAGGTCAGGGCTCCAGAGGCACTTTGCATGTTACTCAGGCACCATAGGTCAAGGTTCTAACTCCATGTGGCTGGAAGCCAAGATAAAAGGATCACCTTATGATCAGTTCCAAGATCACTTTCTGGTTATGTTTCTCTATTAAAAAAAAAAAAAAAACCAACCGCAAACCAAACAAATAAAAATACCCCACCCCCCAAAAAACCCCAAACCAAGAAGGATAGGAAGATTACTGTAGGGGTTAGCAGGAAAATGACCAGTGAAAAATCTTCCAGGTAGATTAATCACAAGAAAGCAAGCCTGTGGGGTTTATTTACTTTCAGTCAACAGGATTTTCTTGTTTACAAGAGCATTTCCGTAGCGGTTCTGAGTGGAGAAAAGTTCTCAGTGGGCTTCAAGAAATGAAACCAGCAAATTCTGGTAATCTGTAGATTTTTATTGAACTGATATCCTTCTCAAAACATAAGTTATTTCCATTTTATTACATCTTAATACAGCTGTATGAAAGCTGTGATACAAAGAGGTCCAAATCACATTTTACAGTAAGATTTGCAAACGTTTCCCCATTACCAATTGTTCCTTTTCTCTGTCTCACTTTTGTACTTTTTGTGATCTAACTAGGGGACTGTGACATGTTTGGTTTTCAGTAAAGTAAAAGGAAGTGCACACAGTGAGTTTACCAAGTTTGTTGCACCAGGCTAGTAAATTGACTTGGCTCATCTTTGTAAAAGCCTCACTCTCCCAAAAATTTTCTAATTCAATATAAAAAAAGAACATTCCCTATAGCCTAATTAATAAATGTGTTCAGTAGAGCCCTTTATAAAATATTCAATAAAGCAAAACCTCCACCGTAAGTGGTCCAATTACCAGGAAACTGCTGCAGATTTCATTTAACACTTCTTCAATGTTAGTATTTGCTCAAATTATTGATTTACATCTAACAAAAAATACACGTTTATCTGTCTCAATAGAAATACACTGCAAATTGCTATTATTTAGCAGTACTAATGTTACCTAGCACTCTGCTTTTCAAGCAGTTTACAATGTGAGTTAAGTATTCTTATTCCCCTTTTAGTGATAGGAAGCCTTGCATGAAGAGGAATTAAGGGACAATTAAAAAAATATAAGCAGAGAAAAACAGACGCATTAAAACATAAAGGAGCCCAAATAGAGAAATTTAATCTAGATATAAATTGGGGTGGGGAGGGTGTCAGAAAGAACATAATGAGATAAAATGAAATCTGTTCTAATACCTATTCATTGTAAAGACAGACAGTTCTGTTTCATAAGCAAGTTCTGACAGTATCACTTATTTTTCCATATTACTTCCATGTGTTCTTCTCTAGAAAGAAGATAAAGGCGAATCAAAAACGCAAAGCCAATAAGCGTTTTCACATCAATAGAAGAATGTGCTCTTTCACAAGTTTCGTCTGTGTCATCATTTTCCCATAATGTATGTTACATTTTACACGCTGCCTCTCAGTTTCCTTCTTTACTACCAGTAAAAGCTACTGTGTTTTTAGTAATGCTATTTACTGTAGCCAATGTAGGAAAAAACTCCAGCTTTTGTTCTAGAGAAGGAGGCAAATTCTATACCAGAGGTTCAGTTCTTCCTCTCACAAATTTCTTCTCATGTCATTTCAAATAAGCCTAACTTCTGCTTTGGAACAAGCTAACTTAAACTTACCATGGGAAAGCCATTGAAACTAAATTTATCATTCATCTGAGTTTATACTCACAGCCCGAATCTGGTGTCCTTTCCCACAATGGCTCAGGTTTCTGTTTCTGTCCTGAACTCTTTCATTTTTAGCTCTCAGCCCCTTCCCTTGTATTATTATGATAGTACCAAACCTGTTGATGTATATTCAGATCTAATATTGTTTTATTTTAAAAAGAATGAAAAAAATCTCCACCTGACTGCTGAGAAGTCAAACAGATTATGGAAGAAGCTGAGAAGTGATGCTGTAAAATATCTTAGCTACTTTTCATCAGTTTCAGTAAAATACTGAACACCATTCAGAGGAACAGCACGTTAACATTGCCAGCCAATGGCATCTTCATTTCTAAATGGCATCTGTGAGATTTTTCATAAAATGTCCTTTACAATAATATATTAACATTGAAGAGATAAATCAGATCTTTTCCATATTTTTATCAGTTTTCTTGCTTCCCTTGTTTGTAACTGGTGTCATGCAAATGGATGGTAGCAGAGGGAAACAGTGGAAATTTTGATTCTTCTACTCCCTTTTCACAGCATTTTTCTGTTCTTCAGTGTTGGAAACCTAGATACGTTGTATCACACATTTCTTTCCTGATCTATAGAGAAGTTCTGGTCTTTCTCCAGGTTGTCAGGTATCCAGATTCAGTGGGTTTAATTTTCTGGCTCCTACATTTGGTGAGAACAGCATCCCTAGCAAGAACATAGCTATCGTGTAGATTTTGCTCAAACTCTCACAATTTAATCCTACCAGGAGAATCACATCACCTAGCCCACACCCTCTTTCAGCTGGTATTGATGATCCAGCAATCATATAGTCGAGAGCTGTAAAGTGCTGCATTTGGCTCTGTTGAAGGACCTGTGGATCCATCATCCCTGATAGTACACAAGCATTCTGGATCTGCTTCTGCCCATACGGCTGGGAGCATCAGTGGCTCCTGATGGCACCTTTGCAGTCAACCTGCCACACTCAGGCATGCCTTACTGCACCGTGTCTCCATGGGACATCCAGGACAGCCTGCTAGGCTATGCATCTGTCACAAACGGGTTCCTATGTATATCCAGGTGGTGACACTGCTAACCATAATCATTATTAGCTCATGGCCGCATAGCTGGCACGTGTCTCTGGACGTTCATGTTGAGGTGTATTCTGAATTTTGCTTTATTTTCTTTTCCCACACATCAATCAGAACTGTAATAGTAAAGACATTATCATTTTTCTTGGCTTACAGAGCTCTCATTATCTTCATTGCCCACATTTTGCATGTAATGCAGTGTGGTTTTCTGGGGGCTGCCTTTGCCACTCAACACAGAGCATCGATCCTCGCAAGATAAGAATTCCTACCCAATTAGCAAAGTCACTCGGCTGGAGTGCCCACGGTCTGAAGGTTTCATTTACTTCAAATCCACATTTTTGGACTAAGTCTACAGTGTGTCCAAGGTTCATCTTCATGAAACCATAGCTGTGATGACGCACGCTTTAAAATTAGCATCTTTGCGTGACTATGGAAAGCAGTGGTGGATTCTGACAGGCTTAAGTTTGGGTTTATTAATCATTAGAATATTTTGTGAGGCCCAGCTCTGTGCTGTGACATCACATCGTCTTTCTGTGATTTTTCCCCATCAGGTAGGTGCTTCCCCTTATGCTGGGTTGTCCTGGGAAAGACTTGTGAAGTATGTGGGGAGTTTCATGTACCATGTTATGTAAATGTAATGTAACATGCAGCGTATGTCTGTATGTCACAGCAGTTGTTGGTGTAATTTCTAGTTGGGATTGCACTGACTTGAAACTGCTTGTAAAAGTATCATACGATCAGCTGCTTGTAAAGGTATCATATGATTGGGGTGAATGTCTGTGGTGTCGCTATCAATATAATTTTCTCTAGCATCTTTAGTTAATCAGTCTGTGCCTGTTTCCTCAAGAGCTCTGCAATTGGCGAGTCTGATTTGTCAGAAGAATTAGGTAGCTGGAGCGCAAGTATTTAGGTTAAAATTGCTTTGCATCATCGTGAGATTGAATTTATTTTATTTTTTTAATTGATATAAAATAAAAGCTTTTCTAATTAAAAGCAAAAGAGTTAATGTAAAATTAAAAAGTAAGTTTGGAGTGTTCACAGAAATTTCAGTGTAGATTCACCAGCCCACTTCAAAAATGCGACCTTTCATGAATTTGGAATAGGTTACTACTGGAATAGAAGCTACTTTAAGTCCCATGCTTTGAGTAGTGTACTCCAAGTTTTCATATATTCTCACTTTTTAACGTATGTGCCTCATATGTCTGTCTTAGGCCAGATAGTTTGAACTTTGAAGTTCACTGATTTGACATCAAATTAATCTTCTGGCTTACCATACCCTTCCATTCCTTCTATTCTTCACTGTTTATCTATTTTATCAGATGAATCTCACCTTATCTTGGACAGTCTTGGCGCACAATGCAGTTTAGATCTGTGACTCCTCTTCAAGCCTTTGCCGTATTGTAAAACAACATAAACCAAACAAAATTAATGGAAAGAACGGATTTAATCATTACCTTTGAAAAAATTTGTTTGTCCCGTTCAACAATTCTCCTCTTTGCGGTACAGTGGGGATTTTGGCTGTTGAATAAATCTGCAGAACGCGACTCAGGAAATTGCAGACAGGCTTTAATTTGTGTAGTATTAGCCCATTTGAAATATTTTGTGCTACTCACAAGCATAAAATTAATGTTTTATGTAAGTAAAGTTTTTTGCAGGATTATAAGGCCTATTTCAGTTAACCCTGAATAAAGAAAAGGGCAAATAAAAGGAGAGGAGGGTTTAAAATTAGAAGCAGCTAAACCATCGCTATTTAGCATTAAATGTACTTTTACAGAAAAAATGGTTTCTAGATTTTCTTTTTTACTTAAACTGCCCATATATTAATATCTGCAAAATGCTCTAGAATAACCATATTTTGGATAACAACTTCTCCATTCTTTTCCCACACATGTGCAGAAGGTTACTGGGGAAAAATGCCAAGCTTGTGAACTAGAAGTCACCATGTAAATGTATACCTAATCATATATGTGTAAATATACATATATATATATACACACAACACAGTAGTGATATGACCACATTCTTTTCCTGTTCTTGTGTTCTAGTATGATACTGTAGGAAAAGTAATAAATATAGTATTTTGAAAAAAAGAAAACATGTAAAAGTCAACACAGAAAAAATGGCAAGTCCAGCATTTCCCATGCTTCTAATCTGTTCTAATTGTTATCAAAAGCATTATTTCATAAATAACCAATGATCTTTTCTTTCCTTCTTTTTGCCTGAGTCTCTCACTCTCCTGTGACCTGACTGCAGTATAAAAATATTATAACAACATAGTAATAAACAAATACCACTTGTTTATCTGTCATGGAAAGCGCAGCTGGGCAGCTCTCTGGTGTCAGCCCAGCTGCCACTGGAGGGGAAGGGAGGTCACACAATGCATGGGGATGCCAGCAGGTCCCATCAAGCCTCCCCTCTCCTGTCCCACCTTTATGGAAAGCTCAGAACAAATGATCTCATCCTTTTTCTTCCCACATTTTTGGTTTTTTTTTAATTTATTATGAACCTGCCTGAGTCCATAACTGACCTGTCAGTCTTCTGGCTTGCAATCTTTTGCTGGAGATTGAATCTCTAGAATTTTGCTGTTTCATAGGTTTTTTGCGCTGGCAAGATGTGAGGGTGAGACCCACAGGCCAGTCAGGCATGAGGCACCTTCCGGGGAAGCAAAGAAAGAAAGAAGGAAGGAAGACCCTTGGAGGTCTCCCCGCAGCACAGCGTGGCAGGGCAAGAGGAGGAGAAGCAAGAGGTGCCCCTGCAGCGTTGTGTTTCATGTGCCGTGGTCTGAGACACAGTGCTGGGCTCTACCTGAGGTGTGTGCAGCTGCCGGGGTGTTTTGATTCAGGATGCAACCCCGAATGCCTCCCCGCTGCCACCCCACCGCTCAGCCATGCCTCATCAGCAAGTCAAAAGGTAGCAGCTGCACTGCGTCCGTGCCTGGTGGTTGGAAAGAAAGCAAAATCTGATTCACACCATTTACCTAGATCTTAGAAGCACAGCTGTTCCCTCCCAGCTGTGTACCACATCGAAGCAGCAAAGGCCTTTACCAGGGGGATATTGCTTGCCTCTTCCCTTCTATCAAAATGTAGCTGTGTCCCAACCAGCATATTCACGCTGCTTTGCATAAGCACTGCAAGAGATGCTGGGGAGGGCTAGGGACATGCATCTGAGGGCTAAAAGCCAAGCTGAACAGGGTTTGGTTATTTTTTATACACAAAGAGTGTAGCTAGAGAAAAAGGGGATAGCTGTGTTCCCATGGCTTCCCGCTGAGAAACTGCTGTTTCCCCATAGTGTCTCGCATAGCCCATTTAGCAATGTAAGGATTTAAGGGTGATACCCATGTCTGATCGTTCTGGTAGCCTCATACTTAATCAGGAAAAAAAGGGGTTCTCAGGACTTGCAGGCTTTGCAGTGAACCTCTCTCTGCCTCGCTGCTTGAAGCCTCCGTTGCCCTCTAGTGACAAGCCAGGAGCAGGCGGCAGAGCGCAGGAGGGTGCAGTGGCCTCTGCGGCCCCTGCTGAGGAAGGGGAATAAAACATATAAAAGTAAAATTCATTAGACATGTACCACTCACTCTCTGTGCTTCTTTAGTGTTTATCCCCAATAATCTTTTGTAATAATCTTTTTTGTGTCATTAATTTATTAGCTGTTTAGAAGGGATATCTTTTTTGCTTGGATGATAGCCTGCACTGTAATGCCTAAGTATTTACAATATTCTTGCTGAAATAATAACTAACAAAACAGTAATGGCTTCAATGTTAATAACGAGTTCCTTTGTGATGGCTGATACAGGAGACGTAGCTGACATCAAGCTATGTTTGAAATTCCCGTTATCCTCTTGTCTCCATTGGGAATGCTTTGCAAATACAGCTTTACCAGCACACTGATAACTGTTTGGGTGGAAGCAGTTGATAGCCATAAAAGGAGGCAAAAATGCTTTTACTGATACAATGTTATTTGAATTTCTGAAATAATTTTTAGCATGTTTACCACTTGTTTAAATTGTACTTTTATACCACTATACCTATGCAAGATCTGGGGCTGATCTCTGTGTCAGTATGAATTGTAGACCCTAATTTAGAAAAAGTTTAAATCATTGCTCTATTTGGACTGCACTAATTACCACAAAGGAGTTTGTATCAGTACCCCACGGTCTTTTCTGAGAATGCAAATTCACAGGGTGTTTATATGTGCATGCAGTCTCTCAGGTTGGAGACTTCAGTGCTAACCACAGCGTATGTGCCTGCACTTCAGCCTGCCTTGTACCACGAATGTGGGAGGTGAGCGTTCTCCAGCCACAGTGCATCTCAGTCCAGAGCTGATTTCAGCTTCTCTGCAGTGAGATTATTGTAGCGCTTTTATTTTTTTATTGTTTATTTGGAGGTTTTATTTTGTGCGATACAGGAATAGTCTCATTTTCACAAGAATAGTCTCATTTTCACTGGATTTTCCTGTGGCTTCCATAGCTTCTGACTTTAAGTTGCGTGTAACCATGGACAATTGTGCTCTGCAAGTAGGTGGCTGCACCACGTGTTCTGTCTGAGAGAGGACTTCAGTCCCTGCTCCTGCATGGACAGAGATCGTGGTTCTCGGCAGTGGAGTCCTCAGGAGAAGGTACTCAGTTGCTCATAAATCTATATTGTTGCTGAGGAATTATGACCTGCTATGATGCTATACTGATGAATGATGCTGATGACCTGCTAAATGAGGCAGAGCCAAATTTTTGGCAACGGTAGGGCATGCAGCACCAGGAGTTCCTGTCTCACCAATATGTGTGCCACTCAAAAGCTGCTCATGTCTTCTGTCCTAGAACAAGGGGAAATGCAACTGCACTTAGAGGCCCTTTTGATAGAAAATCTCCATCTGCCCACAAGTATTGGAAAGCCCTTGGTTCTTACATTTTCATTGCAGATTACCTACTGGGCAGAAAACCTGGCAAAAAGATGTTTTGTGTTTTATTCTGCTAAGAATTCCTTGTCTGCAGAGCTTTGGATTCCTCCTTGAGATGCTGATCACAGTCAAAGACTCTCACCTGAGATCGAGGATCTTTTTGTTGCCCCTCTCAGTCTTCAGAATATTTACTTTTACATTATCGTTAAGCCAACTCACAGCAAAAATATTTCAGTTCCTCATGAGTCATAATCATCAGTACAGAGCTCCCTACCCTGACTCTTTGTGGACGTAAGAGTCATCGCCACAAACCTTGAAGTTGTGGTGTTCACTTCTCAAGTTACAGTGGCTCTTTACGCTTGTCTTGATGATTGACTGGTGAGAAACAATCACCCCAAGTATATAGTTCCTTATATGTTATTCTGTGTGTTTTTGACTGTGGATATACTGAAATACCATACTGCCCTAGTTCAGAAGTTCACAAGCATACATGAGCACAATGTTAGCCAGTGCTTACTTCTACAGTAATCATTTGCTAATGCTCTAAAGTCCTGGGACTCATCTCAGCGATCTGCTAATGTGACTCTGCATGTCAGATGTGCAAAAAACCCACATGCTGTGCTTATCCCAGTCACATGTGGTAGCAGGTTTTACCTTGCCTCTGATGATGCACAACTCTTCCTAGATCTGCCTGAAGGATGCTTTTTCATTCACAAATCCTACCCAGGCTGACAGTAATGTAAGTTCATGGAGCCTGGAGTTTCTGTAGACGGTCTCAGGTCACAGGATGCACGAACATGCTGGAGCTCTAGACCATGAAGAGCATGGGCTGTACGTTTTTCACTGCATCAAAAGATAACATGTACAGGTGCTGATAGACTGTATCAGCCTGATTAATTATATGGTAGATCAAAAAAAAGGGCTAGTACAGAACTAGTACTGTTCTGTCTGTCCATCAAGAAGTCGTTGATCTTTGGTTCGTGCGTCCAGAATTATAACCATCTGACACCAATTTATCTCACAGCTGTCCTGAATGTGTTGGCTCAAAATTCATTTTGTTCTCCTAATAAAGATGAGAAAACAAATTACAAAAGGGCAGATATTTGGCATGGTCTTACAGAAGACAGGAATATATTAGAGTAGTCCCTATATTATATACTTTACATAGAATAAAAGAGAACAGAAATTCCACATTATCATGTGATCAGAGGTGTAACTGAATTTAGAGCAGCATCAATCTTTCTCACTGCGTGTAGTAACCGAAACTCTTGGTGCTCATAGAACAGAACATTCAGTGATGTTGCTTCAAATCTTGTAGTGCAATAGGTGTAGGGAGTACGATGTGCTTTGTTTCCAGGCAAAATCAGAAATACATCTCCCACACTTACCATATCTCAACAGAGTGAGAAACTCTGTAAAGTCCCTCGCCCATTTCCTTCTGCTTTGTCACTCCTGAGTAAACTTCCCAATTCTTGACGTTCATACTTCTGTATAAATATAAAAGCATATATAATGGCAATGATATTTGCTGTTAAATATTTTTCATCATAGGAACTCAGAAAGCTTCATAGTCATCAGCTGATTAAAGGTTGCAATCTTAAGTGTGAGGCAGTTGTGGCTTGATTTACATATGCCTTTTGCATTTTGTTAAATAGACCAGTGACAGAACCAGAAGGAAAATTCAGGAGTCAAGACTCATTTTAAATTTCTTTAAAAATAATCCAATTTACATAATATATAAACATAAAGTAATTCAGCAGCTTGACCCCGAAGGTAGGAGCTCTGATCTCTTAATTATAACATGGAGTATTTTGCGTATGTCTGTTAAAGTTTCCGTATCTCATTTTCCTCATTTGTCAAGTAAAGAAAATAATAATTACCCTCTTCGTAGGGTTCTTAATCCTTTTTAAGGACTTTTAAGCAGTATAAAAAGAAAAATACGCTGTGATAGCATTCCTAGTAATTATGCAGTTTGGCTGTCTGCAGCCTGGAGGGCTTGACTGGTTACCAGGGGCAGTAATAACAAGGGTTTCAGACACATCTTGATGAGATGTTATTACTCAGGTCATGTCTCTAGCCTGTTGCTGTGTTATAAGAACTGGTGCCTTCACCACTGACAGTTGCGCAACTTCCTTCTGCCTTCTAAAGTTGTTGTTTCCAAGGAATTCCTTTCTTCTGGTAACTGGTAATGGTTTCCCAGGCAACAGGTCCTGATGCTGGTGACTGTTTCATCTCCTTTTTTATTTTAATATTAATGACATGATAGAAGCAGTCAGACCACAACTTCCTTTTTCTTTCCAGAGCTTTTATACATAAGGTCTTCTTTGAATTTAATAGTGTGGATGCTTGTTGGAAGCAATTGATAACCAAGAAGAGTCAGTCATTGCTTGGTTCCTCCCAAAGGAAGGAAGGAAGAAATATTTGTGGGCTGGAGGAAGAAGATAGGAGCTAAGGCCAGCCCCACTCTGACCAGGACAAGAGCAAATCAGGCAACAACTGGGGTGTATAGGGAAGGTATCACATCAGTTTGGTAACACTTTTATTCCCTACATCAAAAAACGTTAAAGATTGGTCTCCTCAAAAAAGAAGAAAAATCTCTCTCAGGTTCACTTGTTCCCCTTAGCTCATCCCTCTCAGATACTCATACACAATGTATAGTCTGATCCCAGTAAAGCTTGTGATAGACACCTTTCAAAAAGAAATAAAAACTAGCATTTGCATGCACTGAAAGCAGCAATGGTGAAGAAAAACCATAAGCAAAGAGGGCTTGGGAATTTGGGAGCCGGTTGGATAAAGTAAAGCTTGATCTCATCTTCCAGGCTCCCTGTGAAGAGAATTTCTTTTTCATGTTGTACCCAGAAAGGATTTATCCTGAGTGTGGGCATGCCCAGCTGATGGATTGAGGGTATTTAATCTAACAATATAATTAGCAGTCACCAGTCTACAGCTGTTAATCAATCATCAATTTGCTATTTATTGGTTCAGCAAACAATACTCCGTTTTAATTAGCTAAACTGATAAATGGTGGTTTCTCTGAGTGGGTTGTTCTCACCCTTTTGGGACCTTGAGAATCATAGAATACCAGGTTGGAAGGGACCTCAGGGATCA
>VZSZ01022416.1:0-17564 GCA_013398815.1 Ibidorhyncha struthersii
AAAAAAAAAGGAATCCTAAAACAAAATTACAGTTTAATCCACCATATTTCAGCTGTGTTATACTGACATCTCTAATTCCTAGTATCTTAGAAGTCTTGACATCTGTACCAAAGTTTTAATCTGAAGCTAAAAACTGAGTGAAATTTAGTGGTATGAATACAGCAGTGTAGAAAACATTATGAATGACATAGCCTTTTTTACCGTGCAAAGGTACAAAGCATGTTTACAGGGTTTTCTGCTCTGAAATGTTCGAACTTATCCAGTAAAAAGTTTACTTTCAAAATTATCTATTACTGCATACTCAAATATGTTTAAAGCAACAAGGTTTTGGATCTTTGACTTTCTCTTTAAACAGTACAGAAGCAGCTGAGCCTTTCTGAACCCATAAGCATGTTAACGAAACATTTCTTAAGGTGCAGATTTACAAACCCTGTGAGAAGATAAAAATACGCACTTTTGGTCCAAGGGACTATCCCTCCACTTCTTTGGCCGCGTGCTCACAGCTGTAGCTGATGAAAGTGCTCGTGGGTTGTGTGATCAGCTAGATAGATGTGGCTCCTAATCTGGCTGGAAACTAATCCCCCCCACAAGAAAATTTCCAGCCAGATTACGAACTTGATTCAGCTGGTCACATCTGCACAAGTGCTAATACTGCTGAGACCCCCTTTCTTTGGCAGTACTGCCTAAGATCAGCTTAACACAATCAAGAAACTACATCTGCCGAACCACGGTTAAGTACCTCTGGGATGGTCACTTATGAACAGCTTCATGCTTTTAATATTACTCCACTTCAAGATTATAGAGAAGAGGCATCCTTAATTTTCCTAGCATGTCATTTCACCTTTTTTGCAAGTTATTTCTGAGCATAGAAATACATTTAGAGAAAATATTCTTCCAAATATTATGATAATTCTTATGTAAAAACTTGAATTGGGCATGGTATAACAACATATTTTCAATAAATTCTAAGACTTACTCCATTCTACTGAATTCTTATAAATCACATATTGGTATTCCAAGAAAATGAAATTTGTTGCTATGTGTGTCTTCCCTTAACAACTGCCAACCAAAGAAAAGGAGAGTTAGGACTACAAATGCACCTTAAAAATCTGCAAATTTTGAAAAAATTTGCACTTTTGTGAATAATTTTGGTCATGAAACCGACATTTTTCACTGCAAAACTTCCTATCCACCTTTTCTAAACATGAACAAATAGACTTGTATTTCCACCCCAAATCTTACCATTCCAACCTAACACTTAAATTTTTCCAGTGACCTCAAGCGCTTCCATTTCCCTTTAAGTCCCAAAGGGAGAATCAACATCATAAAAGCTCTGTCTGAACAGATACCAGATCCATTACTGTATAATCTATTGGATAACAGATCCATAACTCTGAAATATTTATTTACATTTGGCACGTGGATATCAAACACAATCAAGTTCATTAGGCAGTTTGGTCCAAGGACACGTTTCTTGCAAGAATTATTCCAAGCTTTTGCAAGAAGCTGGGGTATGTTTTGAATCATCCCGCTTTTAGAATATAATAAATCTGTAGAAAAATAAATGTTTAAATTAAAGATCACATATTCAAGAAATTCTTATAGAATCACTGAATTCCGCCACCCCCTAAGTAAAAGTCACAGGAAAGAGAATGCTCATACTGTTTTAAATTGGTCACTTCAGTTTTGCTTTGTGTCTTTTCATCCTGGATAGAAAAATGGAAGTAATTTTCTTACCCTGGCAACAGCTTGTCTCTTGAATACATGTTAATAGTTGGTTTTCAGTTTTGAAGATCTGATTTGAGTAGTTCTCTGAACAAAATCCAAAAATCATCAGCTATTACCTAAAGGAACTATTTTCTTCTGGGGAGAAATTTTGTACCTTTTTTCTCAGACTCTCACAAAAAGGATGTAGTCATTACTAAAGAGACAGAATTTTAGGTTGGTCATTTTTTATGTGGCTCTGAGTTTGGACTGATGCAACAGGATAACAAATTCACTAAGTCCACCTCCCATATCAGTTAAGCTGAACTTGTGGGAAAATGGAAAATGACATCTAATTTAGCATCTGGAGGGAGGTGGTAACTAAAGTTATTGATATATGGATATAGACAAACCCAATTGTATTTTATGCATATGTAACAACCCAAGAAGGAAAGAAAATGAATTGAAAGTTACCAAAATACAACAGCTTCAATGCATTATGTCAACAGATATTTACTGTCACAAGTTTATTTGTTAATTTGTAGTGAACAGATTTGGCACATCAGAATGAAATTGCTTAATAATCCTGCCAAAATGTTTTTGAGACAAAACTCCTATGAGAACCTGATGGCAAGCAGACAGGCTTTTTATTCTGATTTTCATTAATAATGCAAAGCCAGCAAGACTAACCATCAACTGCAACAAGGTACAACCTCACTTGTGAAAAACAAACCATTCCAAATACTATAAAGCTGATGAAAATTATCTGAAGGACAGTGCAGCCTAGGAGGAAGATCAGTTTTGAAAATAGGGATTGCAATTTGATGAGTTTCGCTTTTGTTTATATGCAGTAGAATAGTACAGGTGAGAAGGTACACCAACAGCGATTTTCTCAGTTTGTAAAAAATAAACAAATATTTTCTGTTATATTCCTAATTCCATCAAGATGAAACTCCTAAAATTTTGAATAGTGGGGAGCATTATGTTAAACCCCCAAAACTTAAACAAAAGTGATTTTTCCAGAACTGCAACACCACTTGCAATACAATCAGAAGACAAATTCTGCTCGTTTTCCAGTATTAAAAAGCAGATGTTTTTTCTTGCATTAACAACACTTGATTATAAAATAAATTTTGCCTCTGTGTAAAGAGAGGAGTGAACATAATGTCTCCCTTAAGGCACAACTTTGAGGTATGAGGGATATTACTTCAATTTCTTTTTCAAATGCTGTAGAGAAGGATGACAGAAAGAAACAGCTTCCAGTTGTCATGCTCCTAATCCGTCTAGTCGATAGATGGCTTCGCTCCAGATTTCTCTAATAAGCTCTACTAAAGCACAACCCTTCACTGTCCTTATAACACGCATACTGCAATCTGTGTGGTCTAGTTAGACTAGTTGACAGAAAGCGTTTTGGGGTTTGAATTATTATTTTTTTAAAACCTGGGATAGCAAGAGAAGGTCATTTCATTTAAAGAACCCACAGGAATCTCATAATATTTCAAATATTTTTATTTGTGTGTGAAGATAGACATTTGTGCAGGATGTGGTGGGGAAATTTTGGGTTTCTATATTAGTTTATTTTGGGCAGAGAAAGATTGCTAGTTTCCTACCAGTGTTTTTGCGAGATTATTTTGCAAAACTGCCTGTACTATTGATTGCCTGTTAAAATTTGAAATTTGTGGAACTCATGAAACAGGTTTCTAACCCTAACATCAATGTAATCAGTCAACAGCAAAAAATACCAACAAGGAAAACAAAGCTGTGTTGTTTGGATGTGGGAGAATAATAAGTAAGTACCACTGGTACACTCAAATAGAAGAGCTACACGTAGGGAAACAGACTGCATTCAACTATATATGGGAGGAGGAGGAAAACCAGGAAGAGGCATAAATAAAGGGCAGACGAATGAACGAAGACTGATTGGGTAACAAAACCCACGCAAAGTGGACCGTCTTGGAGAGATCTGATCTAGCAGAGATCTGATCTAGTACGCTAGGAATTCTTTGGCAAAAGACAGGTAACATTTACAACGGTACACAAGACTTAAAATTCAAAGCATGCTGTTTCACTAAGCCCAAGCCCTGAAAATAACTTTATTTTAACCACGTCTTAGATTTTGTCACAAATGCTCGTCTAGCCTATAAATGTTTCATTGCATTATTAAACAATTACTGACTGTGCCTCCAAATTTTTCTTTTAATTTAAATAAAAGCATCAGAAATGTACAAAAATAATCTGAGAGTACAGGTAAATAATAGTTTCTTTTGTGACAAACTCAACTCAGAACATCGTCATCTCCCCACCCAGCTCTCCCAAATCCCGCTGCTGCTGCCAATCTACAGACTTGCTGCTGCCTCTGGTCCACTAACACAAGTTGTTGCGAGGGAAAGCTTCAAAACAGTGGTTTACACCTGATGGCTAAGGAGATGAAAAAAAAACATATAACAACTCATTCTCAGTGATGCTGACCACCTTCTGCATGGCCATGGGTTGAACTGATTTGGGTAAACAGTAACTCAGCTAAATAAGCATCACTCGTTTCATTCCCAGTCTTGTTGGGATGCATTTCTTGACACAGCGACACGAGTACATGTGCTAGCACAAAACCAAGAGGCGAAGGGCGGGAGTAGTAGGTCAAGTCTTTAAGATGGTTTATGCAATATATGTGCCAAAACACTAACCAGAGACTGAGGGTGCAGACTCAGGTAACAATTAATGGATTACAAGGCTAGAAACAATCAGAAACGATGGGGTCATTTCCTTCTCTGCTGGCCCTGGAGCACACTCTGTTACCTTCTCACATGCTTCAGTCCTATTCTCACCTGACCCAGGTGAGCTCTTTCAGGGCTGAAAACTAATGTAAATCTTTAACAAAAGTTACGGTTGAGCAGAATTAATAGCTTGCTGTTATTGCCAGGGATATTGCATAGGTCACTCCTGCTTACCACATTCCTGGTGCCAGTCTGACTCCCTCCTTTGTGTTGATTCTGATGTTTATGAGCTTCCTCACCGAGCCAATTAGAATTGCAAACCTATTGCTAAAACCATCTTTTCTTCACTGGATTAATCTTCTGTTGCTTTAACAAGTTGAATCAAGTTCAGTGGAGAGCCCACAGGTGCTGGTGACAGGGGAAGAAGCAGAAGCATGCAGCTGGGGAGAGGAGGGAAGATGGAAGGAAGAACTACGCTATTATTTTTGGATTAATTTAGGTGCTGTTTCATGCTACAGCTGAAAGAAGGAAAGGAAATAAGATCTATAAAGAGAAAAGTACTGCTGCAGGGTAATTAAGACCTAGGAGTAAACATGCCAAATGGTGTTTGCCACATCACAACAAACAAATGTGAATCAGTACTTGAGCAGAGGAAGGAATGTTTTTTCTACTATTCAGGAAGCACTTCAATTGTTTGGAAAAGGTGTGAGTCATTAACTCCCCGCATGTACAAGTGAGACATCCAAAGCTATAAATACTTGACATACTTCAAGGGCTCTTTGGAATGGAAGAATAGAAATCTATATGTACTTTTTCAAAATTACAGAAGCATGAAGCCATGCATCATTTCACAGGTTTTGATTTGTTGTGTTTAGGCTCTTCTGAATTGTATTATCCAAGCATGACGAGCTATAACCTTGAAAGGACCTGTTTTCTTGCTTCTGATGCTTTGGATAGCTGAACGGCTATTTGGGATAAAAGATGGCGAGTGCATAGGACTTGACAATATGCTATTTTAATGCAACGTTTTTGTATGTCTGAATTTGTAGCTTATCACAGCCATTAAGTGAAATTACCTTTCTGATGGCAACCAAAAATCTCATTGGCAACAGTTGCGTGTCATAAAAACAATCCTCCTACTCCTCATTCTCTTTGATTCCATGTCTGCTTGTAGGAGCAGAGCATCAAGGCAGTAAGAAAGTTTTACTGCAGTCTTGCAACATCAATTTTTACGTAAACTGTAGGAGTCTTCAGACTGTAACACACTCAAACTCTTCTTAATCTGTTTATAACTCCTAACATAATTTATTCCTTTTAAACACAGGTTAAAGGCTGGTCAGACTTCAGAGGCGTTTTTTGTTCTCAGGTGAAAACCATCACAGTATCACAGAACACCAGTGCATTAAGATTATAAACACTGGTGAAGGGTTTGGTTCCTAATCTAGATTTAGCTAGTCTGGCTGCTTAAAGCCAAATATTACTATAATAATCAAAGTATAGACCCTGTTCCTTCAGATCTGCAGCTTTAACATTTTTCCCTGGGAAAGTCATCAAGTTGAGATGGTACTAAACTCCTACACAACCCTTCTAGAGAAAAGTATGTTTTCTCCACATTATGTGTTCTTCAAAATAATTCTTTCAATGCCTTCTACCTTGGATAAAAGAGATTCCAAAGAATACTGATGGACTACACACAATTGCCCTCCAGGCGCTTCCAGAAGGGAATCATAAAATACCCCAAGAGCTCTGGATAAGCCAGGTTCGGGGAGTAAATGCACTTACTCTGCTGTGACTGACAAACTCCTGGGAAAACTGATTGCACAACAGGAAGAGGGCAAAACAGGGCTTAAGAGCTTGGATGCACACAAGACATTCATTTACCCCTGACCCCAAATCTCAGTACAGAAATACACAAAAGGAACACAAAAAAATATGCTTAGCTTTGTGTAAGCACACGGAAACTATGATTTTACAGTATCATAAATACTTAATCACACTTTTATAACACTAGTGATAGCCTTTCTTAATTCAAATTATTTTAAAAATTCCTATTAAAAAACTCTTTATAACTCCATTTGTTTTCCTTAATTTAATAGAAAGACTTATGAAAAACAATACTTTTATGAAGAACTTATTTCCCTCTCCAAATCTATTTAAGCTGTTTTGTCTTCACAGAGACTGATCAGGTATCATCACAAGCCGAGGCTACAAAAAGTGGTATGTAAAACCTTTCGTTCCTCTGACAACGAGGTTTTTGGCATGTAAAAGCCTGACTGCCCAGACTGTCATTGCATTTGAAACAGTGCAGTCTGCATTTAACTAGTGCTACACTACACACAATTTCATTACTGTTGGGAAACCGGTAGAATATCCAGTGATATCCCTTCCTTTGCTAGTAAGTTCCAAGCTTTGTTAAATTCTGTCACTCAGTGCAGGCTTTTAGTTGTTGCACAGTTCATATTACAGTCTTTTCAGAAAGTGAGCAACTTTCTGTACACTCAATAAAAAAATAAGGCTGTTTTAAAAACCTAGAAGCCCAAAACAAATATTCACACTAATTGCTTCAGACTAAGCGAATCAAGAAACACTGATGAGCTCTTCATGAAAAGTTTCTGCATGCCAGAGCCGCCCAGACTGCAATGCGATTACACAGAGAACCAGGCAAACCACACAGCTGGATTATTCTATTGACATATTTGCACATAGTCACCAGGGTAATGCTAACAATTTGTGTAATATAAGACATTTAAATTAGCTCGTACTGTGCCATTTATGAATCTTACCTCTCCTATCATCCCAGGAAGCAAACTGCTACCGTACTAAGACCTGATGCAGTTACCTTTGTGTAAGGATCTGAAGGACAGTAAAGCTTAAATAGCTGTTGCTGTGAACTCATGAGCTAAGTTTGCAGCACATTTCATACAATGTTCTCTAAAATGGCAGCAATAAGAAAAACATTTGTCTCACTTTCAAGAAGTCTAAGGTAGTGGTAGGGCTTTTCAGACTGGAATCACAAATCACTTAACACTCCGCAATTTACAAAGAATCTAGAGGATGCAGGTTTTCCACAGCAGGGCCCCGTCAGGC
Organism: Ibidorhyncha struthersii; assembly: GCA_013398815.1. Classification (NCBI taxonomy): domain Eukaryota; kingdom Metazoa; phylum Chordata; class Aves; order Charadriiformes; family Charadriidae; genus Ibidorhyncha; species Ibidorhyncha struthersii. The sequence continues at coordinate 7,503 of VZSZ01022416.1, forward strand.
TGCTGAGCCAGCTAGAAATCTTCCATGATCTCCCTGAACGCGCATTCTTGGACTAAAATGGACAAAGTGGAAAAAGCTAAATATGCAAAGAAACAGACATACATGTATAAACCCATCTAAATGCTTAAGAGAAATATCTCTTTAGAAGTCTCATTCAAATGATGGCAACATAGGAAAGTGATTCTTCTCAAAACAAACTACTGTAGAAACCTACCACAAAAGTACATTTCTGCCTTTGTGCAGCAGAGGTATTCTGTCAGAGGAGGCACAGCCCCTTGCTGTTTACTCAGCCTAACAAGTTTTGTCTTAAAGAAGCGGGTTGATAGATTTTCCTACTGCATCCACGTATTGTTTCCTCACATTACCAGTCATCTGAAAAACGGAAAAAAATACATCACTTGAGAGTGGGCTGAAGGTATCAGTCAAGAAGTAAAAACTTGATCTTGTCAGATGCAGTGATTTATCAAACTACTGTTTCAGGGAGAATATGGCAAATAACTGTGCAAGCTCTTTTCAGCACAAAGTAAAACAAGTTAAGATCTTTAAATCCCTAACAGTGATGTAAACTAATGGGCTTCACTCTGTACTGAAATCAACTAAGAGGTATTGCGGCTCCGTTCTGCATGTCTGATGCAGGGCAGTGACCTGCAGTTGAGGGATGACTTGTCCTCTTCACGGGTACCAACTTGGTCTAGAAAGAATTTATCAGTCTGCACCAATAGAGAGCAGAACGGAGTTAAAGGAATGTGGCTGGCAGGTGTAAGAACTTCATAAATACTTGAATCAAAAATAAAAGTCTTAAAAAAACATTAAATATTTCAAAAAAACCCAAGCCTTGTTAACCATTTCTTTTTTCCGTAGTAAAGTGCCTCATTTTTAGAAACAGTAGTGGTAACGAGCACACACAATGGTCAGCAATCATCATCCACAGGAAAGATTTTGGGAACACATCAGTGCTCCAGGCTCTCAGCTTTGCCCCATTCCATTTTCTCTTTGATGTCAGTAAGTTATTCATCTTATTAGTCCAAGCTTTATCTTTTGATCAGACTTTTGTAATGTATAATTTGGAAATTAGTTTCTTAGAGGGACAAGAGCTGTCAAATAGTAACCCGTATCAGATCAACCCCAACAAAGTGGTAACAGCTTAGGACAAGTCAGAGCCAAAGTGAGAATTTCAGAGCATACGTGCAAATTATTATTTTTTAAAAACCACAGTGTTGACATTACAAGGGAAGAAAAGAGAGGAAAGATCATATCTTCTGAGCCCTTGATCAAATTACTTCATAATTCACCCACTAAACCTATCCCCTGGTTCCCATAAGAGACAGCAATCTGAGACAGAACAAGCTTGTGGATTTTAGGGCATTAAGGGAGAAAAGGGAACAAACTACAATGTTGCAACTAAATCTCTAGAGGATGTAGACACATTCAGAGGTATTTTAACTAAGTATTTTATAGAATTTTTTGGATATAAAAATAGGGGATCAACTTGAAATGATGCACAATCTATGTACGAGATATATAAACTATGAGCACAGAACTATATGGTGTCTGCAATTTCCTATGGTTTCTCTCAGCAAACCTTTTTTCAAAGTAATTGTCAGAGATACTAGATTCCAGTATTTTGAAGATGGTATCTGGTAGTTCTTAATTTATCCTAGCTCTCATCTTTGAGGCAATTCCGTTTCTGTCTCAGTGCCTAATTTCCATATTACACATCCTATAATTGTGTTTGTCCTTTTGTCCTTTAAAGTTGACTTCTAAAAGATTCTCATCGTTAACACATCTACAAAGAACAAACAACTTGCTCCCTTTCTGGGTCCTTTGGTTGAGCTATAATTACTAAAATTATAATTACTTTTTCTTACATATTTTAGAAAGTTGGAAAGTGCTTTAAATTGCTCTTTTACAAAAAGTTGTGGGCTTGGATGTTTCTTTCTTCTGGAAGGGATGTACACTTTGCAGAGTTTTTAAGATCCTTAACCTGTAAACTAACTCGTTGCACGAGTTACTGTTTACTCCGTCTTCTACCAAGTCCTGGCTATTTTTGATGATATTTAAATTCTTACAGCTTCCCCTTGCATATTTAGGAACTACTCCTCCCAGCCCAGAAATCTTATGCAGGGTTTCTAGAATTTCTTACTAAGATTTTTAAACATTTTACTTCAGCTCATCTACCTTCTCTCTCCTTTCTCAAATATACAGTCTTCTCTTCTTATTTTCTTAATGGGTAATGCACAATCTTTTTCTTCTTAGGATATGGATACACTAACACTTTTTAACCTGTAAAACTAAAAGCTGGCAAGTCTTCACCCAAGATAAAAAAATGTGAAAAATAACTCACAACGTCGAGCTATGCCTATTTCATGATACAGACTCTTTTCTATATACTAAAGTATAAATAGTGTCCACAGCTATTCAATTTATCCTTAGCCATTAAATGTCTCCACAATCTTACAATTTCTAAAAGTGTCTGCATTGCCTACAAATGAGCTGCATTAATATAAACAGCACATGAACAGCCAGAGAGCCTATAAAACAAAAGCCCTAAGTGCAGAACTAAACTAAACTTAGAAGTGTCACCTTCAGATTTAAAAAATAAGAGCTCATAACTATTTCACAGTTGATCAATTGCCAAGAACACTTTCCAGTGTTTTGATCCGACAGTCTTGAATTCCTGGTTTTATACTCCTTGAGAAAAACGAGAGCTTGCTTGAAAAGCATACAGCAGACCATCTCCTCTGTACTCTGACTTGCCAGAGAGCTTATGGAGATAGCTTGCATCCTGCTGAAAGTTCACGAATTGTCTAGTTTGACTGAAACACCCAACACCCTCCTGATAGCACAGATGATGAAATAACCTGGAAAGGCTGACAGCTTAAAACAAAAGGATCAGCCGAACAGCTAGGCACAGTAAAAAAGCCAACACACTTCACTTACAGCACTTTGCAGAGGAATAAATGAGACTAAAATAAGCTGTATATTGTATCTTATCTCCATTTTAAGAATGAGCAAGTTTCTAAACCTCTTTGTCTCAGTTTCCAAGGATACAAGTGAGGCATGACAAAGGCAGGAAGAAAATCCAGACATTTTTTGGCTCCCGTGGGTTTTTTTTCTTTTTTCTTTTTTTCTTTTTGCTGTTGATCCATCTTATCTTCCTAAACTGTAGGCTTTAGGTATTTAATCATACATATTATTCTGTGTTATTCTGTATGGTGATTCTAATCAGCTTTCCTTTTTGCAAATCTGGCCAATTGTTTGGTGATTAAATTTGATCGCTTCTTGCTTATATGCACTTGGAAATAATCAAGGAAACAATACCCTGACCAGTACTAGCTGAGGAAAGAACACATTCCTATAAAATAAAGTTAAACCAAACTATTTTTAAAGGTATGCAAATGATGTGAGAGAAGACAGGAAACCACACTGAAAGTGTAAACCAAACCCATTGTTTTGTAAAATTTCAGGAAAGGCTTTGAAAAATGGCTTTTTCTACTTTTCTCCCCCAGAATTTCTTTGTTCACTACAAAAGGAAAAACAAAGCAACAGGAAAATGAAGTGATGTCCCTCCTCCACAGAGAAGTAATGAAGTCTCCTCCCCCTTCCGAAGGGGATCACAGTTTGCCAGCTTTGGCAGCCACTGTGGTATTTAAAATAGAAATGAATCCCAAAATGCGATTTGGCAAACGACCGCTGAAATATTCAGTAAGTCTGTTTTCCCTCTTTTCCACTTCCTTTCTACCATTCTAATAATATCTAGAGAAGCTTTCAAACACCTCAAAGATTAAACGCACACGTAGCTAGCATCCAAAGAGCCCCATGAACTTTAACACAGAGGCAACATATGAATCAGACAGACCTATCTTTGTAAGGAGAGTGCTCCTTGTATGGCCAGTGCCCAGACTGCTGTGACATTTCAAACAGCTGTTCTCATTCTTACATACAGCTTGAGTTTTAAGGGAGGCACCCTATATGCCTTCCTAGACCTGAAAGCATCAGCTGATTTCTCCCAGTTGATTTGTCATTAGTAAAAGCCAACACTATCAAATTTTGTAATTGGCTCCATCAATTTTTCAGCATGCATAGGCAGGACTAAGATTTCCACAATACAGTAAGTTTTCACCTGCAATGAGGTGAATCCTACAATCCAGAACACACACTATTTTATAGATATTTTAGAGAGAGCACACAATGCTGTGTTAAAGGAAAATGTAAGGGCAAAAGATGGTAGATGAATCAGAAAAATATGAACCCTTCACAAGGATATCCAAATACACTGCCAGACTGAAGCGCGCTAAAACCAATTGTTTTTGAAAAAAAATATTTAATATGAAACACAGCTTGGCACAGGGTGGGAACAATAAGCCAGTTGTCACAGATGTTTGAAGCAACAACAGAAAGCACGTTTTACTAACGTAGGTAAGAGCAGATCATGTGGCAGGTATAAATGCTATTTCATTGGACTTAATCTTGAAAACCACTGACTTCTCACTAACTAGGAAGAATTACTCCATCTTAAGCATTCACAGAATGAAAGCAGTTAAGTATTTCTGAATCCATAAAGTTACTTTTAACATGCAACTAGCCAGACAGCAGACTGCTTCGTATAGTAGTTTCATTTTGTAAGATAGGCAAAATGTCTTCAATATATTTATGCAATATCATCATATTACCAAAACATCCCTGTTCAGTATCTTGCAACATACCTCCAGAAAATTTCAGGACCAAAATTTTCCCATTCAAAGAGTAGAGAAACTTCCCAAGTGCTTTTAACCAACATTTTGTCTTCCGTATGTTTTAAATTTTAGAATTTTTATAACCCAATCCTGAGGTCTGACAGTCATTTCTACTTCACCATCAATGAAACTGTTCAAAGGCTGCATCAGGAAGACTCAAAGATTGATTTCACAGATCGTTAGTCCAGGCAGTGTTTGTAAACTGCTGACCCAAAACCATGGAGAATTGCTAGGGCCTTGTGGATCGACGGGAGACTTAGAGCTTGCTAGACAATTTAAATTGATTTGAAACCTAAGGTTAGCCTGTCAATTTTTCCTAAAAAAACTTTTAAAAGAGTTCATTCTAAATGAGTCATATTAGCCCACACAAGCAAATCAGCACATTGTTCTGATTTCCCCTCCCTCAAAATGCATCGTGTTCTTTCAGTACAATACTACTGCACAAATAATTCAGGACTTGCCAAAAGCTACCAGCAAGCTCTAATTACAGCAGTCCTATTCTGTATATTCTTAAATCAAAACAAAACTAAATCAGCCCGCTAAAAAACAGACAGTACTTCAAAATGTCCAATGCAGATTAAGAAATAAATCTCTGCAATAAAGTATTAGCCAGATCAGCCTGCTTCAGAACTTCAGTGCAGAAAGAGCCTCATTTCCTTGCTGAAAGATAAGACTTTGGTGCACATATGAAAACTGCTATGCAAAAGAAATGACAAAAAGCATCAATTAATTTTACCAAGTTATTTTAATGCAGATCATTGCTACTAACGATACTTCCACTTTGCCTTTTTGGCTGCCGTTTCCAACTGATTCACCTTGATGAGTGAGAATGTTTGCATTGTCAAAAGCTTTTGTCCCAGTCAGCATTCTGTTGAGAACACTATGCTCTAATTTAGATTTCAGCATATTTTACAGAAGAGTTAAAAAAGTTACGGGTGCATGTCATTCTGCCAATCATTCTCATCATATCAAGCTTCAGCCATGACCTGACACAATATCAAAAGACTTGAATGCATTTTACTGTTTTGCAGACAGCCTGTTTGATCCGTTGTCACAAATGATGGAAAAAGTGATCTTGAGGTCAAATGATGAAACTGGAAAGTACTTACTCAGTTTCTGACTCGAGAGTTTAATGGCAGGATCTTCCTATTTACTCTAGGTGCTCTTCTATTTTAAAATTGCAATTTCTGATTAAAACAATCTGAAAACTAAGCAACAAACTAAGCATCATCCCAGTTTCCAAGTTTTTCCTGTTGCCGAACAATACAGAAATTAATTCCAAAGATTACTCCCAAATCACATGCTAACTTCAAGTATTCAGCCATGAGAAAAGTAAATACTCATCAGCAGGTTTGACTGCAAGCTTCTGATAAGCAGTGTAGCTCTTCTAGCTCACAGACAGAAATATTTAACTAGCAAAACCTATGGTTGCTCTGAACAGACCATAACACATGACCGGGCATGTGCTTTGACAGCAAGTTATACCAAGAAAGATGACAATACAACAGAGTTACAAAAACAAAATATAACAGTGCCAGGATAAGCCTCTAGAAATACACTTTGTGATATAAAGCCATAAATCTTTACCACTTTACCCAAAGACTTAAATCTCTTAGAAGCAGTAGCCTAACTCAGTCTAACTGCAGAGGTCAAAAGACATACCCATACTGTATTATGGCAACTAAATAAATATTTACCATAGCTGTTTTCAAAAGGCTGGGTTAGCAAAGTGAGTAAGACTATGAGACTGTACTGGGTCCTCTTTTAAACATTGGAATAATTGACTTCAGGCAAGCATTTAGTTCTTTTATTTATTAAATCAGTGAATTACAGAGTTTGGGGTTTTGACTGGAGATGATTGAAAAAGCCGTTTCACTCTCCTGCCAATCTGCTTCCAACACACAGACAGCTGGGATGCTCATTAAACATTTCCTCAATCAGCACTTTAAAGGAAAAAAAAAAACAATTAGCAAACCAAAGTCAGACCAAATTTCTGGAGAGATAGAAGCTTTAGTCACACTCCCCAGCCAGTGAAATGCTAGGTTCATATGCTGCTATGAGGAGTTTTTAAATCACTGTTACCTTCTACTGTCTACTCTGCAGATGAAAATGGACTCTTCCTGAAATATGAATATAACTGGAGATTTAACACTACTTCCTAGAACAGTATTAGCAGCCGCTCCAAATTTGAGCTCAGACACACAGTTCTCAGTATGAAAAGAATAAACGCCTCCTCTTTGAATGAAAGCTTGCAGAATATATTTCTTCCCAATAACACTAAAAAGTTGATTTTGAGTTATAAATCTTTTCTTAACCTGGGGATTTCAGAGCAACCTGTTGTAGAATGATCACATCTGTCCAAAATCTTCATGGCCAAAGCTATTTACAATCAGACAGTCCTCTTCAACTATCAACAGAAATTATATACCTTAACTTTCACAAATACAAAAATGGATCTGTTAATAACTGTTTTCTATACAATTATAAATATATGAATACACGCAAGATATGAATTAGCAGAAGTTGGTGCATGAAAGTGCCAGAACTGACTAGTTTGCAGAGCCAAACAAGAAAATAAGCCACAGCTCCGAAAATTGTTTCTTCAGTTCAAGGACTATTTTTTCTTTCCCACAGCCATATTCTCTTTTCTAAGTCATCGCCTTTTTGCCAGATTCCAAAGTAGGGCCTTCAGCCCCAAGTTCGTCTTGTCGACTAGCCTCTAACTATACAGCGAAAGAAGAAATAAAGCAGAGAAAATGAGTAATTTGGACAAAAGTTCCAAAAAGTAACAGCTTCCATAGTTTGTGCCAGTATTTTCTCAGGAAGTTATAATTTTACACAGAGCAAATTCCAATGATTTTGAATTCAAAAAGTACTAAAGAAAATATTTTCTACTCAAAAGACTGCACATTTAAGCCTCCCATATGAACTGTGGGGGACTACAGGTCTTACAGAGCAAGAAGATAGGAAAATCTCTCAGGTTTTACAGGGCTACAAGCAGCAAATACTTCACTAAAACCAAAATAAAAACCTGAGGTCATGCTCAGAACTTTAAAAAAAAATAAGTGTTATGTAATAAAAAGCACAAAGCTCGAGTTGCTCATCTGAAAAATATGCAAAAAACCTTTCAAAAGGACACATTTATTCCAACACATCTTAAAGAGGCAGAAGAGATTATGTTCCCTCTATTTTCACATTGTGTACAGCTTTTCCAAAAGGAAACACTTATTACTGGTCCTAGCATACCCTGTAAAACCGTGCAGACACATTAGGGTTGCACCAATTAGCAAAGCAGCATTTAGAAAGATAGTTATCTTAATTCTTCACTTTTCTCTATCATGGAAAACATAAAGAAGGCTGACTTATATTGTAATATTTTTTTTTTCCTTATACTAATGGCTAGGTTTCTGATTTTTCAGGTACCACGCAATTAATTTCAAGAATCATATCACTTTTGCTCTCTGCATATTTTCTGGTCTTAAATGACACTGTCATGTACACCCAAGGATATGAACGTGATGAGTTAATGTGATGTATAGAATGCATTCCTTATCAGCCTGAGAAAGGTGCCTTATGAAATCCATTCTCCTTGTACTTTTTAAGCTCTCAGAATACAAATTGAGGTTCAGTTCATCTCTCAAACTAATGAACAGAGCATCTTTTTTGTGGTGTGACAGCTCTCCCATCTAAACTAGATAATAAAACCACTACCAAGAAAAAAACAAGCATGTTCAAGAAAAACTGTTAGAGGTACAGATTGATGACTGCAAATGCACCTGAGACAGCAAGGCCCATCCTTAGTCCTAGAAGGAGGTGGGAGATGCCCAGGCTTTTAAATGTCCACTGGAAATAATTTTTCAGAACTCTTGAGCAGACTATGCAGGCAGGGCAAATATTTTACTGTGCATATCTAATACATATCCATCTTCGCTGCAAAACAATGACCCCTGAAACTTCTGGAAGAGCTCACGAAAAAACAGTGATGGAAAAGAAACCTTGAACCATGTGGCAAAAACAACTAATTTAAAAGTAGGTGGGATCCACAAATTTAAAATACTTAAGTTGCAGACATTTCATAAACTAGCAAGAGAAAGCCAAATAAAAATTACAAGAAACTCTCTATTGCCTCCTGTTCGCAAAAAGGAAAGAAATAAAGTTTTAAAATTATAATCAAAACTGTTCCCATATCACTTGAAATACAAGTTTGAATGGACAAGCATCTCGCTTATTACAAGAAAGAGAAATATATGAAGCCGTATCTATTTGCTGTAGAGACTGACTTTGATACAAGAATGCTGATGAATGCTCCTCTATAATGTATACACTAAAAACATAACAATACTATGATTTCTGGAAAAGGAGAGCACACATTTGTTTAGAAACTGATACTGATTTTCAATTATTTCACTTGTTCAATTTTTTTTTTAATACACAGCTCAGCTATTTGCATCCAGCACAATCACTGCAACTATGAACTGGCTTGTTATTTTTCCAATATATTTTCAACCTTTTTTTGATCATTGTTATTTGATGGAAAAACTACACCAATTCTTAACCAGCAGAATATAAAAAAATTTCAGCGCGTTATCCATATTTCAGGGACTACTGGCTGAACTTATAACCCCCTATCAGCAAGCAGTGCTTGCCACTGAAGACGACATTATTCATTATATGGATTAATATTTCCTTCTGTGTGCTACAGATTTCATTTTGTTTGGATGTTTAACAACTTCTATATGAAGGCGCTCAAAGTCAGCTTTCTACATAGACAGACTGTGACTTAATATGCAAAGAACTGCAGGTACTCAACTCCAGGGAAAAAAAAAACACAATTATGTTACATTTAAAATCTTAAGAAATCTAATTCCCACTTATATTTGAATGCTGCTGCTTTGGTATTGCACCTGTGTAATGCTATTTCCCATAAGAATTATTAGTGTATGCATGAACCTTCCATCAAGCGCCCTGGCAGTTGCATAGGAATGTTTTCTAAACACTATTACGCAGCCTTTTCCATAATCTCCTCTGCAGGGGGTTGAGCAGAAGCCCGTGATAACCTGTGTTGGTTATCTTTTTCAACATGTTTCTATACAACACTGTTTCTCAGTCTGCAAATTGGGCTTCAAAAGGTCTGTCCGTTGCTATCTCCATTGTTCAGGAAAAGCTCTGTTGATTTACACTGATAAACAAAGATAATCTACAACCATAAGCAATGAAGTCAATCTGCAAAGGACAGAGTAGGAAAAAAGCCTGCAATGTTATCACCATTATGCACTACAAAGAAAAATACAGCCTTGTGGAAAAAAAAAAAGGGGGGGGGGAGGGT
>VZSZ01022417.1:0-15460 GCA_013398815.1 Ibidorhyncha struthersii
ACTTGTTACTGACCTCCAACTAGACTCTGCACCACTACAAGAATACTGTAGAAATGACAGAAGAATACAAAGCAAATAATTGTGAAAGGCTTTCATGTGGAAAAATATTAAAATGAGCATGTTTAATAGTAGGTAAGTTGCACTAGAAAAAAACAGAATTGTAGGGGGATAGTTTATAAATTGAAGAAGGTAAGAGCAACTGCCTGGTGACCTCTAGTAGGCAAAGGTCACTGTCTACTCCAGCAACCTCTGAATGTGTCAGTAACAGCCTGGACATCCCATGAAAAATTCGTTTTGAGAGGCACATCTTTATAAGCATAACTTATAAAATGTATGCTATCAAGAAATAAGAAGTAAAAAGCAACTGAGAAACAACAGATTAGTATTTGGTGAAGGAAAGCAAAAGGACAGAGTGACATGGTTATTGCTTTGTGAAAGCTTAGCTGATTCATGATCGTGGAAAGAGACACTGCAGTGAAAGTGCACAGAGTCTGAAATAACTCTGCTATGAGCTACAGGCATGGGCACAGACCGCAGGCAAATTTACAAGTAAAACAAATAGATTATATACAAAGGGTACAATTCATCTAGCTGTGCCAACATCTGTATCCATGTTTGTCAGCCTAAGCTATATACAGTCAGTAGAGATGTAATCAATATAACCAGCAGAGTCTATGAACGCTGAAGGCAGATGTTTAAAGTAGGTTGGATGAATTGCATCCTGTGTCTAATTCTCTTTATATGTCAATATATATATTGCTACAAATGGGGCCTGGGTTGATTAGCTTAGATATAGATGTTTACATTTTTAGATTTATAAAGCTGGATGAGTTGACTATTGAGACATTATACCAAACTAACATGAAGAAGGCTCCAGAAATGTCCACCTACCCCATGCAATAGCAAATGCACAAATACAAATCAGGAAAAGATGGAACTCAAAGTTATTGAAGGAAAAAAGGTGGATCAAAAGTGTCCTGCATAGGTAGACATCTTATATGAGAATTACAACAAGGAACTGCTGTTAGAAAGCTTGCAACTGCTAAACTAGTCAAAAGATAGCTACAATGGCATCTTGTAGGCAATCAAATCATAGCACTGAAAATAAAATACTTCGCATGTTTGAAACAACCTGGAATGCCAAAGTCAGCATGAATTCACCAAATATAACCAAGGGTATTAGAGGGCTGATGGGAGTATGTGGGGAGAACAGCAGTAGGAGCCAATAAAAGTGTGCAATAGGTTTTGAAGCAGAGTAGGGATGGGCCCTTAAAAAGCAAGCCATGTATTATCTCACTGCTGTAGCTTACTGCTCAGAGATGTGTAAACCAGACAGCCTGTCAGACACTCCCACAGCAAGCAATGGACTCAAAGCACTGACATGTTTCAGCAGAGCAGTAGGCTATTCCAGCCTGAGACATTTGAGGCAATGACTCCCAGTTGCCCTGTAGTGAGTTTGTGGCATTTATCTGAGGATGGGGATTCAGTCACATATAGCTCTGCTGCACTTGGAGCAAGCAGTTGAATATGTAAAGACTGTATTAAAATCTGGTGAGATAATATTTGATGAATAATTGTTCAGTAGAGGAACATTCCTGAGCAGCAGGCAGAGGAATTATTTGAAATAATTCTTATGGTGGAGATGCTGCCTGAGCATTTCTACCACTGTTAATAATGGAAGGAATACCAAACAAAGAAATAAAAAGGCACCCCCATATTAAATCCCACTGTGATCACATTAAAGCTGGTAATTTTCTAAAACTGAAATCAAGAACTCTTTGTATGATTATGTTACTTCCTGAGGTCAGATCATCTGCTTAATAATATTTGTAGTTATTAAAGAGAGATGTCTGTGCATATAAGATACACAGAGCTTTTTGTCAAAACCGCAACTGTTATACCCACTATTGACCCAAGATAAAATCGCAGGCATTGAAGGTGCTGAAATGAATTTTCCACTGAAACCTGATGTTATTGGAACCTGTGGTGATGAGCAGATGTGAGGTACCTGATCTTGGTTTCTGAACACTGATCAGTCAGGACAACTGATTCAGAGTCATCTTTTATTTTCACAAGAAAGAATCACGCTTATTCCAGTATCAAACTCTTTATAAATGTGCATATAGCTTGTTGGAAAGTAACAGGGACAAAAAATCTTGGGTTAGCTGCCTAGCTGGTTGGCTGCTTGAAAGTTTAAGTTCTGTACAGAGATAATGTTTTGAATTCCTTTTTTTGGACATTGAGTTTGTAATTAGGACTATGGTATTCATGTTTAATTGTACTGTTTTCAATACATCATGAGGAATATCGTGAAAAATAAATACTTAAGTGCAGAGAATCCTAACGTAATTTTGCATCACGTTTTGCAGGACTTTAGAGAAAGAGGATCAATGAAAGAGGAGAGATTATGCTGTGGGAAAGGGAGTAAAGCCTGATGTTGCACAGTCTGAGCTCCCTCTTCTTGTGTTGGCACACAGAGCAATACCTCTAAGCAGGAGGGAGATCCGTCCACCTAGCTTGGTGGTGCTATGGAAAGAGAAATATCCACAAGGTTAGGATCTGAGGTTGTTAAGGGTGAGGATGGTTGTAAATTTGCAGCTGGGAATAAGCCTCTGCTACTTTAATTTTATCTGGCGATTTCCAGTCCTCAGAGAACAATTATGCTCGCATGCATTTTCCCTGCCTCTCATAAATTTACTTTCTTAAACTTTCAAAACCAGTGGAGAGGTGGAGTAAAGTTTGCCTGACTCTCTGGAGTATCACTGTACCGAGCGGAGGATCTTGTTGGAGCCTGGCAGAAATCTCAGGGAGGCTTTTCTGGTTGTTCCTGCTGCTCTGGGCCCGTCAGCACAGCAGCCAGCAGGAGACGCGTTCATAACTTAATGAAGAGCTCTTTGATAACAAAAATTACCCTGTGGGCAATATCTATTAAATGGCAAAGGTGATATAAAGCAGAGCGAAACACTGTTTCTAGCCAAAATCAGTGACTCTGGCTACGCTGTGTCTGTTGCAGGGGATTACACTTGTCATCACCAGTGGGCAGCTCGCTCTGTGAGGGCTATAGAGATCCAGCTGTTGACTGGCAAATATCAGCTCACACAATTGCCTTCTATTTACATCCTCTGTTTCTGATGTCTTATGTTGCCACATAGCTGTTAAAATTCTTTTTGACCGGTAAATCTTCCTTTACCTGCCACTCCTGTGTCAAGTGTCCCTTCTGGAACTACCTCTCCTGTTTCCATAAGTGGGTAGCTCTTCTATCAGCTTTCCCCTGAAACTGTTTTGTTTTGCTTTCCACCAGTCAACTCTTACAACTCTTTCTGCTCCTGCCTTAATGCTTTATCTTTACAAATTGGATCAGAAACACTTAGGACAAAAAGAATTATGAGCTTTGGGTGGGAAAAAACCCCATAATTCCATATGCCTTGACATGACTCTGACTTTCATATAGGAAAGGCATTTGCCAACTTTGACTGTGAGGCTTATGGGCAGTAGTTGCAATGAAGTGGTAAAAGGACATAAAATGACCACGTTTGCGTTTGTCTGTAAGGTTCTCTTTCATAGAATAGCAGATAATTAGCCAAAGCGTTTGCGCACATGTAGTGCCAAACAAGCACTTAAATAATTTTGCAGATCGGACATTTAACAAAAAATTAAATGGCTTAATGTTAATGCAAAGAGCCTTCAGGACAGCCAACAACTGTTTCACTGAACACTGGGAAGTTGTTAGGTATGAGCTATGTCAAAGACGGATCCATCACTTTTTATTGTAGAATTTATAGGAGGCATATATCTTATGTTCAGCCTTTATAGTGGTATTGCAAAGTTTCAATAATATTGTGCTTTTACACCGTGGTAAATATTTTTAATGCATGACAAGTCTGTATTTTCTGCACCTCCTACAAAATATAATGTTTATTTGGTTTGCTGCATGCTTATAAGTTAAAAAATAAACTTCAATCCATTTCTGCCTTTTTAGCAATTGACTTTGTAAAAGCTACTATGTATGTCCAGTCTCATAAAATGTTATGTGGTTTTACTTTGTCTTTCCTACCTTATAACACAATTTTAGCTCCTGTTCTCAATGCAAAAGATTGAATAACTGAACTCTGCAAACCCCAGTTGAAAAGTCACCTACTGAGAAAAAAAATCATTCCCAAATCAAAACCAGGCAACTGGAAGATGGTGAGAACGATGGATAATATATTTAGTTTCTAATTAAAAGAGGAAATTCCTGATAAAGAGTGAGGAATAGGTCTTTTGTTGCTGTAAGGCAGTACTTCATAAAAATGATGTATTAGCGTGGAAGTCCTGGGCCTAATGAAATGTGTTCTGTCCATAAAGCTTCCGAGATTTGTAAAATAGTACTTGCATATATCTGTTTCATAAAGTCAAAAGAAAAAACACGCTGGCAGTTGGTTACAAATATTTTTTAAAAAATGACGTCTTTCAAAGCATAGAGCATTTATAGACCAATCAGGCTGGAAAAAATGTTGAAAATTCAGCTCAGAGTCAGCATTAATTATTAAACATAGGGACTGCTCTAAGTTGCAGTATTTCTACTGAGGTGGGGGTTTATTAGTTTGAATTCTGTCCAAATATAATTAAGAGTTGTTCTTTTCCAAAAACTTAATGTCTAATTTTGGCAAAAGCTCTGTTCCCTGTCCTCTGAAGTAAGTTTTTGCTGTTGTTTTTTTTTTTCTTTACTGTGTTGAATTCCTAATGATATCAATTTAAATGCAAAGGGCTATTAAATGCTTTTCAGCCAGTTGGTCTTGTGTGCATCTTAGTGAAGTCTCTTTCCTTTCATGTTTCAGGGGAACTTGTTTTAGGCCCCAAATAAGGCTGCCGTTAATGCAGTATTAAAATTCTGGACGTGAAACCCTGTACATTATCTGATATTTTACTGTCTGGTACCATAACACCATGTGCTGTTACTGATTACCCGTAAGAGCCAGGGAAACTGAGGGCTTCATCTCCTTCAGATATCATCATCCATATCTGTAGATGTTATAAATTTTATGTTCTTATTCCTGAAATACTTACCAAATTCACGCTGTTCCTTGTGTTGCTGCTGAAATCTAGACTCTCGTATTGACTGATCATTTGGCTTCCTTAAGAAATGACTGTTAAAATAACTGATCACAGAAACAATGTCCTGAACCTACTGCTATCAAAATAGACTGTAAAGCTCCTCATATTGCCACAGGATGCTTCCCTAATTGCCTATATTTCATATCAGGACAATTCTCCAACTCAATGTAGCTGCTTTGTTAAAACCACGTTCTGCCACGGCAGGTAGCGCCGATACTGACACCTGCTCCTCTTCTGAAATAGCTATTTACACGTTGTAGCAGAGCAACAGCGAAAGGGTAAAGTGTCTAAGTCTGTGGGGCTTTTTTCCCGCTTACATTGGTAGTATTAGATACAAGAAGTATGGGCAAGGTTTTTGTATAGATAAAAGTGCCTTTAATTCTGTCAGAAAGGAATATTAGAAATATTGTATTTGGAAGAACTCATAAACCTGCTGTGTCAGTTCAGCTAAATGGTGTTTTTAAAGCTATGATTAGGTGGCAGTCTTATCCAGTTAATAATTTTTTTTGTTCTAGCAATGAATGGGGTTGGGGTCTTTCTCCACTTTTATGCAGTGCAGTTTAATACATTAAATGGTTTTTCAACAACTCACATGATGATGTATAACAAGGTATTTAAACTAGTGCAACATTAGTGCAACAGTTAAGTGTTTATGCTATAATACCTTTGTAACTTAATCTAGTACCTCTTCATTGCATTGCATTAGCTTTAGTATCTCTAATATGATGCAGTGATACATGGTACAGATGTGCTAGTAAAGGCACGATTTAATAAATAAATAACCTGAAAAGCTATTATCCAAAGAACTAATTAATAAGGTAAACAAATTGTAAGAAAAAGAGAAATGTAAAGCCTTGCAACAGTGTCCTAGTTTGCAACTCATAATATCTTGGAAGAGAAGTTTATTTCTTCCCCTTTTGTTTCACTTGAAGCTTACTAATTTGCTGGGCCACTGGCAATATGTCCAAAGCAATTTTAGCAAGTGACAGTAGGTTTGGTTTGCAGCTGCATCAGTGACTGTGGAGTTCTTGGTTGTTGTGCAGTAAGCAGCTTGTTGTTATCTGAAATGAAAGTTTGGAAGCTTATGCAGGCTTAATTAAAATAAATGAAAGATTTAAAAGTGAACACTGAAATTATTGCTGGAGAAATATAATTAACAAAGTAAATTGCATCCTAAAATGGTTCCAGATTAGCCCACAGGGACCCAGTGCCAGTCCTCACTGATGAGGAAGCAGGAAATATTCTGTGGGAGCTGAAAGAAGGCAGCAGCAAAAAAGACTGGAACCTTCCTACTGATGGCACAGCCTCACATTAAGAAGAGGCTGTTTAGTCACTTAGTTTTACATGTTACCAGCAGTATTATTAAAAAATAAACATAATTTCTCTTTCTTCTTGCTATTAAAGAGTACCCGCTTCGTTGTATCCAAAGCTACTGATCATCCATAATTTCCATTTCCTTTCTGTATGCCTGAAGAAAGACTGCTAGAGTATGAAAAGCACATGAATCAAGTCATGTAAGGCTTTTTATGTTTATTACTTCTGATAAAGTATTCTAATTTCCCTATTTGGGATCTGTCACTGTCAGAGGAAATGTCTGCACCCGGAATTTCATTAGCGTATCAACAGACAGTATAGAGAATACAGATTTTCTTAATATCTTGACGGTGCTGCTATGTGGATGTGATGACTGTCCCCCTCTGACTCTTGGAGAGTCTTAAGAAAAGCAAATGCTGCTACGTGGTTTGCATGCTCGACAGTTGGAAAACGGAGTGCATGCAACTGTTGTCTGAGTCACATTATGAAAAATCACTTGTCCGTTGCCAGCTTCTTCATTATAACATCATTCCTTCCTTGACAACAACCTTCTCTTAAGCCAGTCCTTGCTAAATTCATTACCCTTGCAAATTTTTCAGATTGATATCTGTCTGTTTTCTGAAACTAAGGCCATTGAAATAAAGAGGTTCCCATGGATCTTTGTCAGTTTTGAATTGGGACCCAAATTTCTTCAGTCGTTTCCCACTCCTCCTTACAGTCTTGGCCCTGGCTCCATTCACATCCTTTCCCCCTTCCCTCTGCCAGTGTTGTCATTTGACTTTGACATCCCCAGCCTTCAAGCTTTTTCATGCATATGCTTATTCCTGAGGAGATGGTCCCAGGTGTGAGCGGTGGAAAAGAAGCATTTAGGACTAAATAATAGTTTCGTCCTCAAATAAATCTTAGGAAACAATTCCTCATAGGGTGGCATGTTTTAACTTGCTGCGTCTTGAACTGATAATTTTGTGACAAAGTTTTGATTCAATGATAAGAACGTCATGAAGAATTGAACAAATAGAACATAGGTTTTGTTGTTTCGTGGAAAGTTTACCTCAAAACTAGATATTTATTTTCATTTTTAAAGAAGAATCAGCACTTTTAGGCTCAGATGGTTACTGGGGCCGGTGGGGGAATGTTTTTCAGCTCACCCCGGTTCATTGGCTCAGAGAGGTACCACTTGAAATGACTTGTTGCCAGCGGACGTGGAATGAACGTGTGTGTGTGTGAGCAAGTGGGGATGTGTAGTCTGTATTCATAGTGCTATAAACACAGCTACAGGCCTGCTTTGAAACACTGATTCGCAACAAAAACAAAAGATGCTGCCAATTGCAACACGCAAAGAGTAACTGTGGAAGAATTCTGCCTTGCTCACTTTCTTCCTATGGTCTTGTGGACATGGTTAGAGTTAATAGCAGTTTCTTCTGTACCACACATACATAAGCACACAAAAAATATTCTAATCAGAAAAAGTTCTGTAGAACCATAAAATTAATTAGGCTCCAGTAAAAAAAGCAATCCCAGAAGAAGACATCTGAATTGCCAGAAACCAGTAGTTCATACATTTGCATGTTAATGTGTTTTGACAAATACACATTTTCGACAAAAAAAAGTTTAAAAACAATTCCAGGCAGCTTTATGAGACAGTAGCATGTGCCCTTTTCTGAATATGTCTTCGTTCCTACATCTGTCATTTTGGAAGAGCTAACAGCACCACTATGGGCCTGAGGGGCCAAGACAGCCTTCTCTGATCTCACAGAGAGACCAACAGTCCCATAGAACACGAATTTAGTCAGGAAATGAGATAAATTACAAAACTGTGCAGTTTTTAAAAAATATTCTGGACTACACTTTTAGTCATATGATTTAGTTTTAAGTAACCCTGCAAGGAGCAGGGAGTTGGACTCGCTGATCCTTATGGGTCCCATCCAACTTGAGATATTCTATGATTCTGTGTGGTTTAGTTCCATTTATTTGGAACAGCTGCTTCATGCTGCAGCACATTGCAGTGACTATTCTAGACAGGGCTTTTATTTTAGAACTACTACCACTAGCCCATAAGATAAGAATAATTTCACATTATATGTGTCATTTTAATAGTGACATTCAAACAGGCTCTTAGATCAGTCTGAAAGAGTGTCTTATTGTCATGTCTTTCTAGTGTGTCTCTAGGAAATTATAAGGTAGCCACAATCACTAGTGTGTGGTTCTTCCTCTGCCTCACCAACCTGTCCAGATCTCAGCTCTTAAAAAGCAGAGGATGAGTAGACAAGGGGTTAGGGCCATCAGTGCAAATGCTGCTTCTCCTTCAAGTGTTACTGGGTTCAAAGCTGCCTTGTATTGCCAGAGACAACGTTGGTATAACTTAGCAGGCAGGGTCTGCCCTGCAATTCCTGTTGGAAGTGCTTTAACTTCACCCATTATGGTACTACAAAATCTGTTCAGGCTGGAGTATAGCCTACCACTCTGCTTTTAACCAATCTGAAAAAAGAAAGCCAGACCTTGTAAAACTGCATCATGACCCTGGATGCCTGAGGCCACTTACCTTGAGAAACCCTTTTGTAGCTATTTTCTGGAGTAGAAGTGGTGACTTTTCATTTCAAGCTGCTGCACGTGCCAGGCTGGTACGTGCCTGCACAGCTAAGAGCAGAGAGTCTAAAAGCTGTTGAAGAGAACATGAATAGTGGCTATTTTAAGAATCAAAGGACTTAACTGGCTTGCTAAAAATGAGTGTGGTATTATACTGTTGTTTCTTCAAAGAAATAAATTCTTATTAATCAAAGAGTTTATTAATTGGAGTGAGGTAGGTGCATAATTGTTATATCCTGAGCTGAATCGCAGTAGATGTATGATATATATCTCACTGGTTAGTTTTAGTGAAGCCAAATAAAAGAAGGTGTTATTCGACAATAGCTTAATAGCGCAATAAAAGTCAATTTCTATAAGCCCATTCTGTTTTTACTGCAGTTTATGTTCTGCTTTCATTCCTTGCCTTATGTGGGGGAGGCATGAAATATAAAGAAATAAAAATATCTATGGTGTGTTGACTAAGATTCTTAAATTCCATCTTTCTCAATCCTATACACTAAAATGAAGACTTTCCTTCTTTCAAATAGATTTCTATGAAGTGTGATTAGGAGGCATTATACATATTAATGAATTTTATTTTCAGATTCCCATCCCCTAATTTCTGTCTCACAAAATGCATTACAACCAGTATTTTAAGGGAAAAATTGTGTTTCTTGACTGATGGTCTGCATTTATTCCCTGAGGGCTATTCTGTAAGCCATTAGACCCAGAGACTTTTGGACCTCCTTAATGATCAGAGTGATTATTATGTGAACTGCACACCTAACCAGAACGGGGTGAGGACAGCGCTGACGTTGCTCTCCACAGTTGTAAATATCTACATCCATGTTTTCAGGAAAAAAAAAAGTCTTCAGGCCTTCTTTGAAAAAGGTTTTGTTCTTAACCATCCTACTACATTATTGGCTTCTTTTAAACAATTATTTGAAAGAGACACCATTTTTTACTTTGGAGGACACGTGCTTGCGCTGCCCATAAACAGCCAGCCCGCAGCTCGATTAGATACATAAAAATTCCTCTTTAAGGAGAACTTCTGAGTTCTTACAAATACTTTTTTCATGCTTCTGCAGTTATAGATTTTACGGCTATTTTATTTGTTAATTCCAACTTCTGGTATGAACATGGGCTTCTGATAACACAGAGATGAGAAAGCTGTGCATTCAGCTGTGAAAATGTCCAAGGAATAATATTTGGCATTCACTCAACAAAAAATGAAAAAGTTTGGTGGAGCAACTTGCATTCTCTGGTACTTCTCAGAACACAGAGTGCTTTAAAATCTAGCCCTAGATGTCCAACAGAAAAATGCATTTATTCCAATTTTTATAAATACATTTTTCATCCATTTCCATCTCAGGGGAGGGAATAGAATAGGTGTTTATGAGGCATACTGCTGGTTTTACCCTACACGAAGAGTAACTCAAGTATTTCTTATCAAGCACTCTGGACATTTGAAAGGAGTAGTTGGGGTCATTTCATTGTTTGAGACATCCTGTTTTCTGCTGCTAGCTATATGGAGGTTGAAATGTAGTAGTTGTGAAGTATGGCAGTGTTGGCATTTTGTTTTCTTATAAATTCAGTAATTTTGGCAGTCAGTATAGATATTAAAGGTCAGCTCCACTCACAAAAGCACTTTAAACTTATCAAAAATTTGAAAACTAAAAAAGTCATGTTTTTTTTATTCAATGTTTCCCATTTAGATGTCTGGGGTTTTCTAATATATTTAGAGTTTGGGGTTTTACCTTGTAGTCATGTTACTAGAATGCCACAGTTAGTTAGGTTTTTCATGGTTTTGTTTCTAGATGATGTCTTGTGAAATGAAATGTAAGCACCATTATCAACTTGCTGCCCTTCTTAGGTCACTCGGATTCTGCTGTGTTTGTCACTGTGCAGCTTATATAAAACTGTTCCCTGGGAGAGGCCTTTTCAGCCTTGCTCCTTTAGATGAGTGAGCACTGAAAATGAGGACGCGTGGTAGCTTTTATCCATTCCGTAACAGCTTGGGAGTTCTGGTCTTCTTGATGTGGTCTGCACGAAATTGCCCATCTAATAGAGGCACTTTTTTGTCTTGCAAATCCAATATTGCAGTTCTTAAGATGCAAAAGGAAGGAGTGAGGACTTCAATCTTTCAGCTCTAAAACACAGAGCTACTGTCCTCTGCTACCAGAGGCTTCACATTAGCAAGGCATAGTTCAACTTTGACAAACTTCTGAAGCGAGTTCTCTGTCTGTTGATGATTCCCTTTGTATCACAGGTAGTTGGATGGTCAGAGGGTACTATGTGTGGCTTTTTGTTGGGAGCATACTGACTTCTCTTTGTCTGTTCTTCAGCACTTCTTTAGCGTTGCCCTCAGCAGTCAGTTGCCTTCCCTGGACATGTCAGAAGCCTGCCTGCTGCAAGAGCAAACACCAGCACAGGGTTGGTAGGCAGCTTACCACTGCATTTTCAGTAATGAGTAACTGTCTGGTATGCCCATTAATTGTATTGCAACTGAACAGCAATTCTGTAGGAGAATGATGGTTGTGTTGCAACAATTAAGCTATGCTTTTTGATAATGTGGCAAATAAGTTTGTCACCTCAGTACATTAATGTAAAATTGGGACAGTGTGAAAAAGGTTCTGTTTAGCAAGCAGTCAACTTGTCCTTTAAGCCAGCAGGCACTGAAAGTATATTTATGGGACAGCAATGTTAAACAGGTGGTCTCCAAAGATAACAATGTACCAGAAGCTTCAGTCAAAAGAAAATGTAAGGAGTAGCAGAAAGGAAAGCTCATTTTGAATAACTTTACAGAGATCTTGTCACCTCATCATTATTTTCTGTGGCAGAGTAACACTCCTATTAATATTTTGACTTCAGTAATCTAACATCATTCCATCGGTATGTTTGGCAGTATTTTTTTTTTGTGACTGTCTTTCTTTAAGCTAATGTCCCTAGCTTCCACACAACTGGAATTGTGCACTTAATATTATGATTGAAATCATAGATCAAAAAGGTCAGTCAATAGACAAATATTTTGTCCTTACATGTTTCTGTGCATGTAATTATTATCATGCATATTATCATTATTTGGTCTCATATTTTGGAGTAATAACATAAGTCCTATGACAGAAAGTCACATAACTGCATAACTTGGTGGAACCCCATCGCTACACACAAGCCAGCACAAAAGCCTCAACCAGCTCAGCTAGCATCTCTTGTGCATCGATATCCAGAAAATGGAGATCTTGTCACAGTTCCTAAAGATGAAGAACTAGGTGGATTCAGTGTGTCCTGAAAAGTCCACTTGGCCTTAATATTGAATGGCCTTCCTTTTGTGGGGAAAGAGGCAACAGCTGATTCAGGCAGATAGCCCATGTCCAGACATAGCTTATGGGAATTTCTGTACTAAACACCACACTGAAATGTGTCCTTAAGGGGTTGCAGTAAGATTATAACAAATCATTTAGTTGATTTGGGTATTTTTTTTTCCCGAGGGAAAGAAAAAGGAAAAATACAAACCAACAGAACCGTTTCTGGGAATGATGAGAAATGGATCTGATTATGCATATCCTTATGTTTGTTTATATGACATCAGGATTATGAAAAATGTAAGTTAGTTGTTTAAATTGCTATAAAGTCATGGTAATCAGCTGTATAAATCCATCTTTAAGAGTGTTACAACTGTTGAAGTATGACTAGACAGAAAAAACGGTCGTGTTAGTAGGTTGTTGCATGTCATAAAACTATGATGAAAATTTTCTGAGTTTTCTGTTAAAGATTTTCTAGTCCATTTCCAGCAATAATACTGAGTTTTAGTTGCACCTGTAATTCTGTTTGTGTTCTTTGATGACCTCTCCTGGAGATTTTCTTCTGCCTGATCATGGATGTTTAGTGTTTTTTGCTTTCTGGAAGTAGGAGTGAAGGATCAAGCCATCAGCTTTTCAAAAACTACTACTTTTTTTCTGTTGAATTTAATGACATGAGTATCTCAGGCTTGTATTTGCTTTTTCTTCATTAGTTTCTTTGCAATATACAACATTAGATTTCCATTTTGGACAGATGAATCAACGAATACATTCTTGATCTTATTTCGTTCATCTCTGGTTGTATGAAGTCATCTTGTCCTGTTGACAGTCTCAGAGCTTTAACCTGATTTGGCTTTTCTCTTCCTGTCTCCAGTCACTTCATTGTCGTCTTGCTGTTATTTTGGCTTCTTCTCTATATTGTTTTTATTTAACAATGCTCCCATTCTGGAGCTAATTTCTGCCTATATTTCAGCATATTCTCAACCTCTAAAACAATGGCGGAAACAGAACCTTTTAGCTGAAACCTCAACATTATCGCCTCAAAATCCTTAGAGATTTGTTACTGACTTCGTCAAGAGTGAGAATCAATGTGGTGCAGTTTAGCCTCATCCACCTATTGTATTTCATCATTAACGGACTGAAAGCTGTTGGATGGCAGAGCAATTCTGGCATGTTTATGCTAAGCCTTCACAAAAAAAAAGACTGAACCTCTGATTCTGAACTCCACATGGGACTGCCATAGAAATAATCGTAGAAACGTTGAACGCTTCAGATTGAAAAGAGCCTTCAGACGTCACTGTGTCTCCAAGCAGAGGGCTAATAAATTAGTCTTGCCTAAAATATTATTTCTTCAATGTGTTTAAAATATACAAACCAGGGAGGTAGATGTTTAATTTAAAATCAATATTAGAGTTGCAATAAAATTTGGAATCAGGTACTTAACTTCACTTTAAGCATTTCCAGTAATATTAGGGAGGTAGAACCACAGAATATGCTTAAAACAGGGACCAAGGAAAACTCACTAGTACACTGATCAGCAAAAAAGAATTTTGCAACATGAAATGAGCAAACCATGGGCTGCCTGTAGGCATCTCTGCTTCATAAATATTCATCTGACCTTCCAGTTCAGCTGTAGTCAGAGGGTAAAAGCCCTTGTAAACTCGGTGAAGCAAGGCAGATCACAGTCATGAGAGACAAGGACCCATTACATTTCTGTTATTGTTTGTTCCACTTAATTTCTGTAGGATTGCAGGAACTTCTTTAAACATTAAAATTATCTTCACATTATTAGCTTAATTCACTATTTTCATCTTAATCAGAAGGTATGTGATCCTTGGATAAAATTGAAGAGCTGAGGACAGCTGTATGAAGCTGTTTTCATAAACACAGGAATTTTCAGGTGATTTTTTTTTTATTTTTCAAAATAGAAACAAAATAAGTACTGCCATTTATTTCAGTTATTCTGAGCATATGTTGACTGGTCCTTACCATAGAAGGAATTAAAGCCTGACTGCTTCCCTGATTGACTTCATGAAAGCAAACATAACTGCATGAAGCATTTTTCCTTTCACCTGCTCAAGAAAATGAATGATTTAAAAGCACTGGCCCTTTTGTGTCACAACACCTATAAGCAGGTTCTAGCCCAGTGGTTTCACTGCAATAAACCTGAGGAAGAAACAAATAAAAGGTTGCCTCTGTAATGAATGAGTAGAGAAACTTTAAGAAGACATTGAGTAGAAGAATCTCATTATAAGAGCTGATTGATATCCATGGAAATCTTCTCAACCTTGTAAGAAGGTTGAGAAAATAAATAGCCATAAGAAAAATTACTGAATAGGACTCAGTGCATTGTTATCAGTTAACTGGATGATTAAAATGAAGGGGCATTTAGATTTGGCCCCTCCTGTAACCCATCAACAAAATGAACATGGTGTACGTATGAATTTGTAATGTGATGTGCATTTTTTTGTGGGAAAAGTTTCCATAGTAACACAGCAGAAAATCGATAAAAGAGTTGTGGTGTGATCTAAACAGTGCCTCACCTCCAGGTAAAGTTTGACGCAGTAAGAAAACAGTATAGTTATCAGCAAACCGCAGACAGTCTGTGTAATTCAGCCGGCTACTTAATTTTATTCATGGATGACTCTAACTTCATCCTGTAAGACTGCCCTATTCTATAACTCTAGTTTCTCCAACAGTACAATTTAAGAATGAAATTGTTGTGCCCCGTGGGGCAAGTGATAACAACTTCAATAGTCAGGCAGTAAATACAAAGGACCATGACTGTATTAGTTTAGCAGGTCTGCTAGTGTTTTAATGACTTTGATCTCCATTAAATATTCTGTTTCCTAGTGTATCAGCTTGATCTCATTAAACTGCTGAGGCTGGAAAGATAATTCATAAAATGCTCATTTACGGAATGATGCTTTTTCAGGCAGAATTTCTTATTAGACTGAAAATTAATATCTATGTCACAAAATATACATATAAGAGCCCTGCATGCATTTGCCTTCTGTCAGTCATAGAGAAGGTAATTTTTAAACATAAAAGAATCACAGAGGGATTGAGGTTTGAAGGGACCTCTAGAGGTCATCGAGTCCAACACCCTACTCAAGCAGGACCACCTACAGCCAGTTGCCTAGAACAATGTCCAGACAGCTTTTGAATATCTCCAGGGATGGAGACTC
>VZSZ01022418.1:0-21325 GCA_013398815.1 Ibidorhyncha struthersii
TCAAAGTAAAGAAGTTCCTCTTCATGTTAAGATGGAACTTCATTCACTATAGTTCAGTATTACTATGGTAGTTCTCTCAAAAACAAATGATTCACTGTCTTTCCTTAAAAAAATCCCAAATCTTACATAACAAGACAGTTGTTTAAAACATTAATTTGATACTGTATAGGTTTAAATTGTGGCCCATTACAATAATAAACTGTTAATTCCTTCTCCAAAGAGAGTGCATTGAACCCAAGGGGAAATAGACTTTTGTTATCGTATCTGCATGATTAGCTGCTATACAATAGATCTTTTTACTCATTACACTCTGCCCAACATTCTAAAACACAATTACACTGTAGTGTTAAAGTATAAAAACATAGCTGAACCTTGCAGTTTCATGTTTTATTGTCTTTTTAAATGAGTGGTATTATTAAATGCAACAATAACACAGAAAAGAGAATACTTAATGTTGTGATTTTAATTTAGCATTTCGCAACACACCCAGATGGTGTAAGGTGGCGATGCTGCCACTACTGAAGCAACAGTGTCTGTGGGTAAGAGGATATAAAAGTCAAATGAAATTTGGAACAGTCTATTTAAGATTATGAAATAAGATCAATGTGTCATCAATCTGACATTGTAAATTAGACAAATGGTTATCTTTCTTATTGCTGGGCTGCAAGATGTGTAAAGTGGCCTCTGTGGTCCATTAAATGAGGTTCTACTAGACACCAAAAGTAGGACGACTCCATCCTTCTGTCAAACAAGAAACTGATCATGATACTTTGGTTCCACTGAACACAATTTTGGCAACTAAGAAGTATTCATGGCTTTTCTGTTCCTGTAAAATACTTACACTACCTCACACAAAAAAGCAATAAAAGCTGTTGACTTTAATAAACCAAAAGCTTTTCAATTTTCTTGCCTACTTCCAGAAAAAAAGAAAACCTTACTTACTGTGGATTTTACAGTAATGTCTTACATCATTCCAGACATAGATCAGTGAGTAATTTTCATCAACTTGTACCACAGTGAAAAGCACAGCCAGTCATTACATGACCATTACCAGGCTCACATTTCTTTCTCTAAAGATAAGCTGTAATAGCAAAGAGAGACACTAGCATTGGTAGTATGCAGGATTTTCTCTTTAATGCATGATTCCGAATACATAGTATTTTCAGGTTTTTTTTTTTAAAGGTCAGATGATTATATACCTACTTTGAACATGCACTTGTTATAGCTCCATACAGAAATTAGATATTTCCGTAATAGCAACCTATGAACAATTATTTGTCCTAATATTGAAAGGAAAAGGAAAAAAACCCAAAACCACAAAAAACAACCACCACGCTGGTAAAGGGATAATGTTTCCAAAGAGGAAATAGTCCTGCCACTTCCATTTATAAGATGACTTCAAACCTCAATATCAGACCTCACTGCTGGAAGTGTTACAAGCTATCCAGAATACTTAGTAAGGACTGCATATCTTCATCCTCCCACTTCACCTCACAATACTTTTGGTCTGTAACTTTCAACAGTTAGTGAACATGGCCTTTATTCTCTCATTTCTATCAAGTCTCTCAAGACTTTCAAGAAAGCCATTTGCCTGATGAACCATTTATTTCTAGAGAGACCTTCACAGAGAGGGCAGCCACGTAGGACACCTCTGAGGAATCTCGTACTTGGTTAGGGGATTATAATATATGCAACAGGAGCCTATTAATGAGACATCTAGATGCTTAAATGAACCCTTGAACATTTAGGTACCAATCCCACTGAACATTCTTCTCTTCTATTATTGTCACTGTAAGTGAAGATCCATCAACAATGACTGAAAATACCTGCCTGCTAATCCAAGCATTCAAATTCATGCTCTAAGTTTTCTATTTAGACGCCTCTATTTAGAAATGATTTTTCAATCCCTCCTTCTCAACTCCTCCATAACATTTCCAGGAAAAAGCTTTTCATTTCTACTCAATCTTGCAGATTTTATATGTATATGTATGTACCCACCTTAAACTGTTTTACCCACAGGACAGCACAAGTATTTAGTGGCTTCAAACAGAACTCAGTAGGAACTGAGTAGATTATGAGCTTGGTTATGAACACTTTTGACAGGGGGGAATTCTTGTAATACACCCATCTCAACTCTTTTTCTTAAGCCCCCACTATAATTTAGAAACCTACACGCAAAGGCTGTGTCAGGTCAGCATACATGGCAGATATCCTTATGCTACAGTGTTGATGGATTCTGCCTGTAGAGGGGAATGGATAAACCGAACAGATGGGATCAAAGACTATTATGAAAGGCAAAACTCTCAGTGTGCAAGTTCAAGCTGATGAAACAAAATCATCTTCCCTCTGACTGGAGAATCTCTTAATAAATGGCATTCTGTGAGAAAACAGGATGCAAGGCAGCATAGAAATAAAACGCCTAAAAACTAAAAACCAGCCAACTGATGTTTCAAAATCCACATGCAATGTGATTCCTGCCTTGATTCAAAACCTACTGCCCTTTTGCGTAAAAATACGCAAATACTTTGAAATGGCTACCCCCTGCAATCACACCTGCGGTATCTGAAGGGGTGGTTGTGTTTCCCCTTTTCTAAATCAGTTCACAGAAATCATTTGATTTGTATTCTTCAAGGCCTAAATTATTCACCAGTTAGTGAACTGACAAAAAAGAATTTCATTAGGATAAAACCACATGTTGGTTCATCTCCACCAAAGACACTCAGGGCTTGCTTTGTGAAGATAAGAGTGTTCCAGGATTCCTCTGACGTATGTCTATCCGTAATACTTAGATTTAAATGTTGATTAATTAAAAAACCCAAGATACCTACCTTAGTCATCTCATCAGCTTTGTGCATTTAATTTTCCTACACACTGGCATGAAAACAAAGGGATCTAAATAAGAAATTAAAAGGCCAAATTATCTATTATAAGTAAGAAAGCATACCTCATCTTCACTGAGGGGATTAATATCCATGGTAAATTTGGCTTCAAAGGTTTGGTCTTTCCTGTAAGGGAAATTCCTGATTCTAATGCAGGAACACAGATGTCATTGCATGAGATCAAGTAGTCTTATTTGGCCACTGACCCATTATTCAGTTCTTGAAACATAAAGGGAAAAAGAAAGAATTCTACACTAGAAAATTATTGGCTTACCTACTCACATATTGTGAATCACAAAGATTAATACAGCAGAAAAACCTCAAAAATACTATTTTACTGGGCTCTGGTTATTTAGGGTTTAATGTATATAGGTATATACAAAAGTATTAACTTATTGAGTTGGATAATACCCTGTAGCAATGAGGTCTGAAGCTGAAAAGGTTTTGTTTGTTTTAACTTGTTTCTTAGTTTTCTATGGATACTCTCTTTTTTGCATTTTGGCAAAGGCTGGTTCACAAATAAGAAAATGTTATCACCATTAGGCAAGTGTATTAGTCACATTTTTTAGACTGTCTAGTAAAATGTTACTCTTTCTTTTTGCTTGTGCTGATACACAAGCTTCCTCCAAAGAAAATATGATGCTTCTATTTTTCTGGGTTGAAACCTGAAGTTCAGAACAGCGATATGAGATTTTAATGTTCAGAAAATTTTGTTACAGTAACAACTAACAGATCAAATACAACCAGAGAACATTTTGGAATTCGTTTGCCTTGCAGAAATGCCCATGGGAGGAGAGATTGGTAACCACTCTTGGATACCATAGTAAAGCAACTCTTCAGCAATTGTGATGCCGTACAGAGTCGCTAGTTTTCTCAAATAAAGGTGTTCTAAAATGTTATGTTACATAATCCTTAGTGGATGCTAGCATAGGAGCCACAATCACCTTTGCTGTTTCAGTCCTGTGTTTGGCCACGTTGCATCCATTACCCATATTTATGTATATGTAGTATATTAATTTCATTAGGTAGCAGGAAACCACATTTGTTGTAGTAAAAAAACATAGTGAAAAAGCACACAGATGTAACTGCATTTGTTCATCTTCTGAAACTTCTAAGAGACAGGAATGGAGCACAGACTAACTCCCAGGGACTGAATTCACACAAGGGTGAACATCACTCTGAGTGCAAGTTTTCTGCTCTTTCTTTGGCAATGGGTTTGAATCCCTTCCTATGGGGCTACAGGTTCTTCTCTGTTAGATGGGCACCAGTTCCTTTACATTGATATAAAACTTCTTTGAGGCTTACACAGATATAATGATTCCAACACTACTTGTAGTGTCTAACAAGAGCAAATATGTCCCTTTGAAATGGAAATACACTTCTAAGGACAGTTTAAATTACTGAATCCATTGTACTTTGATCACTGGTTGGGCTTGACAGATTACCTGTGTAAATGCTGCTCAATATATAAATACATATGAATAAGATAAATTCTATTATTACTATTTTTACTTGGTTTTGTAAATGTGTTGCAGGAAAAAAATGAGCAGCTTTCCATCTTACTGAGAAGCACTGAACAGAGAAGATACAGTAGTGGAGTAAAGCATTATTTTGGGAGAATTAGCATCGTCTCTGACAATACCTACTCCCCAAAGTTTAAAAGGAGGATGTAAACTTCACTAAGTACATTCAGGTCTCAAACCTGTATCACTGGTATTCTCGGGAGATAAAGCACAAAATTTTATTTCAAACCCCGTAAAAACACTGTACAGCCCTGTCTAAAACTCATTCACCTCTTGGTTAGACAACGTAGTCCCAAACTGACTAAAAATTTGGCGTCACATTCACTGAAGTTCTACATTTTCTATGGCACTATGATTTCTGAGCACTTCTTTTTCCAATATGATGTTCAACATCAGAAAACCATGGATGATACCAGGCAGACACCAAACGGCTGAAAAGAGGTTAGCCAGTGCTTTGTAATTCTCCAACACTCCCTTTTTTATCCTCAGATCTGAAAATGTTAACTTTACATACAGACAGAAATGAATGAAAATCAGGACATATCCCAAAAGTAGACTGATAAACAGAGCACCACAACCTTTTCTTTTCCCCATTCAAATAGAAAAACAGAAATTCCTTTTAGGGCTAATGTTTTAGTATTGCACAAGAAATTTTTTTCCTCGGGGGCATGATCATACTTAAATTTTACTGAACTAATAATGCATTCTTTGGTACTACTTGTCCTCTTCTTTTTGCACGAATCTTAAAAGTACTGACAGCCTTCAGTACATTCTTAATGAGGAAACCTTGGTCAGTGCCTTAATTCAGTAAAGGTCTCATACCACATTCATATTGCCAGTAATCAAATATCAAACCTTATTTTTAAGGCCTTCACACTGCTCCGTGTGAACTTTCCAAGAACTCAGACAGCTCTTCCTGCCACTTCACGCATAAATTACCCCATCAAAGAGCTGGTGTTTATTCTGAGCTCTTTGAAATTCTAATCACTTGTACACACCTCCTCAGGCCAGTCTGTGCTTTGAAATTTGGATTACTTACAATTGGGCTATTCATAATGTAAGGCTATAGAATGCGACTTGCCACCCATTTACAAGCCTCTGAACATCCAACATATCATCAAGGCTTTCTAATTGACACACTTCTATTCTTAAAAATTATTTTCCCAATGTAAGCTTAATATCAACTATTTAAATCACAGCATAGTTAGAAATTGTTTCCAGAGAGCGTGAAACACAAGCGAGTGTAATGTTAAGTTAGTCTTTCTATGCATTACTCAAAAGAACACTTGCAGTATTTACTCGTTTGGTGTGAATTCTGGCTATGTAGGTTGAGAAGGTGCCATTATAGCTGAGCTCTGGGAGAAAGTGGTCGGCTAAATTGTTTATTCCAAATGATATTTCATCCTGCACCATTAAACTGTAAAATGAAGTTATTGCCAAGAATGATACAAACTCAGTCATACAAGGTTTCTGAGACCTGAAGGGGTCATCTTAGAGCTTTTGTTAGCCAGTTTCCCACAGGCTGACAGAAGAATGATTTCACACTGAAGGTCATCAACAGCTCTCTGGAGATTCCCTCCACCCTTCTCCTGGTATAAAAGACAGTGACTTCATACTGGCAGCTGTATAAAGTGGTAATTTGTGACTAAAGCATTGTCAGTTGTGTTAGTCTACACAGTTATTCCTGACAGCTACAAACAAATCACCAAAACTTTTACCTATACACCAAGGAAATCAGTAGTAGTCCATCAACACACCAGGTGCAGATCTGAGTGAAAATCCAAGTCCTTGTAAACCAGTGAAAACAGTTTTTTAAAAGCACCTTTGCTGCGATTCCTCTTGCAATTGCATGCTATATTGTCTCTGTTTCATTATTTTGAATATGGTACCAAAAAATATCACTGGAGGTATACCTAACAGACTGTATCCAATATCCTTTAAAAGAATAGAACACTTTTTAATTCAGCCTGGAATGTAGTAGAGGCAGCTTCCTACAGGTTCTCTTCTGTACTCCCAAGGTATTTCCCAGCAGTCTTCTGGTTTTGTCATGGTCTGCAGATTTTGGTAGAAAGGAAATAACTGCCTCTGTTATTGATGTGAACATGTCAAAGCTGTATCTTTACAAACATTCAGTTCCTGGGAGTTCCTAGTACTTTACTCCAGCAGGAGTGAGAAAAAACAGAGAAAAACTACACACTTCTATCCTTTCAGTCTCTTATAATATATCACTGGTGGTACATCATGTGTGTTTGAAGTTTCATTATTCTAGGTTTACATTTTGTGACTTGTACAAATTGAACAGAAGAGGTAAATTATAGAGAACAGCAAAAAATGCACAGACACACCTCCATTTTTATGTTCCACAGTACAAATTCACACAGCTTTCCTGAGCAGCTTCTAAGCTCAGATGATGAAGGCTGAAAACATTTTATAGGACTGTATTCTACCTTATCAAAAAGAGTACTAAAATATGGAGTATTAACCATAATTATCCTTCATGATAGTATATTCCTTGCCTTCACAAACACGTATCAGTGAGACACATGACAGTGGGAGTTCTGGCAGAGTAATAAGGTATACAAGACCACATAAAGGGAAATAGTAAATGTGCTGGCAAGAAGCCCAGTGGGTTTAATCATATTTTTGCACTTGTGTAGTGTTTATATAACCAAATGTGGAGATAATGACAGAGAACCCCTCTCTTTCCCATTATATGATTATTCACACAGCTTACAATATTTAATTTATGGATTCCACACCTGTTACTGTGTACCATCAAACACTGCCTTGATTCTCTGTGTCTTAGACGCAGCTCCACTGGTTGAGTTCCTTACACTACCGAACAAACTGCCAGTCCCACGCACAATCAATGTTTGCATTACTTACAACTTACCTACTTGCATAAACAGCATTCCACAGATTCAGTCAATAATTCAGTGATAAAAATTAAAGTGAAAAAGCAAAAAAACTGTGGTTAATAAATACTAGGTCACTTATAGCAAAGAGAATCCTCATGAAAATTTCTGTGCACATTAATCAAACTGCAGAACAAGCAAGAGTGCTCTTATCATTGCTATGAAGTATACTTTCTGAATGTAACTGAGAAATAAGATTTAGGATGTCTTTTTTTAATAGGATGTCAGATTTTTTTTCCATATATATTTATGTAATTTTATTCTTTTTCTTCTTTTTATTTTAATTTCAATGGAGTTGTGGAAACTTTCACCAGTGGAGGATCTGATGCAAGGTCAAATATACGGAGTTAGGCTTTTAGTTCTAAAGGAAGTTGAATTTGATACACAGCACAATCAGGAACTAGAGGAAGTATTTGAATAGGGTGCCATCATTAGAGAGGCCTTTAGCAGGAGCATGCTAGGACAGGTTACAGGATAACCGTAAGGCAGACTGTGGCTCACTTACAAAGGATGCACTTCATTCCCGTGATTGACATAGTGCTGAAAACATGGATGAAAAGGGTGCTGATGCTTTTGTTGCTTGGATCAAGCATCCCATCTGAGGAAAAAAAACGTGGCTTCTTTGGCTTGCCTTTAAAACTTAACTCAGATATATAACTGGAAATGGGAGGTATCTTTAATCTTCTGCAATCTTACAACATAATACAAATCAGCCTAACTAGGCTTTCATTTATTCTGCTAAGATCTACTGTTCTCTAAGTCTGTAATCTTATGGCCTGTCACAAAAGACATACGGATTTTTTTAAAGTAAGTTAAGGTAGCATTATTATTTAGGCTTCCCTGCTTAAAAAAAAATAAATAAAATTCCTGCCTATTCCTGCTCTTTCTCCAATTAAATATGAACAGTTATGTGAGACAGGCAATGATGGAAGATAGACCACAGCAGTTAAGGGCAATACACATTAATGTAAAAATGAGATTTGTCAGGAGATGATCTAAATACCTTTCAGGCATTAGTCAGAAAATACAGAACTATGGGAAGATTAAGGCCATAGTCCTGAGAAGCCTCAGTTTTGCAGAGAATTTCACCCATAGAGACTTTAGAGGATTGTCCTAGAGGATGATTTCTCTTTGATTCCAAATCCACTATCTGACAGAACAGTTAAATAGGTCAGCTTACACCACCCATCAGGCAATAGGGTTTTTTTATTTAAAAAGTAAGAAGATGCATATTTCCATCAGAGCTTATTATTATGCAGTATTACAAGTTTATTTTCATGCCTTTATTAGCTCAATGTCAAGCTTAAAATGTAGTTTTACACAAAAGATTAAACAAGGGTGAACAAAGTTAACAATACTGCAAGAGCAAGGAGCTTATCAGTGTTCCCACTAAGGTTCTGACGGGGAATCACTATGCACAGACAAACTCTGGAGCCCAGTCTAGCTAGATATTGCTCAGCAGCCAGAATAAAGGGCATTTTTTAATGTTCCAACTGCACTTTTCTTTTTTTTTTCTTTCAACAAAGTCCCTACCATTTTTCTGTAGAAAAAGAGACTTAGGAATGTAGTTCAAGGGTTTGCCCCAAGTATTAAGCCTGCACGATATTTTCGTTTGTGATTTGGGATTTTAACCTCTTGACCTACTGACAATAAAGTAATTGAGTAAGTAGCTTGTAATCCATTTAAACTTGGGACATTCCAACTCTATGAATATGATCCAGATACTTAGAACACAATACTGAAGCAGAACAGCATGCTGGAAAGGCCCAGCATCACAAGACCATTCTCAGTTTCTGAAACCAGTGAGAGTCCTTCCCAACAAATTTTTTGGACTTTGAAGCATGCTTCACACTAACAAGGGCAACAAGAAGGGGTCATAACTTACTCTTTCATATGATCTAAATCTATATATTCCAAAAGACCATTTTAATGCAATGAAACCATAGGGAACACGCAACCACGGTTCCTTAAAATAAATTTTAAATATCCCCATTTAGAATTACCATTTACTTAAAAAATTGAATTACTACAATAAAACATCCCTACATAGAAAAGTAATTTCCAATCAACCACAGGTTTACAGAATGAGAACTAAAAAAAGTTAAACCCCCACTTTCTGCCCCTGATGAAGTTCAATCCAAATAGATCTCTTTTTACACATGGCTGCAACCGAAAAACATTTATCAGGGGTGTCTGCTGAAGAAATCAGAATCTTAAATCTTCAACAACAAAACCAACTCTAATTAAAATTAATTTTTTGCTAAAATATGTAGAATATTAAAATGAACTCACAGTAAGGGTCTCTTTCTTCACTGAGGTACCAGCAACTCTGTGTTTCCAATGAGCTTAACGGAAGCTCATAAGAAGTCACAAGCAATTAACTGCCAAACTAGCAGATCCTCTGTTGCTTCATAATCCCATTTAAGACCCCATACTGCTCTACAAATTCACAATTAAAAGAAAACCTCCCTTGTAGTAGCCTAAATTTTTCCATAAGCTTTTCAAGAAACAACTTAATGAGAGAATGTTAATAAACTTGAAAGTTGAAACCAACACTGTGCACAACTCATTCAGAAAACAAAACTAAATTATGAGCAAAATTGAGGGACACATGGCTTATAGTACGTTGTTCTAAGTTAAAGTACTAATTTTATTCATTATCGCTTACATACCAAAGTCACAGATTGGTAACATGTCAGTTCTTAATACAACTGAGCATATTTAGTCTGCATTTCTTAACTACTTTGTTTTTGCGGCTGTAAAAAGAAAGGGGAGAATTCTTCCCTAGTGAGGCAGAAAAGAGTTGTAGAGGTTGTTTAAATGCACTAAAGAAGAAAAATAAGTCATGCAGAGAGGACCTAACACTGCTTTCTCCTCCTGTCAGGGGTCCGAGATGCCAATATGCACAAACTGGGCATGCATGCACACTGCAGTGGATATGATGAACTAAGTATAGTTTATGAACTAGTCTCCTTTCCAATGAAATGGCTCAAGCTTAAGGGTGTATACACAGGTACACACGTGTGTGTATATATATACACACACATACATAGATATATTATAGGCTGGAGCTTTTTGGGTATGCCTGGGCATTTTCCTGCAGGAACTTTTCCACACAAATGAGACCACACTCTCTTTTAGCAGTTCCTCTCCTCTGTCATTATAGCTGAGATATCATTCCCTTTCCACTCAAAGCTTTCCAGCTGCTATAGCCTCCCTGTCTCTTTCCACTGTAGAGTGCTACCCTTTTCCCTTGCGGCCATCCCTCTGGCTGAGTCAATGACCAGAGCGAGGGCAACCAGCCATCCCCTTCTGGAGTGTCCCTCTTTCCTCATTTAGCTTCCGCTCTGCCTCTGCCTTGCAGCAGTCATTTCTGGCTGAAATCACCAGAGATTTATCTAGCTAATGAACACCACTCGCTTGAATTCCTACCAGGATTTTTTGGGGAGTTCACTAATGACTGTCTCTAGACATCTTTGAAAAGCAATGTGACTCCCACACTGCATTCGCTCCCCAGCTGAAGCATTTTAAGTAGAAACTTGATGTAAATAGTCTAAACAGAAACAACCCCATACACCCTCAGTTCCAAAGGCCAGAGGTAGGGGCCTCTGCCCACTGCGCTCTAGATATAACTCACCATTTTCCTCAAAAAAGACAGATCTTTTACCGGTAAAGCATAAACCCGTAACGCTTGCAGAAGTGAAAGTTCAAACTTAGAACTATTTTACGGAACAGAACCTAAAAAATCGCTTTGTTTGTTTTTAATAATCTGGTAAAAATTTTAGTGTTCAAGAGTTGAGAGAACTTGCTGGAGAAAAAAAGATTACTTAATCAGATCTAGCAGCCTACCTCTGGCAATGGCCCACACTTAAAATTTCTAATGATCAGGAGAAAAGAGTTAAGTAAGTTACATTGCAGAATATCTTCATAATCCTAGCAAGAAATCAGTTCATGCCCTGAAGCATGAGGATTGATATCCCTTGTAATTTTGAATCTTGACAGAATACTGACAAATGATATTTTTGTTCTTTTGGAGCTTCGAATATTAAGTTTAAGTAAGAGTCACTAATACAAAATTTGGTCACGTTGCTCCTTCTCAGTAATACCCTTTTTCAGTTTTAGGGGAAAAAAATCTTAACACTAGTGCTTAGAATCCTTTAAATCTAAAAAAACCCAACCAGTTATGTTTTTCAAGATCGCCCGTATCAGTGGTCCCTTCCTCCAGTAAACATCTTAAATGTAAAAAAAAAAAATAAAATAAAATAATGTTTTAGCCATTAGTTCAAAGGAGAAAGGAGGAAAAACTGGAATACTTCAAAATCCTACAGAATGCAGACCAGTCTGTTAGTATCCCACATATCCACTACCTATTCTTCATTAACCATTGGGGTGAGAAGGAGGGAGATAAAGTCCTTTCTGATGTAATACAACAGGAACCCATGTAAGTTAATGTGTGCTGCAGCCTTTACAGATGAGAAAACTGTCACCATACAAGACGCAAATGCAGTGTGAGGTTCTTTTGTCTTCCAAAGTGAATAGAAATTTTGCCTGGTTTTAGTTACAGACTTATATGCAGAAGGTTTGGTTTTGTTTGGTTTTTTCCTTATCCAAATCTTCTTCCTTGCTTATTTTAACCAAGAGACTATAGACTTTTAACCTCAATGCAAAACAAGCAAAATATTTTTTTTTTGCTTCTATAATGGCCATACCTGGGAATACCATCCGCAGATTTCCTTTGAAACAACAGCCTTTACTCCAGAATGCTATGGTCTTAAGTACAGACTGAAAGCAAGAGCTAGTCAAGATAGACAGGGTTGGAGAAGTAAAAGACAACAAAACAAATTGGGTCTGGCAGGAAAACAGAAGCCTCAATTTGTCATTTGCCTAAGCAATAAAGGACAGCAGCAATAACTCATAAGGAAGGCTTGAAAGGCAGATAAGTACTGACTGGGAGAGCTGCTGCAGCGTGGGAGAGCTATCAGTCCCGGATTAGTCAGGGAGTTTGCAGACCCCAAGGTGTAACTGAGCAATTTTCTTAATCTTGGTGATTTAGGATATATTTTCATTGTTGTCTCAACTCATATGTCTACAAATGTTCGTGTCCAGCTTTATCTCCTTTCACACATAAAATCCTTACGTGTGCATTTATTTGTCCTTTGCACCCAGTCTCTTTCACAGGTGGGAATATATTTCAAACCTGAGCTGTGCTACAGGTTTATCTTTTGCTGCTATCCAAACCCAACTTGGTAAGTACTCCACGAGACCGGAAAATCGTCAATCACAGGTTGTCTGGGCATTCACAGAAAGGCTCAGAGACACTAACTGGAATAACTGGAACCCTGGTTCTGCATTCTGTATGAACTTTCAGCCCTAAAGCATTAGATCCAGAAGCTCACACTTCCAGTTAACAGTGCAGTGCAAGCAGTAAGCACTTAAACTGGTACTGTTTTAAGAATAGCTGCTTGAGAATGACCCTCCTACAGAAAAGTTTTTGATCCTCACTCAGCATAAAAATTCTCAATATACATACTACTCCTCAGCATCCTATAATTATAAAGAGAGAGAAATTATGAGCAAGTAACATCAATGGCTTTTCACAGTCTTTCAGTGTTACTTTCCCCTCTTTGCATCGTCCCTGGCTGTGTTCTGTCTAAATTAAGGTCAGACTCTGCAAATGGTCACTGAAAGAAGGCTCTGTTGAGTGAAGCCATCCTGGATGGCAATGCATTGGGGATCAGACCTTTTTAGTCTTAATTTCTGCCTGTGTAGAACAGAAGGAATGCCAGATACCGAGTAAAGAGAAGTCTGTTCTGAAGCAGACAAAGCCAATAACCAAGTTACTATGACAGAAATTCCACCAACATGTTCTGGGATTCCAGGTAGATTCATACTGCTGTCTTGGCCCGTGTGCTAAGCAGAGATGCACCGATCTCGGCAGAAAGGGGCTGATAAGCAAAGCCCAAACTGTGCTCCAGCTGCAGCTGAACATAATTCAACTATTCCAATTCAGTGTGAAGTCAAAAGGTGAGCATTGAAAGCAACAGCACTGAAAACAGCTGAGCATCCAAATCTGGAGACCTCTGCAGAATGCACCTCCAAAGCATTTTGACATACGTGACCCGGAACTTCGTAATGGTCACCCAAATTCTAAACTGGTGGTGATCAGCTTTGATGACATTACAGCAAGTTATGCCAGCTGGGAATCTGCTCCACTGCAGCTATGTGTTTTGTAATTGCCAAGTCAGAATCTGTGATACATTAAGGTTGTTTTGCAGCACTTCTGCCATACTGTTCTCTTTATGATGCACGATTTTCATTACTCAGTGCCTATGATTTCGACATATGTTTATGGGAACAGCCTGCTATTTATTACACTCAAAGCAGTGTCTCATGCTGCACATCAGTGTGACAGGCAATTAGTTCCCACTGAGTAATTAATTATTAATACAAATATTTATTTAAGAACTATTCCGAGTAAGAGTTGTAATTATTTTTACTTGAAAAATATAAATAACACAAGCAATTTCTGCCATTTTGTTTTTAAAATATTATATATGTAGCCACTCTAAAAAATGACAGTGCATCAGTGAAATAGCATCTCTTGAATAAAGACAACCAGCTACCCGTTTCTTGTTCAGGTATTAAAGCCAGTGGGTGATTCCAGGCCTCCTTGAGGAATGAAAGCAAGGACCAAGGAGGAGAAAGAGCTGTTCTGTCAATGCCGGGTAGAACAGTGGAAAGGGATGCACGAAGGAAAATTAAGAAACTTCTGCAGTCTCAAAATTATACCGGATACACCTCAGTTGCACACAAAATACTCAAGTGCACGAACAAAGCAGAGCCGTCAAGGGAGTCATGGACGCTGCCAGGCAGCTTGCCAGGTTGCAGCAGGAGGGCACGCAGGGGCAGAATCGAGCTCTCCTCCGGAGAGCCAGGGGCAAGGAGCGCTGCCTCCCTGCCGGCGCTGCTGGAAGGTGGCAGAAAACTGCTCCAAGGCCTCAGGCTCCAAATCCATTTGAATGCCAAGTCTAGCAACTGAATTTAAAACATTTAGCACTAAGGCAGGCTAGAAATATAACAGTTGGGGAAGAAGGTTATAGGAATCAGCTCCCTCCCTGGCTCAGCACCTGCTCTCAGGTAAGTGTGGCGCATAAAGCAACCCAGCACACGTGGCATCTTGGCAACGGGAGACACGCAGAAGGACGCAGAGCTCATCTTAACCACGTGAAACAAAAGCAACGCAATTTCAGCACAGTTCCAGAGGTCAAATTCGCCATCTTTTAACCCTAGTTCTATAGTAGAAATGGAGAAAGAATTACTCTTGATTCAGATGGGCATAAGTGGAAGCAAAATGGGTGTGGATAACTGATCAAAGGATATTCTTTATATCTTTTTTATGAGAAGTAGGCTTTTGAAGCAAATTAATAATGTTGACGAAATCTTCCTTCCTTCTGACTCTTCAGTTGGAAAAACAGGATTTTTTTTAAGGTTTCAGGTTAACTAAAATTTCAGGGAAAAAATGTTTATTTTTGTTCAAAACTATTTGCAAAACACCCAAAGAACACAATATTTGCACACCCATAACATGCAAAAAATACTCCATTGCTTTGTTGTAATTTTCTTCTAGCACACAAACAAATGTATATCTTTTGAAATTTCCTACAAAACAACTGTCATTTTTAACGTCTTTGGTTTGAGGGCAATTTGTAGACTTACAGCCTTTCAAATGAGCAGATGTTCTGTTTTCCAGGGGGAAATCATACGGATATTAGAGTAGCTACAGAGGGATAAACTGTTTGTACATAGGCCTGGCTTCTCATCAGCGTCTCTGTGCCAGTCTACTCTTTCAAGGGCTGGGCTGTAGTCACTGAGAAAGCAAAGACGCCAGATGTACCTTCTCTTTATTGATGATAAACGCCACAGAACAGGATTGTGTGATAGGAACAGCTTAACTTTTTCCTTTTTGGTTTGCCAACAACTACGGCAACAATGGCTGAGCTCAAATCTGGAAAAACCTCAGGATCATCTTATTCATGGGAAGGAGCCATAGTGTATCTACGAAGCAGTGGAGGCTATTTCCTTCTGAACACCTATCTGAACATCTTTACCTTTTTTGCATGTAAAACCAAAATAAAATAAAATGAAACAAAGTCAAATGCCTCCCTGCAGATGTTGTACTCTAATTACATACAGCCTCACTTCTTATCAATACATATCCTTTACAAGCTCTATCGAACTGACAGCACTTCTCCTCTCTTACATCACCTCTCTTACACTATAGCAATGGTGCTTTAAATGACTCCAGAGCAAGTATTTACACCTCCACTGCAAATGTCTGCATGACTGAAACCACGCAGAGCTGTTTAAGCACTTGTGAATAGGTGCAAAAATATGTTTTGAGAATTTCTAAGCATGATTACATCAGATATCTGACAAGTCACCTGGAACAATGATCAGGGCGTGCCCTGAATTTCAAAAGGTCAATCCAAACTATCTATCAAGGTTATCCCTCTAAATGAATTGTCTAAATAAAGAGACAAAAAGGCTGTCATTAACTAAAAATGTGATGGTTAAGAAAAATCCTTTAAATTTGAGTGACTTATTTTCTTTTACTGTAACAGGAACAAACTAATGCTGCTTCACTTCTCAACAGGCAAATCTTTCCTCTTCATTCAGAAAAGGTTTGATGCATCTTAGCTAACGTACAATCTTAACATGGCTCAGCTTTGCTGAATTTGCCCATATGGACACATGAATCTGCACCTCATGGCACCACCTCTCCCTCACTGCAGGACACAGGGAAAATAAAACTGAAAACGTTGTTCAAAAAGTGGGTGCTTGCTAAGCTCTTGCACGTATCATCAAAATTGTATCATCCCACACCTCTGGGAACCAAACTCAGCAGAGGGATTCCAGCAGACTTTAACATAAGCATTATGAAATAACGCCATGATACAATGTGCTCCTTTAGTTCGTATTTAAGTATATTTTGCACTCATTTTCTTCTTTCCACCATGAGGGTTACAAAGTTATATCTCCAGCTAGCTGAAAAAGCAAGCTACGAGACAAGAATCAAAGCAGAACATAACCTGCACAGACAGTAGCATTTAGCACTGCCCACCTGACTTGGACTAGGAACCTTTATCTTAAAAAACCTGCAGGTTTCAAATTACCTAGGAAATCTGACTCATCTTTCAGTAATCAGCTATCAATTGTCTTTGAAAAATCACAGTTACCAACTGTGATTAAGCTACTACTTAAATAAAAAATAAAGCATTAGGGGCCAAGTGCTACTCTAAGCTCATATTTACTTCATTGTTGAAAACTCCTTTAATATTTCTTGAGTTCCTCTTTCTTCTGCTGCTGGTGTGCCACAGAAATCATCCTGGCATTGTTGAAAGGTCAAGTTCATTTTAGGAAACCCAAGATACAAGCAGCTATGGGCTTCCCTGCTGCTGTGTATGCCTTTCTTCTGTTCTCCTTTAAAAAAAAAAAAAAATTCTATAAAAGTAAAATAAAATTTGTAGTAACCCTATAATTACTAGCTTCATATAATGGTGTAGCATGCATGTTCTCTACCTATGGTGTGCCACAGAAAAAAAAGGGTAGTGATATACTTTGGCTCTGATGAGTTTCTACTGTCAAAGTGTGTCTTTAATTCCAGGAGAGTCAATAAAGTCCAACTTTTATTACCAATTATTTTTTTCCCCAAGAGCCACTTCACCACATGGGAAAATAGATACTACGCCATATTTATTTCTTATTCAGTTTCCATCGCTTCTGAAAGTAAGACTTTTCCCCTCGTCTACGATAAAACCAGACATTTTAAAACAACTTCCTGGGCATTTCAAAAGCACCATTCTCCAGATGTTTTCTTGAGCAACTCCATTTTCATAGTCACCTTGGACAAATAATGCCAAGCCAAATGTTTTTAGTACTTTGACTAAATTAAAAACGAATTATTTAGCAGAGCTCAGGAGGAAGGGAACAGGAATTCATTAATTAATTTTGACTTAACTGATTTGTGAGTGGTTAAATCAAATGACAGCAGCTTGGAGCCACAGGCTACCAGCTGAGCTAGATATAACAAGAGGAAGCTGAATCAAAAACGTTGAAGCAGCAAAATAAAATGCAGCCAGTGGCAGTCTAGAGCAGAGTCCCCGTACATGACAAACCCTATTTGTGACCCAAGGTTGTAAGCTTTTAAACCAGCACTAAGGAGAAGACTTAAACACATGTTTGAAGGCTTCATACCAATAAATCCAAGGCAATTAGGCACCAGCTAGGAGACTCCACTTGTCTACCCGGGTGCTGTGCAGGTGGTTGTGATTCCAGCAAGTTCAGTGAACAGGAGTGAGCTGTGAGTGTGTATATCCAAATGGGGTATTTGCTTTCCACCTTTAGAACTTGACAACCTGCCAAGTAAGTGAGCAAACATTACTTTTCCAAACTTGGTAGGTTTGCCAACCTCAGATCACAA
Organism: Ibidorhyncha struthersii; assembly: GCA_013398815.1. Lineage (NCBI taxonomy): Eukaryota > Metazoa > Chordata > Aves > Charadriiformes > Charadriidae > Ibidorhyncha > Ibidorhyncha struthersii. The sequence continues at coordinate 17,798 of VZSZ01022418.1, forward strand.
CATAATTCAAAAAATTAACTTATGAGAAAATAAATCAGAGACCTAAAAGGTCTAATTTTATACACACAAACTTTTATGGAGATAAGAAGTATTGTATCATTTGTCAGCATGCACTTTCAACCTTTCAAGCACCTCCTCTTGCCTATTATTTGCAGGTTAATCATTTAGGTCTACATCTCAAAAAACATGCTTGTATCATAATGAAAATAAAATTCAGACTCTTTCCAGATGCTTCAGAGGAATAATGAAAACATTTCAAATAGAGGCTTTGGGAGAACACTTCAATCCCTTTCTCAAAAGTAACTCCACAGCAATAACCTGAGGTATCCAGTAGGCATTTGACTAAAGTGGGATTCATCGACCTAAGGAAGGTCTTATGAACCTTATAAAGAATTCCTTTCCCAAGAGATGAATACAAGAAAGTTACAACTGGTCTCTCCTTTCCCCTGAAAAATCCATCTTACTTCATGACAATTTTCACGACAACACTTACAGTTTTGTCATTGTAGTTGCTAATAGTCAAAGGCACCAGTGAGGGACGAAGAAATCCTGTGTAACTCAGTTTATTTAAAAAAAAAAACAAAACACACACAAAACCCAACCAACTAACCAAACAAAAAAAACCCCAAAACCTGCCATAAAAAAAAAGGATACTGATATAGGAACTTTTTTGGGGGGTTATCCAGAGAAAAAATAAAATACAAGCAGTTCTCCAACCAATTATGCTAAGTCAGGAGGAACTTAAGTATTCATATTCCTCCCTGAAAACAATGCAGTCTCTGCTTAACTTTGCTCATGTGATTTCTACTTAGACCAACAGTGCAAAGAACATCACCCACCACCAATGAGCCACAGTATTACCACAGGACCTGAGAATTTTAACAGCTTTCTAGTATGTGCCAGTCTCCCACTAGATACAGAGTCTAGAAAGGGGACAGAAGGTTAAATCTATCAGCAATAATGTGAAAAAACAGCACCATTGCTTAAAGCAGCTCTTTGCAGGCAATTCGCTGTCAGAGATGAGACAATTTGAGGAGTGTTTTTACATTTCTTTTTTAACATTTCTTCTCTGAATGTTGGTTATAACTCAAACATTAGGTCACCGCTAAATACAGAGTTTATTATTTAAGGTTCCTAAATGGTGAACTTCTTGTTAGTGATAGTAAATACATAGAATGGACAGGTAGGATCTTTCTTGAAAGCTTTGATCACCCCATTAATGCTATGGGAAAAAATACAAACATGATCAAGTAAGGTAGGAGGTACTTAATGAGAAGAATGAAGTCTAACATTTAAATATATTTATCAGATGCAGACAATGTATTCAGAAAATCTTCAACTTTCAGTTCTGAGAATTAGCTATGCTTTAATAGCATTCGGGGAAACAATGAGCCAATGTAGAAGCTGTCTGTTGAGTCACTGAACGTTGATTCAGTCTGAATGCATCCACCGCAATGTACGGAGCTACCAGTTGGGAATGAGTGGGAGTTCATTAACATACAGAGAAAGAAACAAGCATGCTGGTGCATTGTATCATCTGTTTCACAGCTTCATATTTTACCTATAGGAATTGTGGCAAATGAATAACTTTTAGGGGACCTTAGCAACAATCAGCAGTCACACTCTGTCTACAAAGAAAACAGCAAATTGGTTTAAAATCACTTCTTAGCATATGCACTGAAAACCATTACATGCTGTCAACATGTTCAAGTCATTGTGCTAATGAGATGAGACAGGTTGTGTGCCAAAGAAAGCAGCATGTTTCTCAGCGGTGAAAAGTAATGAGTCCATTTACCAGGACACAGAACCTGAATTCTCGGCTGTTCTCAAATAAGGCACTCCCTCGTTTGGCAAGACGCTCATCTCTGCATTTAGGATTTCTGTTATATTTTAGGTTTGTGGGTTTTTTTTTTAAATCTATGTTTGGCTGAAACAGAAGGGCATACTCTGACAGTTGGGGCAGAGATCACATGCACTCATCCACACCAATGGGCTAAAATATCTAGCTAGGCTTTATAGGTCAGTCATCTTACACTAAAGAGTGTCAACGATGATCTTGTGTCTGTTTGATCAACCACCTCAACTATATTCTCTACTATTAAACAGCTAGCTTTGATAAAGAAAGCAGCCAACCAAACTTTGTAGGCAAGAAAAAAAAGTAAATGTCCTTGATGACTGTGCCCCTTTCATGTTGTGATTAATTAAGCAATTACAAGTATGATTGGTCTTTTTAAAGATGTCATAAGATATGGCAACTTTCCGTTATCCAGAATAAATTAAGAAAATATCTTCAGTCCTTTTATAAAGGACTAGAGCCGCAGGACAAAATGTTACATGCCTCAGAAATTGGAGAAGTTTTCTGTTCTCAAATATCACTGCAAAGCAGGTTGAGTCAGATGGACATGCCAAAGATCTGGTCATAAATATTTTGACTATTTCTATATTTCAGCAGCAACTCATGTTGCTAGATCAACAGACTTCAGCATGAATGATTTTAGCACTTCAACATGGAGCTGTACTCCCACAAACCCTAGAGTTTTCTCATCAGCAAAAACTACATGGAAGTCAACAGGAGATTGCTCACTCCTGTAACCTTTGGCCCCAAATCTGATTAAATACAGGAGAGAATCAGACACAGCAAAAGCTAAGAAACTTGTATAAAACTAAAAAAAAAAAAATAGGACTCTTCCAACAGAACAAATTTTCTTTTAACTATGAGACTGAACACATAAGTTATACCTCTCGGATACTCTCTCAGCTTTGGAAAAGATAACCCAAATCTCCTGTCACTTAGCTATTAAACAAAGGCTCAGCAACCTTCACCTGACTTGAGAGGCTTTAGGCTTCTATCAGGAAAATCAAACCCTAGTACTTTGTCCTGGCTGCTCTTGAGATATTTTGAAACTGTGACTTATCCCTCAGACCAAGCAGAAACACAATTCTGTCAAGCTATCTTTGGCCACTGACAGATAGGCTGAAGTATTTCAAGCTTTCCAAGTCACTCTTTTCTCACCACTATCTGTTGCAACGACAGTATGTCTCTAGCATATCTTTCAACGAAGAGAACCAGAATGAGAGCAAGAGAAATGGAGTAATATGATCAACAGTTTAAACAAAATTTCCTGTCAACCCCACTCCTCTTCCTAGTTATTTCCCTATGCTTACTGCAACTTTGAGAAGGAAATCACTTATTCACCAGGAATTTCATATTTATTATTTCACCAACTGATTTAGTGATGTCCCACTGGAGGTTTGAAAATGCTAATTAATGAATTTACCAGGGAAAAAAAAAAATGTTGTCCTTATTGCTGGCTTCCTACATAGTTTGGCAATAATCGCTGTTTCAGATAAGGCACAACTGTTCACAAACACTATGATGAGGAAGGACAGACTAAAAAAATCTTCACAATCTATTGGTTTTTATATTTTTTTTTGCAATAAGCATTAAATGGTAAATGCTTTATAGACTAAATATCAATTATGAAGAAGCAAAAAAATAAAAGGGCAGGTCATTTAGGAAAAAAAAAA
>VZSZ01022419.1:0-15335 GCA_013398815.1 Ibidorhyncha struthersii
CAACCCTGACTATTCTGTGATTCTGTGATTCTGTGAATAAGTATTAAGATCAGAGCCTCCCTAGGTGCAGCTGTCTCCAAGCTCCCTCTGCAAAGAAGGGTCACTGCTCACATGCCTTTGGTCATTCCACAAACCTCTGGGGTGGTAGTGCACGTCCTGGGCATGGACAGTGTGGGATGAGGGGAGACAATAGGTTAGCTTGTCAACCACTGTGCTCACTGGCATTTCTGCAGCCCTGTGGAAGCAGGCATGGCAATTGCAGAAGTGCCCAGAGAGGCCAGTTACGCTTTAGGTCAGATAACGCATTCAGCAAGCCATGTGGCTCATGCCACGTGGCAGATCTGTAGATAGGAATGGAAAGTTAAAGTTCTTCAGGCACCCAATGGATTAGTTCATAAAAGAAATCTTTGTAATATGGGGAAAAATCTTTCTCATAACAAGACTCTACTTTGGGCATGATTACCTGGGTAGGAAAATACTGTGGCATGAGATTTGCTTTGGGTTTTTGGGTGGAATTGAATTCCAGTACAAGGTGAATAATACAGCTTTTTTTCCTGTTGTAGAAATTACAGCCCCAAAGATTACTACCCCTGAGTGAAGAGAACCAAAATGTATGAGACAAGATATAACCCAAGAGAAAAAATACATTTGAGGAGCATGCCTTCCTGCTACAGAGGGATGAAATATTGGTATGGATGTAGCTCGTATTGCCCTGCCTGCTGTTACAAAGAAAGTTTATACTTTAGGGATTTTTCAAAGACAAATAGCAAGAACATGTAAATAAAATATAACCTATTTACTTTTTTACTGGGCTTTTCCTTGGTAGGTCTTGTCTTTTGCTTCAACAAAATGACAGGCCATCACACAAGAAATTTATATTTTTCAGAGTTTCATTTGTTACCTCTTTCAAATCTGATATGTCATTTTAAATGGTAGAAAACTTTTTCTTTGTCATTGATCTCAAAGATTTTTTTTTGGTAGTAGAGGGATTTGTAACAAAACATGTTGGAACGGCCTCTGCAGCAGTGGTCTTTTCTGAGCTCTTCTCATGCTGTGGAAAGAGAGGATAGTGAGAAAATGGATATAGGCGAGTCATCCATGTTGTGAAGATGTAAGAAAGCCGACTTCTGCAAGTTCCTGCAATCTTAAAGGGTTTTTCCAGCCATCAGCTTTTCCTCTACCTGCTAAAAAATTGAAGAAATTGTGCTCTGTTCTTCCCTCTCACCCTGGCTGCTGCCAGAGTAAGTGGCACAGGTTCTTTGCTCGTGTGTGCCTGCCTGGCAGGCAGCGGTGTTCGTGCGCTGCTCCCAGGAGGGACAGCTTTCTCTGCCTGCATACACAATGCTCAGCACCTCCCAGGCAGCAGCAGAGGGGAAATGACCTGATCCAGCTCAGTCTCAGGGCTGACCGGAGGGTCCACAGTAGCAGCAGCAAAAGCTGACACATCCAAGCAATGGCAGAGGCTGGGGAGTTGTTTGAGCTCTTAGGAAAACATTTTTCTTCCCACTTAATTCACATTTGGACAATTATCCTCACGACTGGAAGCGGTAAAAAGTATGTTTTGAGTTGAAAGCCTGACCTTTGCAGAGGTGATGACATTTGCCAAGGGGAAGGTGCCTTTTTCTTAACGTGTAAGTATTTTTCAAGCCCTGATTACAGTGTACTTAATATCGTCCCTAATTTGTAGGAGAGAGAGAGAAAGGAAAGGAAGGGGGAAGCAAGTATGCTTTTAAACATGCACACAAATTGGAACACTAGTGCTGCATCTATAGCTGGATTTAGGAATTACAATTTGAGAGGGTCTCTGAAGTCATTAAGATAAATCCGCTCCTGTCACACACATTTTCCTTTGCATTATCACAGTAGCATCTTGCTTACAAATAAGCAGTAGCACATTCACATGCAATAACTCCCCGTTGATCAGAGATGTATATTATACATTCTTCTCATCACGTATCTATTGACTAATAGAGATGCAGTGTGTTGTAGAACTTTATTAAAGGTTTATTTTTCAAATAAATTTGTTAGTCATTAGACATCCAAATTGACAGAAAAGTATCAAGTAAATAAAGACATACCTGTGAAAATATAATTTCTTCAGATGATGTAAACAGATGTAAGTCCATCAAAGTGAAAGGATCTAAGCTGATATTCACCAACGTACAACTCAAGCAATTTTAAAATTCTAAAAATTTAGTTAAATGCTGACCATTGCCAATTTATTTGGTTTTCATTCTGCTTACGCCTCCACAGTCTTTATAATGATATGTGACATTACCTTGTATGCTGTAATGACAGACAATTAAATTTTCTGTTTATCCTGTTAATTAGAAGCACCATACTTAAACTGGATTCCTTCTCCTGCCTACTGTCTTACTTCTCCTCATCCTCTCTGTTCATACATTCTAGGCCAGCTGCAACAGTCTCAACTGAATCTTGATCTCAGACTGCGCTGCTAAACTTCTCTGTGGCTGTGCTTGGTGAGAGATCCTGTAGTGTTTATAAAGTTCTACAGGAGAAGAAGAGAAAATAAGATGCATTTGTCGGTTGAAGTATTAAGCACTTTGTCCCAATCAGATCCATTTTCAAATCTCTCCAATGAGAAATTAAACTCCATTATTCTTATTCATCGTTACATCCAGGTACAATTTTGCAGAAAAGTTTTGGCCAAAAGGCAGCAGCACTAGTGAAAGAGATTAGCTGGTATTGTTCAGTTATATATATGAACAAACAGCATTGAACTCTGACAATATTTGAGCTCCACCGGTTTCCTGGACGTGCTTGTTTTAGGCTTTAGCCAAAGGAATTCATTGCTCTAGTGTTAGATTTCCTCAGCTGCAGGTCATGGACAGACAACTGTGATCAGCCCATTTGATCACATGCTTTCAGCACACTTCTCATAAAAGGCTGAGCTCCTGGCCCATCCTTGGAAGTCCAAGACAGTTGTTTTCCTGTTTGTTTTGAATAATGCCCAGAGCATTATGATGAGCAACTGCTTCTTTGTTCTGATAAAGCTTGTGCAAAAAAATCAGAGCTTTGATAGTGTTTTCTCTTGTACCTAACATATGGTTGGCAACCATGGAAAAATGAAAAATATGATCGATCTGAATGCATTTTATATGATTTCTCATGTCTGTTGGAGGCAATGTCTTGAGTACCTAACTTTCAGCTATTCAAAATCTCAGCTTCTATTCAACCATACTGCCAAAAGCCACAGTTTGATAATGTTTATCCTAAGGTATTCTCAACTTCTGTCCTTGCAACTGTTAGTGGGATTGAACCCAAATATCCAAGCCAAATATTTGCCTTGATGCACTTGTGTTGCTACAGCTTCAGTGGTGGAGCTGCGATTGGAATAAGAGGTCAACAACTAAGCCAGTATGCTGCTGAATTAAGTGTATATGGAAACACAACTTCAGTTCCCCAAATAACCAGTGAAGAGGAGGAGGAAGCTATGAATATCTTCAGTGTCAGTGCTTCCATTTTAGTTAGGAGTTAAAGTGTGTCACTTGGGCAAACAGGACCTTTCTTTGGGAACTTAAAGGCACTGTGTCTCATCCTTGACTATATGTAAATACTGTGGTTGCTTCCTTGAGAAGGACAGCTTTGCTGGGTTCTTAAAATTTCAGTGCAGGTGGATGGATCCTAATTTTGTTTCTGTTATTAAAGTGCTGTCCTCTCTGCAGTCTCTCAAACTGTCTGAAAGAACTACAGCTGAATGAAAGCAGCTACTGAGCAAAACTGGGAAGTCTGAGCAAAGCTTGTCCATGGAGGGAAGCAAAGGTCCCTCCAATTATCATCCTGAATTGTGAAAGTGCTGGAAAAACTCAGAACTCTGATTTGCTCCTTTCCTTCTGAAACATCAATGATCAGTGGTGGCCGCATTTTCCTGAGGCAAAGAAATTGTGCCTTCTGTTCCTGAAGGTAAACATACGCATCATAATAGTTCTTTGTTTCATCACATGGAATAGCTACAGTTATTCATAGGATCATTTAGGATTGTTTAGGTTGGAAAAGACCTTTAAGATCATCAAGTCAAACAGGGTATTTTGGGAAATGTTAATATTCTAGCATCTACTATCTCTCCACTTGCTGCAAGAGTATATAGAGTATATGTGCTATTCTTCATCTTCTTCATCTTCTTCATCTTCGTGCTCAAGATCTTTTTCTGGATAGAGTGCAGAGACCCAATTCCATTACCCTTGACTTCATAATTTTTTAACATTTGTGTCTTGTCATCCCATTTTAATTGATTAAGGTTCTTCTCTTTATGTCCAACATTTGGGTATTTGAATGTTTCTCCTAACACAAAATTACTGACAGCTTTTCTTGAAAAAAGAATCATATGAATAAAATATCCATATGTGTTTTTCTTTATCCTACACCAGTTCTGGCTGGTAGAACACATATAAATATGATGAAAGTTGAAATAACATGCAAATATTAATTCTTGTATTTGATACTTAGACGCTCTTGTGAAAGAAAATATAAGAATATACATATAGGAAATCATTTACTATTTATCATTTCTTTGATAGTCACATCTCCTTATATAGAAGCACTTCCATGCTTCCCTGTTTTGCAGTTTCTGAATGCTAATTAAACAAATGAGGTGAATAATGTAGTAAAACAACCTGAATATTCAAGTAAAACAAGTACAACCCTCTTTTCTTATAGAGAGATATATTAATTTTTGTATTAGTCATCCATAAGAAAAGTTGTAAAGTCTGTTACTTCAGGCACTGGAAATAGACAACTCAGAATGTTAGAAAAAACATTGGAAGAAAAAAAAATCTTTCTTTTTAGAAAGGACGTGATAAGGACTGGAAAGAGTCTTTTCCCCATTTATACTGCATATTATTTTCCTCCTACAGTCAGTGGGATGAAGGAAAAGTGAATTATGTAAAGCTCCCAGTAATTAAGTTGTCTTGAACTGGTGAGCTAGTACATCAAAAGATAAAATGACCACAAACTATAATGTAGTCCACTCCAAACTACTTTCATTATACTTGTAATGCAGAGCAAGAATGCTGTTAAATTAAAACAAGTTTGCTTGAATAAATGTAATCATTGTGCACACAGTATGTTATTGCTCATTTTCAGAGCTTTCATGTCTAACTTTGTAGCCAGTTACTTTTTGTTGTTAGGGTTTTTTTCCCTTTAAATCTCTACTGTCTGAAAAAATTTCCAGCTTTTGATGTTGCATTTATGAAGAACGGCCACTAGAGTGCTGCAGGTATCCATTGAAGCTGCATTTGTGTACATTTACCATCAGGATTTCAGTTTCAGATGTATTTTTAATATATGTAACACATGTACATTTTTTAAAAAGTAGATTTTGGTGCTAACTATATACCTAAAATCCTTTAGGATGTCTATGTCTGAGCTAAGCAAGCTCAGACCGGATATTTTGATATGTATAGAAAAGAAAGGTATGACTGCTAACTAGGTCATCTACAATTGGATAATGGTTTAGAGGATGGATAGTTACATTATATGCCATTGTCTTTTAAAGGGCTACCAAGTAAAAACTGTTAAACACCTATTTTCTTGTTCAAGCTGCCTATAGCATTATTGATATAACTATCATTTGTGTGCTTGTATAACTAATTAGTTATCCTCAGGTCTAGTGTCCATTTCTGAATTAATACCAACAGACGATACAGACAAAACTTGTTTCTGAAACCTATTTGAGTGTTAATATGAAACGCGTCATAGAGATCTCTGTCCTTACTCAAAGTTTTGGCCAAATCTGTAGAGCAGAACCAGTCCAACAAGGAGTCAGAGTTTTCTGTGCCAAAAGGGATATACTCACATTCTCTGAAATAAGCCCTGAATCCAGTAAGAGCCACTCACCCCTGACAGAACACCGTACTTGTTCATTCCTGCCAGTGATTAGTCCCTTTTATGGCAGCAGTTGTAAGAGTAGTGCCCTGACCGGGAGAGACGGTACAAGACCCTCAGCTAGAGCCTGTTAAATGTTGAGGAGAAGCCAAGTGCCATCTCATGTTTCTGTGGTTTCAAGGTTGACCTTGGCCCTGTCTAGTACAGCAAAAGTCTCTTGGTCAGACTCCTTCATAGCCACAAGTCAGAGGATGGGACTGAAGTAAAAAAAAACTCGCAAAAGCAGTTTGAGATACTACAGTTCTGACTGTCTGGCTTAACTCAGTCAAAAAGTACTATAAAAATATCGCTTTAAAGCTACAGGAAGACAGGGCCAAAATATTACTCAAAGGTTAGGAAAAGAAAGATTAAAGTCGGGAAGTCTTGTCAGAAAGAAACTGATACTGGGGTGAAGATGAAAACTGAGCACTTCCAGCCTGCTCTGAGGAGTCTGTCAGGACACAGCACAGGAAAGGGGGACTGCTGGGACAAATAGATTAAGAAACACAATAACAGTTAAAGAATTGGACAAGCTGGCATTGCAAAGCACTGTTACAAGGGAAAGCTTAAAAAAAATCCTTGTAAGACCCTGAAAGATGAGGAGGACTGAGGTCACTGTAACTATGACGACCAGCAAAATGGACAGAGGAAAAGAACAGGCAAAGAAAACTGAAACCAGAATGATTTGACACACACACATGCTCTTTCTGATCACTCAGGGGGAAAGGAGAGTGGAAGGAAGGAGAAAAAGCATTTCAATGATAAGTAGAGAAGGGCAGGGTTTCTTTTACCTTTCTCCTTTGGCTTGTATTAAATTCCTTTCCATTTCACACCCTCCGTCCTAAATTGGCAGTGTCAAACTCTGCTGTAAAGCTAATGAAGGATGTGGTTTTAAAGTGTTTGATGTTTAATATATCTTTTAAATGTCATCATGTGCCAGGAATTTCTAATCATATTGCTAAGTCTTCTATCAACCTTGCAATCTTCTTTTTCCATTTTTATACTGATCTTGCATGGTAAATTCAAAGACCAAGTATGGAAATTTCTGAAAATCCACAGATGTCAGGCTATCTCAAACACAAGGATTAATAAGGATTTACCTAATCACCAGTGTGGAATTAATCCATGGAAACCTATGAGAACAGGTTGGCTCAGAAAGAATAACCAGTATGCCAAATTCTTCTTTCATTCAAGTGCATGCCAGCTCATTGACTGATGTCATACTATTAATTTATCCATTCAAGACATTTGTATTTTAAGTGGTTTGATATTTTAGTGCAGAATATAGCCATCTGTGATTGTGGTGAGGTAGGGGAAAATGAAATAGAAATGCTCTATGTCCCAAGGAGGGAGAAAGGAGAATCTATGACCCAGATCTTGGCATAGAGACAGGGAGCTCTTTACGTCCACATGCACACCTGTGAAGTCAAAGATGTCTTGTCTGGGCAGAACATCCTTGGTCTGTACTTTGAAAGGCAGGAGCTCAAAAGGACCCACACTGCCACACTGGCTCATGTTCCGTTCAGTGTGGCACACCGAAATATTTGGTGTCAAATGTCTCTGGTTTAGGCTGGCTAGGAAAACTTCTTAACAGAAGGCACTGTCAGGCTATCGCAAAATGAGAGTACTTCATAGTTTTTAGGAAGCAAGGTTCAACCACAGTGGAGGTGCTAACCTTTGAAAAGTCTACGCTGATGCCAATAGGTACTCAAAGACATAGTTTCACAGAAGTTTTCCTCCGGGACTTGGCAAAGTCCCAGAATTATTCTCAGTAATTCACAAAAAACATTTTTCTGTTGTAAGACTTCATAAAACAACACTATATGGCTTTGCTCAGCTACAGCTTTAAGTGTCAATTTGATCTCAAGACAACCAGTATTGAGCTAAATCTATCAGTCAAACTTTTTCAGTGTTTGCGCTAAGCTTCTGCTCAGAGGAAAGTGGTGTGTTTACCTTACTCTGCTGTAGCTGTTGCTAGAAGTGGGGTTAACTTTGATTTCTAATTTAGCTTCTTTACAGATAATGGAGAGGCCAGAATGTGAGGGAGTAGTGACATGAAAAACTAGGACTAGGCCTGGAGAGGTCTTCTCACAGGAATGCTTGGAATCAGTGTACTGATAAGATCATTTTTTTAAATTTTATGAGACTTTGACTTCCATGACAAAGAATGATAAGCTCTTGTCTGTATGCATTTAGGACTCCATGTATATCCCTCTGAATAACATAAGCACTGCATCTGTTGCATTTCACAAAATACCAGAAGGGATGGTTAGTTCAGAATAAAAAAAGTTTTTTTTCCTTTTAATTTAGGGCTAGTTGAAAGTCCAGGCACTCTGTAAACTCCTCTCTAATTCCCCCAAGTACCTTAAATTTTCTGACATTTTACACATAGCTGAATTTCACTCCAGGTGTGATTGCTGAAGGAGCTCTAAGCAAACTGCATTGCTGTACTTAAAAGACTCTTGTGGAGAGGGAGAAGGAACAAGAACCAAGGATCAGGAAAGGTGTGCTGAGAATTTTTGGTGATCTGCAACTAAGTGCAGACAACCCTTTAGTGCCAAATTTTTATTTGTTAGCACTCATATTCAGTTGGCATCTATACGTGGATAATTCTCAAAATTGGTTCAATTCTAAACATCTCCCTGCATGCCAAGATTTTAATTGACATGTTTCTTCAGCAGGATGTTTAGTCAGAGATGAGCATAAATAAAAAAGATTTTTCTCTATCCCCTACTTGTCTCTGTTATCTTCTTTTTTTGTTCTCAGTATAACTCCTGGGACCATAACATGGGGATCTTTATTTTAAAAAAGATTTCTTTAGATTTCCTGGTGTATGTTGCACTTAACAAATGTGCAAGATTTAGCCACTAAGCAAAATCTTTAGAAATTTCAAGTCTCTCTGATTTGTAAAAAGCCCAACTAATATTTTCCATATCTATTTAGAACAGTGATGCAAAGACTATTGTTAGTCCTCATTTTGATCATATCACCTCTTACAGTGTGTTGCTTCACTCATTCTTTCTGCTTTATAATGTAAAACACAATAGGCTTTTTCATTTTCAGGGTCTTCCATGATCTCTTCTACTCTATCTATCATTTCACATTCACTATGAAGATGTCAGTCCTGTCCCTGAGTCTCTCACCCATCTCATTTTTCAAATAATTTTCTTTCAAAATATCTTCCTTCCTCCTTCCCAAGTGTTTCAAATGAACTCCCTGACAATGCCTACAATAAAACTTTGCTGATCTCCTTTAAAAGTCCCTTAAGCTTCTCTTTTTGGCATAATGCCACAGGATTTTCACAATGGATAGGTACCACAACTACTATGTAAAGCTCTGAAGTTTCTTAGTTTCCTCAGATCTTCCTTCTGTCTGTCTCTTGTACATTATTTCTTATGTTCAAATTCATAATTCCTGATCTGTGGGGCATCCCTCTGTTTGGTGTTTGCACTAGACTTAGAACTTCTGGATGCAATACTGATTTGTGACTAATAAAAATAAAATAAAAAATAAAACAAAACAAAACAAAACAAACAAACAATGATAGAAAAAGTATCTTTGAAGAAAGAGCTGGTCATGTTCTCCGTCAAAAAAAAACCCTACATTTCATAAGACCCAAATTGCACAACAAATTGTCAAGTTACAATTGGTTACACTTATAGTGGAAAATGTGTCATCATGTTCCCAAATTCATTTGCTTTAGCATGTATGAGTGCACACACATGTTGAACAGCCATTCCAGAATGCCCTACTTCAGCAAAAGTAAAGCGTCCAAGAGAGTTATATTTTAAAAAATTTTGTATCACCAGATTTCGGAGTTATGTGGTCTAGAAAAGGTGCCAGAGATATGACAGTTCATTACTACAACAACATCAATTTTAATGTTTTTTTTCAGAAGCTCCAGAGAAATCAAGGGCTCTATAGTGCACCCAATTAAATCTCTATTTGTGATACAGTAATCTCAGGGAAGACCTGTTGGGTCTGTTGATGTCTGCATAGTATGGGAAAGACTTCAGTTCTCAGTAGTATTTGCTAGATCAGAATACATTATTTTTCTAAGAATTAGAAATAAAATGAGGCACAGATGCCCTCACATAGTATGAAATATGAATTCTGTAACATGAGACATCAAATTGTTAATTGGGACACCCTGAACAAAAACTAAGGTCAGATAGTAAAGGAAACACTAAATGGGAAGTCAGCTAGATGAATTCAGCAACTGTTGAACACTTGCAGATGTTAGTATAAGTGATGACAAAAGGTAATCTTTTTTTAAAGTATTTTTTTCAAAAGGGACAAAAACAGATTATATTTGTATCACAAACCCAGTCCAAAAAAAAGAAGTAAAATCACATTGTTTTATAAACAAAGGTAGTATTTCTGTCTGAATGTGCAAATTATTTTACAATTACTCGAATCCACTTGTACAACCAAAATTATGAAAATGACTCATTATTATGTTCTACATTGTGTAACATTTTATTAACAAGGACTTAATTTTAGTCCCATGCCATTAAAAACAGAGCCAACTTTTTACAGAAGATATGTTTGATCCTGTAAATACTTCCATCATGCATGACCCACTGAATTGCAGTGAAATGTTCAGGACCAGTTTAAAATACAGTTTTTTAAAACTGTAGACAAATACAATAAAAACAAAACCCTAATTAAAATATAGGTAGGCCACAATCTTTGTTTTGACGTGATAGTAATTAACGCAGAAATACAGTTGAATTCATCTTCCCAATATAGGCCTAATTTTAACAGCTCATATTGTTAAAACTTCGTTAAAATCCCTCTTGTTAGTGCCCCATAATATTTTAGAGTTGTGTTTTCCTGTGAAGCCTGGTAAAAAAACAATGGAGGAATTTATTTCACAGTCATAAAGTGGAATTTAAATAAAATATGGTTTTGAATACACATTTGTAACCTAGCCAATGAAATGTTTCCTGTGTCAGTCACAAATTTCATATTTAGCATTTGCAGTGATGAGACTGAACAAGAGTTTCTTGATTGAATGCAAATTAGTCTTGGTCCTTGTGGCCCTCCTGTCTTTCAGAATATGTCTAAACCGCAGTGAAGGAATTCCTTCAGCAGGGTGCTGTGATATACAAACCTGTGCTGGCATTAGACTGGTGATCTTGAGTACCGGTAGGTGTCTGGTCCCGACACCACATAGGTAACACCCGCCAGAGAAGCTGCATCTAGAGCCAGTGGTTCCTACAACCCTGCCGCATGCCAGACCTGAGACAGGGTGAATGTGAGCTGCTCTTTCCTTCTCCAATGTGCTTCTGGGCTTCATGTTCACAGACAACAAATGTGTGTGGTTGCTGGCTGAGCTGGCAAATAATACAGAGCTGTACTGAGGCTTGGAAAGGCACTCCCACCTTTTACGTGTAGACAAACGTAATTATTCTGTTATTTCATGCTATTGCATCAGTATAATGGAGGAAAAACATCAGGGTCCAAGTCACTAAATTGGAATGAACAGATTTTTTTATTTTAGAAATCAGTGCAATGGAGCTTGAGTAAATGTGATATATTTATAATTACTTTCCACAATAATGATAACAGCTACAAAAGCTGAGAAACTGCTTACATATAAACCCCAGTTTGGGCAAGACTTCTTGGAAAAGAGGAGAGCCAGGACTTAGTTCAGCATAGCATTTAATCACATGTATAACATTTAATGTTAATCTCATGCATAGATGCTTTGTGATTTTGGGATCTAAATGAAAAAAAAAAACCAACCAACAAATAAATAGCCAAAATATTTTTCTTTGGCATTTCTCTTTTCTATTTGGAAATATGTTAAGCAGCCTTTCGTTCTGGAGTAGAACATTTTTTACGCAGTCTGTCAAACTCAGCAAACAGAAACAAGAGGTTTCAACTACTTCATGTAGGAGTGACTGCACTGCATGATTTATTTGAAGGTAACCACTGAGTCACCCTCACAGAGGATCTGACTGTTCACAAAGAAATCCTCTGTCTTATTTTCCATTCTGGACATCTGAGGGCTTCTCTAGCGTCACCAGCTGATTCCTTTTCATCAGCATGTTGGGAGATGTGACTCTCCTCCCAAGAGCAGCGCTTCCAGCAGCCAGGAAAGCAGCTTAATGCCACTGCTGCCTGCTTGGTGGGTCCAGCTAGAGGGACACCTTAGGAACAAAGGGCAGAAAGGTGTCAGAAGGGAAAGCAGCCGTTGATCATAGCAAGGCATCTCAAAGACTCTAAATTGTGGTGCGTAGCACACCTCACAGGGGATGAGAAGATCTGTGTGCTGTCCCTGAGCCCCCACCGGAGCAGGGATTATGATGGCTCTCAGCCTCATAACTCCATCGCCACACACTTCAGCAATGTGCAAATGCAGCGAAGGGTGGCCAAATACGCTCAGAAAAAATACCAGTGAGGAGACGAAAACAAGTCTGAATTAGCTGCCAGCCCTAGAGAAATTGTTCTCCTGTGTCTATTAGCTAGAAAATATTTAGATGCTTGAAAGGCCATTACTGGCTTGGGAATAATTAATTAGCTTAATTTCATGGTGCTGCCTTCCTGAATTTTTGTCAAAATAAATACTGATTTATAAAGTTTTAAATGCCTAAAAATGCCTGTTCTGTTTCATATCTTAGACTTTACCATTAGCTTAGTTCTAAGTTTGAATACTATTGAAACACCTTCATTATAGGCAATAACAGGTAGAGGAGAAATTTTTGCTGAAGTATACACACCTCTTGCACACTTACAGCGATACTGTTTCCCTTCAGTCTATGACAAGAATCTGAACCTCCACTTGATCACTCAAATGTACAGTAGTTCTGCCGATGTTTCTCAAATACATAAAATTAAATATATATACAAATCTATCCCTATTTAAAATCCTAATTAAAAATTAAGTCAGTAGACCAAAAGAAAGAAGTGAGTGAGGAACAGGAAGACATTTTAGTCTAAAACTGAAGATTAAGACTGGTAAATAATTGACTACCAAATCAAAGAAGAGTACTGTTATAGAAATTTTTATTGACTATTTATAATATAATGCACTGAGGTCCCAACCACTCTGACCCCATTCTGACAAGTGATTTTGAGAAATACAGAAGAAGCAGTTCTTGTCCCTAGCAGTGCAAGCAGATGAGACAGATGAGAGGGGAAAGATTATTATCAACTTTATTTAAAAGCTGAAGAACAGAGGCTCAGCCAGTACCTGTAACTTGCCTGGCTACAGGCAGGATGTTTCTTAACAGAACACTGATACTGATTTCCAGTCATGGCATAGCTATTCTCCTTTTCATTTGTTCCTGGTGACCTCAAATTATAAATTTAGCAATGTGTCCTGGCCTGGAGTAAAAGAATAATGGCACCGTCCAGAAGAAACAAAGTACCCAGAAAATGAAACCCACCTGAAGACTGCAGCAGTGGTGCGTCATAGCCTGTGTGTGGGTTCTGTTGATTGCTACCTTAATCACTGCAGATACGAAAGAAATGATTATTTGCTGGACAGAAACCATCCAGTAGAAATGGGTCTTCAGAGGTGATCTGAGTGGAAAAGGACATCAAGAGAGTTGTCGATGTGTACCATATTTGCTTATATATGTAGGACGACTCTTAAAAAGAAGTGTATGGAATGAATCACAAGATTTTATAGCCCTGACCAGAGTATCAGAACGTCTACTACCAGCAAAATCCTGGAGGTGATAAAACACTGATGTGCAGAGCAAAAGAGCAAAGCTATTTTGATACAGAGTTATTAGAAATTAAACAATGTACCTTCTGCCTAAGAAATTCACACATATTACCTGTGGCAGGGATTCTGATTAAGAATATGAAGGTAAGTTGCTATCATCAAGCATCAATCAGGTTTTTGTCCTGGTGATTTTTTTCCCCCCTTTTACATTCTTAGAAGTTCTTTGAGGTTTCCTTGAATTTTCCCTCTTCTTGTGAGCACTGCTGTTCTGTATCGTCTGGACCTGAAGGTCTTGAATAGTACGTTACAGTTCTAATTCTTGCAGCTGAAATGATTGTAAAATGAATCACTGAACGTTGTTCAAAGAGCTGAACTCAGAAATGTACTGTGTTTTTCAAGAAGCAAAGCAAGACATGAATCCAAGCTTTAACAAAATAGAATTGACTTAAAAAAAAAATAATTGAAGAAACAGCACCTTCTTACAATTTAATCCAGAGTATTGGTAGTGCTGGATTGTGACAATGTTAGGACCGACCCACTGAACTCAAGCCTGTTTGTATTTTCATGGGTTTGAACAAAAAAAACCCAACAGGGTTCTGTGACATGGCTGAATTTAGTAAAGTTAGTAGTATTGACTGTGAAAGCCGATGTTAAGCGCCCAGTGAACATTTTCTGTGAGGGTGAATTTAGTTACCAGCTTTCTGATAGCTCTAACTCTGGTACTATTTTGACATTACAGGCCCCCATCTTTACAATTTAATATTATAATGTGGAGTTTTAAAATGCTCTTATAGCATCAACTGTCAGGAAATTTGTCTATGGAAATGTCTTTGAGAAGAGACATGGAAATGTGGATGGTGTTTGTAAATTATGTTGGTCTCATGCCTACGCTATGAATCTAGTAGACTACAAAGATAGCTTAAAGCTATTTCAACTCACTCAATCGTTGCTGTGCTGAAGAAAAGGATGGCAGATTTGAAAGGAAGCCTGCATAGACCTAGATGGTGATAATATGGGTAAAAATTCAAAATTGTTTGTTAGAGTTTTCCCCAGTGATAACAAACATCAAGTACTTTCAATATGTTAAACAGTTTTGTTTTCTGAAATTCTCACTCATTGTGTTGACTTCAGTGGTGACTATGAGCAGCCATTATCTTTGGTGACCACTGGTCTTGACAATTAGCATTGAAAATGTTCATTTAGATTCATGTAGAGGCATACACAACAGATTTTAAAATTGGCTTAAGAATTAAAAAATAAGTCACCTTTGCAGGAGCTGCTAAATCTGTTGATTGTTTGTTTGTTTGTTTGGGGATTTTTGCTAAACACAACATTTTGTCTTGCTATAGTGCTTTCCTTAGACTTTTGGTAAAAAAAAAGGTCCAATGGAGGCTTCTGTATTTTGTGAGTAGCTGGTTCATTTCTATTCCATAGCCTACAACTGCAGGATTGAAGGATTACTTGAAACTACTAGCAAAGTAGTAGAAAGGTCAGAAAAGCCCCATCAGGAGGAGTGAAGAACCGTCTACTTCAAGTATTCAAAAACTCGGGCACTAGAGAAGACTTGTCTGTTATTGTAGACACTGGAGCAGTTTATCTGCACGGCACAATGCAGTGTTGACAGTACCAAAGGCAGCCAGGGGAACACGGAAAAGCTGAACTCTTCTGAAAAGATGCTCTAACCTAGGCTACAAAAATCTGCTGAGAAGCACAGTGTATTCATTTATGTGAAGCATTGTCCTGGTTTGAGGTAAAACAGGACCAATTTTGT
>VZSZ01022420.1:0-16936 GCA_013398815.1 Ibidorhyncha struthersii
GAGGTCCCTTCCAACCCTGACCATTCTGTGATTCTGTGGTGACCTCCTCTTCATGTATTTGCCTTAACATACCACCACATTGATGGCAGCCCTTACCCTCTTCCCTGATGCGAGCTGTGCCTTCTTCTTGCCTGTCTTCTCCCCGGGCAGGGGGGACAGGACAGGACAGCAGTGGGCCACTGGGCTGTCCCTCCACCCACCTCAGCCCACACCATGAATCTGCTGGACCACAGAAAATTTATGTTCATAAGATGGCGGCTTTCAAGGTAAAGGATCATCAGGCAGTGTCTGGAAATTCTGTTTTGTAGTACTTTTCTCCAGTGCAAATGTGGTAAAAAAATAGGTATTCCTTCCTAGAATAAGGTTATGCATCTGGACTCAGCCTAAGGAGATTATTTTAGGCCTGAGTTGTACCTATATTTCTCAACTTTGCTTTATTATGGAACTATTTAGAGAAACACAATGATACCAGTGCTAGTAGCACCAACACACATGGAGTAAGGTGTTAGACAAAGCAGAGAGTATTCTTTGCTTTTTCTTTAATTAAATTCAGGTTTTAGGATTACATACAAATATTTTTAATGGTGACTGACTAGTTGGTGGTGATCTTTCATTGCTTTCTCCTCAACTGAAAATCTGTGTAAAGGGCAGGCTAAATAATTTAAACATGTTTAATATTGGAGTGGTGAGTTATTCCTTCAAGGCCAGCATTTCCTGGCTGCCTTTTCATGCTTGAACAGGTTCCTCTGCGCATACTGAGAAGCCCTCATGAAGCACGCAACCAGCCATCTCACTTAGCTCTGGTACTTTTAAAAACAACAGTGATGGAGGTCTTTCCCACAACCTCAGCACACGCTTCCTCACTCTCCTCTTTCTTTCTTATTCATAAATACAGTAACTGGTCACAGCAGTTCATTTTCACCACTGTTTGATTAGGAGTCACAGTGTATGAAACAGGCAGAAAGCAGTGTTGTGCTTCCTAAGTGGTTTTACTCCAAAGCATAATTAATAAATTTCTTTTCGATGTCTTAATGTTTCATTTTGTTGCTTCAGTGTGAAGACATCTTTTTCTGGACAGTCTTATCAGAAAGCTTTTTCTGCTGTTCTCAACCATTGTGATAGCAAGGAGAATAGAGTTCTTCCACTTGCTGTATTTGTGATTGTTATTAGCAAATATCTTTTAATAACTGCTACAAGAACTACTGAAAATGTGTGGCACGTCATTAACATCATAAATATGAAATGTGATGAAGAGATACAAAGAACCTAAATTGTATGTTGTCTTGTGCACGTTGATTTTCAGCGTAGAGCTGCCAGCTAAGGCACGTATGTGTCTGTATGGAGTCATGGACACATGAAGTGATATTGCAGCATGTCTTAAGTAGCCCAAAGGAAGAAAAAAAAAAATTACATCCATATGACAGCACTTTGAGCTGCCCCAAACTGAGAGCTTTCCCCACATTCCAGTCCCAGATAAGAGCTTTCTTAAATAGTTCTTCATTTTGTTGTGCTGAGACTTTTGCCAGGCTTTGGGTTTTCAGTCATAAGGTGGCTTGGTGCAGTTTTGCTGTGAGTCACAGCTGCACAGCACAGAGGCTCAACCCTTTTTCATTAAGTTAACACATGCATCCGCAAGGGAGCAGCTTCAAGCTCTCCAGCAGAAGAATGACTTGAACCTGGTCTGATAGGTGGCAGTGTGGAAAGTGCTGTCTGCAGTCCAGCCCTGAAGTCCAACACCTTCCTCACTGGGAGACTGGAAGTGGAAGTCTTTGCAAAGGTTGGGTATGGAAAATAGTGTCCTAATAGAGACAGACTGTGCCTGTCCCCTTTCTCTACTGCAGCTCTCTCAAAGCTGGGAAAAGTTTTCCCCATGACTGGCCCACTGCAGTGTGGCCACCACAGCCCACACCTGTGTCAGGCTCCAGAGGGGGGGAGTCATAACACTGAGATTCAAGTACCTGAATGACTTTTTAGTGTCCTGGCTTATTAAAGCAGGTAGCTTTATATTACAAACAATCCTGTAGAATGGTTACGGAACTCTTGATGTACATCTTTTAAGTAGGCATAATCTTGATTTACAGAGAATACGTTTTGGTCTGCACCATCTTAATGTAGCAGTTCTAGTGTCTAGTTTTTCCTGGGTATAATTTTCATTGACTGTAGGAGAGAAGTAAATGCCCAAAGGAATGAATGAATCCATTCAACAAAAATGCATTACACGTGAATACTTATACTGGCTGAAGATTTTCACGTTATGTCTAATTGGCCATGATGTATTGTTTTACAAATTTCCTTGATTTCAGCAGTTTTCATAGTTTTCTGAATCTCCATTTGCTTGAAGATTTTTCTCTTTTTTCTCTACTACTACTTTTCAAAGTAGTTTTCCCTATTGGCTTTAAGGTATAACTTGTCTTCTAGTAACGTTCAAATTGTAGTACTTATTTATGTGCACACACCTCTAGTCTACTAAATATTGGGTACACACATACACACGCAGCTCACATGCATGCACACATAGAAATGCAAAAAATATTCTGCAGAAAGTTGCATCCCGAAGAGAAAAGTTAAGAGGGATTGCCAAAATATGCTAGTTGTCTGCAAAGCTCTTCTGTGTTGGTAATTGTTTAAAATTCAATGGACCTGCATCAGATACATATACCCGACTGCCCCTCAATTATTAATTACCTGTTTGACTGAGAATCTTACCAAATCTTCCTGTTACCTTCCTGCTAATGACTTTCCTAGATGTCTAGTTACTTGGAGAAGCATTGGCTGTGTCTGTAGAACTCTTAGCGAAAGCACTAACTAGCTTCATTCATACCACAAATAAATTATCTGACATCTACTCAGGGTATTTCCTTGTTTATTCTTGCCATAGATCTTCGATTTAATTATTTCTGTTGAACTGACTCTAGGTACTTCCCAGAGAAATTACTTACATATTAAACTTGTCCCTTCTAGCTATTCCTTGTGTTTCTTGTGCAGATTCCCAGTCCCTAAAGAGATATTGCCTTCTTCTTGTGCAAACACTCATATAAATTCACAATCATCTGCATTATCCATATGTGTATTTTCTTAATTCTCTGTGAATTGCTGGATTAAGGGTTTCCAACTCGGGACGCTTGTGCAGCAGTCTTTCTGCACAGTGCCCTGTATAACCCATTTCTGATCAGTCCAACTAAGGAAAATCAGAAGGCAAATTTCTGAGATTCTCCATAAGCTTTGGACATTCCAGTTTTCTTTCTCCACCAGCTTTGGGTATGTCCTTCAGCCTCGGCTTTACTGGCTGCAACATTAAATCATGAACTCCCCAGCACCAGTGCCTGCCAGTATGAGCTAATAGACTGGCTGTTCCAGAAACCTTTACAGGTACTCCTGGTCATTTGGTTGATGGCCTACAGGTGGTCTTATGGACTTGAAGAACCTGGGTATAACAAAGCACAGTATTTTTGGATGGGAAACATATGAAGGATATCTCCATAATGCTTTATCCTTGTTATCATTTGGTGGGCAGCCACGTGAGGCAGGAGATTAATTGGTACTGAGCCCTCGCTGCTCAGTGAGCGCCCCTCCAGGGTCATTTCTGGCACACTGTTGAAGCTGGGATCTGAGAGGAGCAGTGGAAAACCAGGATGCGGCAGTGTAATTAAAGATTGTGCCATAATCTGTTCGCACAGGAGCGTGGAGTTGTTATATCCTTGGCAACCTTTTCTGCAGTGTTCTTCATTTTGCAACCTAAACAGTTTGTTGACTCTGATGTTGCTGTTACTTTCTGACAATACATTCCTTTTTCTAAAGTCTCATTTTTTGTAGTTAAAAAAAGGTATAAAAATTTTAATTTTGAATTAACCCTTCTTTCGTATATGTTGGACCAAAAATGGGATTTTGAACTAGACCACAATACTTACATGCCATTTTCAAGCTATTGGAATAGGAAATCAAATAAATATTTGTCTTGAACAAAATATTTCTGGTGAAAAACAGAAAAACTATTTTTTGTCCGAAAATAATTCAGTGGAGATTCATGTCGAGATTTTGTAAACCTGGTTGTAAATGGGCTGTGCCTTTGTAAGGTAGAAAGAAGCTGAACTCACAGATTAAAAAACTAAATAATGAGAAAAAATATTGCTCACTACATGCAGTCCATTGTTGTGGAAGAATAATCATGGTCTTTCTAAGGAAATTGGTGTTAGAAAAATAAAATGCACTTAATATATTCATTTAGCTGCACATCAACCTGTAATAACCTGAAAATAGGAGAGAATTATCTGTCTCCTCATTGTTAGGAAGCCTTTCTTTCCACACTTGGAAACCAGACAGTTCTGGGATGGCTGTAAAGAGCAAGTCTTGTTTAGCACCCTATTTTGCTGCAAGCACCAAAGCTCAGCCCACCTCCAGGGTCATGTCTGATATTCTCAAAAGACTTGAAAATTTACACCGCCCACGTAAAATAGTATTCTTTATTTATATCTTAATCCATCAGTTTCAGGGAATTTGGCATTCAAATAAAACAAAGCGGCTGATGAGAATCAGAGCGAAACAATATTGTGTGAAACATCACTTTCCAGTCAGCAAAATACATTTCATGTTTGTGAACCCCATCGTTGAAGTTATGGCCAAGGAAGCAATTGTATGATTGCCTCTTTTTTATCAGACAGCTTGCTTTCTGGCATGGGCAATTTTCACTAGCAATCCATCACAATGAAACACTGCTCCTCTGAGCCCCACAACACCGTGGGTAACTGTGGCAGCAGGGAACCCATATATAATTACTACAATGATATCCTCTATCAAATTGCATGAACTGGCCGCAAAGCAAGGTCACAAAATATGTGTTGTTCCTGCTGCCACACTAAAAGGAGCTCCAGCATCAGACACATTTTGTAACCCGCTTCTTTATCTCTGCAAGCTCCCTCTCAATCTTTTTTTCTTCATAATCTTCCAAATTATACTAGTATTTTAGCTATAAGGCTTTGAAATCAAGATTTTATTTATTGCTTTTGAAAATATTAATGTACTTAAATGAGAAAAACACTGAGAGGTACAAGATCTGTCTGTTCCTGTACACACAAAAAGTACATGAAAGCCTTTCACACAATTAACTAGATTTATTGTTGTTTTTCTCTATAACAAAGAAAAGAGCAATCTAATAGGGGAATCAAACAAACAAGATGTCCTTTATGAAGTGGAGCTGATAATGAGTATTTGAAGAGTTCTGCTTCCCTCTTTTCATTGATACGAAACAGCAGGTGCTTTCCTTTAACTATGAAGGGTACAGTAAATTAATATTGCCAAGAGGCATTGAGGAAGACACATTCCACTAGTGATAAAATATTGATAAAGATGTGAAATTTTTGTCACATTAATTATGCTTCACATTTGGTACTCTAGGAGAAAAACCTGAGAGCGCAGCATTTAGTCCAGCCACCATCTATTAATGAAAATCTTATTTCAAGAGATGAAAACAGTTCGGAGTAGAAGCAATTTTTAAAAGATGCATATCTTTCTTCAGTTTTTATGCAGACTACATGGCTGCTTGTTCAGATGTGTGAGTGTGTATCAGCACGCAAATTAGAGATATGAGAATACTTATAGCTGTGCACAAAAAAAAAAAAACACCAGCACTTCGGTAAAAACACCTTAAAGCTTCAAAGACAAAAGAATTCTTCACCATTTTATGGCGGTTTCCTTGTGTAAAGTGTGGCCTCAGTCTTTATTCACTGTCTGCTCCCCAGCCCTGTTACGGGTACATAATGAATGGCTGTAGTCAGCTCCAAACACAAATGCAGGAGAACTTTTTATGACCAACACTCTTGCTATTTGCTGGAAGGACATTTCTCACTGACCCCTTCGCAGAGACTGAGCAACCCTTCCAGAAGTCGCATGAGGACGTCTCAGGTCAGATGTTGAGAGGAAGAGGAACGTGCGAATAGCAGCTGCCCGTAAAAGTTTGGTTTGGGTGACATACCACATTCCCATAGCAATTCAGTCTTGGGGGCCAGGTCACTCTCCAGAGTGGCACTAAGCTGCCTTGACCCTAAAACCATTGTCCTTTCTCATCCTTTAATCCCCTGCCATGTTGACTGCCAGCCTCCCAATAGCGTTGGCTGACCCTCTCATCCTGCTGAGTACCATAGAAATGCGTTTTCTGACATCTGCAGGAAAACATTGGGGGTCTGCACAGAGCAACGTGCTGCACAGAGCTGTTTCTCTCTGCCCAGTCTGGATTTATTCCCTGAGCGTGATCCATCCTGTGGGCTGGGGGAGGCAGCACTGCTGAGATAAAGAAAAACACTGAACCCTTTTAGCTTAAAATAAACAAAGAAGTCTAATAAAGTGGTGGGAAAAAATATTGCAAGTTATTAAATCTTACTTAAACGACAGTTTTTTGAAAACAGGGATTTTCAATAAAAGGTGTCTGCTCATCCTCAGCAGCACTGCCATCTTGGCCTATATATATACACTAGCATCACATCCTCTGGAGAGCTTCAGATGACTGCAGTGAGAAAAAGAAAATAAGTGTTGAGAAAATGTGTTTTCCTCCCCAGATTGCGCTGGGTTTTGAGCAGGGCAGCTTCTCTCTCGTTTCGGGGATCGAAGGGGGCCTGCCTGCTTTGTAACCTGCTGCCTTGAAATGCAGACCACCTATAGCACGCATCGCACTAGCTTTGCTCTGTGGTTCCACCCAGAGCGCTTTTCTCTGTTTCTCTCCCTGGTTTTCAGCACGGAACAGCCCACAGGGACCCGGTTGGATTTCTGGGTATACTTTACATGTGGCCTTAGGGACGAGTAGGCTTTCAAAGCCTGGCTGTTGCAGTGCCAGCACAGTGCGGTGAGTACCCTACCATGGGTCCCGAGTGTTGAACTGGGCTATTTTTCTCCCTGTGGAAGACAGAAAGGAGATTTCACAGCATAATGGATTATCTGAGAGCTGAAAAAAACATGACTGTTAAAAGAACACCTTTTCCTAGTCCTCTCTGGACTCTGAGTACTGTAATACCTGAGAGATTTGAAATCCACACTACGGAAATGTAATTTCTCTTGTCATACATTCCCTATCTGTACATCTTAGAGACCTCGATTTGATTTTGTCACATGAGTTATTTCCATGCTCAAAAAACTTTTAAGCGATTTGTTCAAGATTATGTAGTAAATAATTGATTCGTCCCTGATACTGTATTTTTCATCTAGCTGTGTTTTGGAGCACGCAGAATAAACGCTTTGAAAAAGCAGCAATCCTTTTAACCTACTGCTGAAAGCTAGAATGAATCTCACATTTTTTGTTAACTTTATTTTCACTGTTTTCAAAGCAACACTGCGTTACACTTGCATAATGACCGGTCTCCTGTAAGGCATTTCAGAAGAAAAAGTCAAAGGCAATGGAAACCAGTATTTCTTGCCAAAGACTAGGGATGATACATCCAATCAATCTCACTGCCCACAGACCTCTTATGTTACTCTTCTACTCTTTAGGGCTTGTTTTTCCCTGGACTCTTGGGTTAGGTTTTGTTATTGCTGCCTACGAGGCTCCCACTTGCTGGTGTTTTGCAGGGAACGCTCCACAGACCCTTTACTGGTACAAACAGAGGGAAGGAGAGTTTATTAATTATACTCTTTTAAAGAAACTGTGAGGAGGAAGAAGCAAAAGTCTGCTATTTTTTTCAAAAATTTAACACTTGTCTGTATTTTTAAATGAAAATACTCTTTTGTTTTAAACAGTGAAAGTGGCCCCAGTGGTATAATACATGGAGATAATCACTAGCTGACTTCACGTGATATTAAAACTATAAACCTGTCTTTGCTTTAATTAAACTACTAAAGCAGTTAATCTTTTAAGCAGAAGAATTATTGCTCTGAAGTGAAAGAATGGAAGGAAACGGGCAAAAAAAAATGATAAATTAAATCTCTCATCTTTAATTATTTAGTATGCCATAATATTTATGTGAAGCTTCTAATTTTTATATGTCTATAAGTCACAGAGCTTGTAATCTATGCCAGGGTGTTGGGGGATCAAGCACGGGGCACCACTGTCACCTCCCTGGTGTCTTCACTTTCAGTCTCCATGTAGCTGCATCCTTCTTCCAGAGGGACTCCCCTCCATCAGTGGTATGGAATAAAAAGGTAGCTCAGGTTGCCAAGGAAACCTTAATTTTGACTTCAGCGGCTTGTTTGCTGGTTAAGATTTCCATCTTTAAAATTGCATTAATTTTTCAAAGTGTAATTATTTATATAAACACATTTCTTTTGCAGTGTTTGAATGGTTCAGAGGACATTGTGGGAATCTAATTTAGAGTAAGGGTTTCATGTGGTTGGGAGTAACGATTAAAGAGAAACTACAGAAGTGACCTCTATACCTATTTACCCTTGATAATTTGCAGGGTAACATCTTGGTTGCTCAATATATTTTTCATAACTCAGTGGACACTCATGGATTTTCCTTCAGAAGAATTGATGTCATCCCTTAGGGATGTGCATATTGTCTTTGGAAATTATGACACGTAGCCTGTTGGGGAGCAAACAATAAAAATCTAGAGAATTTAGCCTATGATCTATTTTATATTTGTTAGGGTTTTCAGCAACTGTTTGAAAAATCAAGCAGGTTTGTAGTTTCTTGACCACAAGCCCCAAACGGAATATTTTTCACAGTCTCAAGAGATGCAGGAATGTGACTTTTGGTAATTTCTCAGTGTAATACTTTGCATGTTAACAGCATGACCCATCTACAAGTCACTGGGAGTCACAGTAACAAAATGACTATGGCATTCTGGAAATGCAAGGATCAGACCTGAAGAGACACAAAGTTCTGGTTTAAATTAAAAGGAGAACTAGTAAATATTGTAATTATTTTAGATCCCATGGCTTTTTATGAAAACTGAGTTTCATCTCTTCAGCTTGAGAGAGGAAAGAAACAAAAGCCCAACATCCATCAAAAATAACTGACTTCTGAAATAACAGCAGTTTGTAATTTATAAGAAGTTTCACAAATATCTCCTGTATCACCCATCTAGGTGATACCCACCCATTTGGCAATACTCACCTTCCCTACAAACAGAAAAAACAGGAATCAGAAAAAAATCATGGAGGGAAGAAATCCTGGGTGTGGGGAAAAGGGGAACACAGCAATGAGGTGTGAGAGGCAGAAACCAGAGTCGTAAAGGCATCTGTAAGTTGAATTCTGTGTGGGCACTCAAATCCTGTTCAACACACTATTGAAGGGTGTGAACCACATCAGTACAAAGTGGCTTTGCAAGCGTCTGCTGCGGGTTTGATTGAACCGCGGTCTGGAAGGCCATGTCACCGTCAGAAATACATTCACTGAAAGTATGCAAAAAAGGAACTCTTCCTGCAATACACCAAGTTGAGAATGAGAGTTTTCAGCCCATAATAAACCACTGTCTCTAGTACTGTGATGTACTGGTAATGATTCCTATACACATGTATAATGGTTAGTGTGCTCCAGTGTTGTCGTCCTTCCGCTCTCCCTGTTTTGCATAACTTCGGAAAGAGCTGCTACGTGTGGCCTGGGACATCAGCATCCAAAGGAACAGCCTCTGTCAGTCCGGTTTGACAGAGATTCACAGAACTCCAAATTTTTCTTAAGTTTCGTGATGACACCTGACATCTCCCTTTCACCCCAACGGCAACTATTTATTTCTTTCAGAGCTGAGGAGTGTATGTGCTCATTGGTACCGCTTGCCACTTTTTTTCTGGTTGGGCATATCCTGCGGTGTGGGATATTTCTGTGATCCATCCATCTGCATAGCTGGCATCGTGTCTTGCTCGTGTGCCCTTGCTGGCTTTACGTGCATCATCCCAGCTTGCAGCCTGGCTGTGTGCATCCTCAGGGAATGCGTGAGTGCATGATCTGTGTTTGCCGTATTTCTAATGCTCCCTGACTGCTTCTCACGTTAACCTAATTCAAAGCAAATACCGTGTGTCAACACAAAACCAGTGACTTCTATTTCAGAAATCCATAAGGACAACATATAATCTCCAAATTCTGTTCTGGACTATAGATCGTGCTGTGAAAATCAGAGTGGTTATATGAAGTTTATTGAACAGTAAGTGGCTCAAAATCTCTAGTAATATCCACAGACTGTTATTGATATTAAGTGAAGTGGCAGACACGCTTTATTAACTTCTGCATAACAACAGTGCTCTGCGACAGTGTAATCTTTCAGTCTTACCTTCTGCTCTGTCAGCACGTGTTTACAAAATTGCCTCTGACATTCTTCCCCTGAATCATATCACGAGCCAGCAGCTGAAAGATTATTTCAGGAAAGGTGATTAGGAAAGAAGGATCTTGAATAGTTTATCCGAGGCATAGACATAGCTGATAGGATTTATTTATAAAAAAAAAAAAATTGTCTTTATTTTCTGGAAGCCTCAGTAAAATAGACTCAAAATGATTGTGCTATTTTTTAAAAGCATAATGGTATAATGGGTCCTACACTGGATTTCACTCTAAGTGATCAAAAGCCTGAAAAAATGAAATACTATTTTCTGATGGACTGAAACATATTTAAATTTCAGAGAATTTTATTCAACCTACTGTACATTCTTTATCCTCCCCTTTGTAAACATTGCATTTGGATGGAAAATTAGTGAATTGTTGAATCAATGGCAATTTGAGGAGCTAGGCAATTACTCTCTCTCTTGTTCATGGCTTTGGGTTCACTAGTCCATGTCTGCTTAGTTGCAAGAAGAGATTCATCTGGAATTGATAATTAAGTAAATGCTTTAAAATCTTAGAGCAGATCTGTCTGGTGGGACAGACTCTGTCCTGCTCTGACAACTGGTGCTTGTGTTGGTGAGCATTGCCAGTATATGCGGCTTGAATAAGTGTTGTGCTTTCTAGGTTTCAAAATCTCCATGAGATTAATTTGATGCTCGTGGCTGCTGCAGGTGAGCATAAGTGATCTTACTACAAGTGTCTACAGATCCCTACAGTGATGTTTTTGGCCTTTATTTTTTTTTTAGCAAAACTGCAAAAAAATGAAAGGATAACTGGAAGAATAGTGGCAATATAACAAACAATCCTTTTAAATCCTACATATAAAACATACAAGAGTGGCTATGTGAGGTGGAAAGATTTCTGAAAAATATTGTGGCATGCCAGAGCTGTGCCCACATAACACAGCTTGTCCTGGACAAGGAGTTTTCAAGAGGTTTTCAGAGCCTGACAGAGACTGGAAAGACTGAATTTGTTCTTTAAATGTTGAAGGCTCAGAGCTAGGGATTTGCTGCAGTTAAATTGTGGTATTTTCTTGAATTATATTAAATTCAGAAAACTAAATGAGGCTTTCTCAGCAATGTACCAATATAAGAATTAATTGTGTATTTTCTTCTAATAGCATTGATTATATGAGAAGAATGTTTAATTAAAATTAAATTTTCTTGAGAGAATACCCTGAGGCAGCCACTAGCAGGGTCCTTCCTGAACACACCCAGTGTGCACAGTGCCACAGAAAAGCAGACAAATCTGTTCAATCACTGTGGTTTGTTAAGGGAGATTTAATAATTTTTCACAAAATGACTAGTGTATATACATCTACAGGAAAACCAGTGCAAATGGATTCTTCTCACACAAGGTTACAAAGACAATAAACAGAATTGTGTTACACTGAGGGAAAATAATTGTCAAAGCTACGACAGAAAATAAGATTATTTTCAACAAAATGAGCAACAGTTAATTATTGGACTCATAGGCTGCAATGCCTCTGCCAACATCATTTTGTAAAACCATTTTCATTTTCTGTTATTTATTTTCACTTGGTGTGAAAGATGATACAGATGCGACATGAAAAATGATGGAGAAAGAATCTACCTTCCAATCTAGAACATCTATCTGGTTCAACCCAGAAAGAAAAATTACATTATTTATTTACTTACTGCCCTAGCTACATTGCTCAGTTTTATACCCTTGTTACTATCTGGCGTCAGCAACTGCCAGAGCTTCCCCGTGCCCTCCACACTCCTCTCCCTTCCCTTCTCCACTCTCGAAACTTGGGAAATGACAAGTTCCCACACTGTGTCCTGAAACGATCAAATGCTATTCAGTCAGAGGTCTGCCAGGCTTCGGCAAGAATTGCAATTTGACGGCAAAAAGGAGAATCCTGGAAATATACTCTGGCTACGTCATCCCAGTTATATCATGAAAGAGCACAAGCTTTTCCAGGAGACACTTGAGTGGTACCTGCTCCATCCAGCTGCGCCTGTGCAGGATGCGCTGAGCCCCTGGCAGTGATGATAGCATAGCATAAAAGTGAAGTATATATAGTGTGATATGAACGTATAAGAGCAAAAATAACCCCTGCAGATTTCAGGTGAGGGAGGATGAAGAACTGTGCAGGCACCTGGTCCTATGGAAGGATGCAGGTCACCAAGCTGATGGCCAAGAGGACCTGTCCCGGTGAGCCAGGAGGGCACAATGACCTTGTCCACAGGTATTTTCCAACAGCTACTGCTTCTCAGCTGTCTTCTGGGTGTTTTGTGGTGATGCACTGGGTGGTCACTGATTGCATCCTTAGGGAGTCTGGTAGCCCTGAATGGGGCAAGTTAAACTGCTGGGGGTTAAGAAGCCACCAGTCACATTATTTTCTGAAATATATGAAGTGTGTCAAGGGTTTGAGTTTTGCTGAAATGCTTATATGCAGCACCTCCAAACGCAGGTCACACATTAGGAGCATGAAATCCCTCCAAGAAGAAACTGAAAGGGCAGTGACACGTGGCAGCTCACAGCTCAAAATGGGAAGGAAATGATAGGCTTGGCTGGTCTCAGATCTTCTAGTCCTGTCACCTGTAAGATGTCCCTTGTGCTTGCATGGAAACAAAGTGCTCTTACCTTGAACTTCACGCTGGGAATTGCATGTTTTGCTTCAGATAAGTACACTACTGTAAAACAAATACAGCTTTGAAGAGTTAGCACTGCCTCCTGCATAGGGGTTTTATAGGTTCTCAACTTCAAACAGTCATAGCATGTATTGCCTAGGCTTTGCCAGATGTGAGCACATCTAAATTCATTCTCGTTTGCATGATTCTATGTTTTGTAAACACAGATGCTAAAAAGCATTGGTGTTTCTTAAAATCCAACTGAATATCGTTTTGGAAACACGTGATTAGGTGGTTTTGTAAGCTGAAATATTTGCATAGCTGTGTTCTTTTAACCAGGATGGTATGAGGATATAAAAAGGCAAAATATTTACAGGGAAAGCTAATATTATTTATTAGACTACCTGAATTGTAAAAAAAATAAGCAAGGTTTCAGACACACGAGTTCTTCCTCAGGTCTCATACAGATGTCATAAACTTTAAACTATATTTAAACTACTTTGAGGTTAAGTTGGTTATGCTAATAGTTAGATGATTTGAAAGAAAAAAGTCCTTGGTACTTGAGGACTAGAGGTGGATATAAGAAAAAGGAGAGGTGAAAAAGGCATTACTTCTTCTAGGATAAAGAAAGAAAAGTAATAACCAGCTGTGAAATAGCTGGTCTAGCTGGGAGTGACAAAAATTGTCATGTGCTGTAAAGCCAGCTTCCCCACTGCGTCCGTAATTGCAAGTGTCCACTTGAGGCATGAATTTCAGTTTCCAGACTCAGCTTTTGAAGGTATTTTTAAAACTTACATGGGGACAAGGGCTGAGAAGTCAGAGATGGAGTGGCTATTCTGTGAAAACAGATTTCCCACTGACAACTGGGTATTTCTGTCCTCTGTTGATTACCTGAAGCATCCTGGTTCCGGTGTAGAACAGCTCGTTTTTGGGACAGTATCCAGCGCATTGGGTAGAGGGTAGCAAATCTGGGGCTGTTGGATGCCCAGACTGTGATGTTTCTGGTGTGGCAATATGTGAATGGGCCCGTGTCCTGCTGATGATGTGTTGACAGATTTGGGGTTTAGGGATCTCTGATATGATGCTGTATTTTGGTTGGCAAGAATTTTGCTTCTGATGTTAAGATTGACAAGTTCAGGGGGTTGGCTGGTGGCCAAGAAAGGCAGTGGTAGGAAAAGTAGGAAAAGTTGAAGTATGATCATCCAAATTGTTTGTTGATTTTTCCCCCCCATTTCCATATAGAGTGTTTTGTGATGAACAGAAATATGACCATTGGGGTTTTCATTCTGTATTCTGTTAAGTGTATATGCTGTCCATGCCCCTAAACGCAAGTCCTTGTTGGACATAGGGGCAGCTCTCTAGAAAATTTAGATTGATGAGGTGGATGTTGCCAGTGTCCTCAGGGCACACCAAGGGTGATATAACCATAACCTTTTTTGTATATTTTCAATGCCTGTTGGATTTGTGGAGGTTGGATTGCTGCTCTGTGGGGGCTGAAAATGTTTAAACATTTGACACTGTGGTAAAACTGACACAGATGCAAAACCATGTCCATAGCTGGGTTAGAAAGGAGCGGAAAGTGAATTTGGAACAGCTGCCTCACCTACAGTTCTTGTAAATGACAATTTAAGAAAGCCTGAGAAACAGCTAGAAAAGAAAAGAGCCTTGTTCTAGTGTATATTAGTGCAGACAAAAAAGCAAATAAAGTTATGTTGAGGTTTGAGAGTGCAATATTAGTCAAATCACACCTGAAGATTTTCTTAAGTCGTACACCTTTTAACCCAGGCTTACAGTTTAGTCACTTTTTTTTTTTTTTCTTGGGGACAGCTTTATTCTCCATTCTGTTTTGCTTGGGTGTTTCTTCATGAAGTGAAAACCAGAAAAATTATGAACAGTATAGGTCTCACTTCAGGTTACGGTTTTCAGTTCCACCTGTAAGGTTGCACAAAGAAGTGCAAAATGGAAGTTAAAAATGTTTGAAGATAGAATTGAGGGACCTATTTTGTCAGGGTCGTATTTAAGGATAAATGTTGAAGGAAGAGCTTGTCCTGGATTTTGGCAATTTCTCATCTGCAGTGATGTGGGGCCAGACTTCCACTGGTGCCGTCCCATCAAAGACTGCAGTGGAGCTGCGGTGGTTTACCCCACAGGTGTTTGCCTACCCCCTTACTTGCAGCACAGCCTCCGCTGTCTTAGGAAGAAGCATCTCCATTATATTTTTTTCTGGAATACGTTTACTTCCTGCTTTCTCCAGCCACTCACTCTCTGCTGGATGAGCCTATGACAGCTCAGGAGGGGCACTGCAGGTCCTGCTTCTGGGTGGAGTTTACCCAAAGCCAGTGGTGTCCTAAACAAAATTTCTCCTAACTATGGTTCACTTAAACTTAAAGAGATAAGAACTGAAAAATAAGACATGATATTACCTTAAGTATGAATTAATGGAATCTCGGTGGGTCTGAGGTACACCGTTTGAGGATGAGTTGAACGCACCATAATTGGGAAGGATTTATTAATGAGGATAACCTCTCACTGAAATGAGCCAACTTCTTCCTGTATAGGATGCCCTGAAATTTAAATACATGTCAGAAGCAGTACTAAATATAGCTACTGGCATTATTGTTAGCACAAGCGAAGCTGATATTTATAAAACCGATATCCTTTGTGCTGTGGTGTGCTAACAGCCTTTGCCTAATTACTAATATTTTCAGCTGAGGGAACTTTGATATGATGAATTGCCTATTACTTGATGAGACATTTTGGATGCAATTTGTATTCAGTGTCAGTGTTCCACCTCAGTAATGTGCCGTTATTTGCAACGTTTTTTAATTTACCTTACTCAGTCCTACAGATTTACTTTAACTTAAGACAAGACCAGTAAAAATCCAGAAGCCATTCATACCCTTGGCTGTGATGAGTTGTGTTGGCTAAAGCTGTGTTACTGGTCACAGACCAGTTATGGTATATATGGGACCATCCAACAGCAGTGATATTGCCAAAAATTCTCTATTTCAAAAAAAAAAACAAAAATTTCTTTTGCAAATCACTTATTTTACTCTAGAAAATGGTTCCTCCTGCCTCTCACCCAGATCATTCTACCTCATCGAGTCCATACTTTTATGTAGATGCAGTGTTCACTATTTATCTATTATTTTAACAAATTTATTTAAAAGTGTACAAGATCCATGTGGTTCATATGAGTTCAGTGAATATGTTATGAACTTCTGTTTAATTTTGATTTCCACCTCTGCAAGGGTTGTTTTTTTGTGGTTTTGGTTTCTTTTTCATTAAGTGTGGAAATTTAAATAAAATTTCTGGCGTCTTTCACAGTTTACCAAATGAGTTAAAATCAACTCATTTAAACGTAGTTCTCCTAGGAAAGTGGGTGAGTAGGAGGCCATGGAGTGGTTATATGTTGGTGTTGTCTAAGGCTGTAAATAGTGCTAAGGTCTTTTTTTTTAACAATGCAGGGGGAGGGAGGAATGGGTTGGCTAAACAAATGGTCTGTCATAGTCAGTGAAAAAGCTGTTCATTCTCTGTGTGGCCTAAGCCAGCAAAAGATGAGGCCGTGTACTAGTACAGGTTTCTTTCATGCTTGAGTACTTGACTAGTCATACAGAGGCTGAAGAAGTGCTGTAGCATGGGATGTGAGAGTCCTCAGGGATTGCCACGTTAATAATTGCTCTCAGCAGCCCAGGAGGAAGAGGAACTTCAGATAAAAGCTGCAGTGTAAGGAAAAAATAACACCCTGTGTAATTTTGGAACATTTAGATTCTTTTTTATTTTAATGCCATCGTAGATGGTGTTATACCTGTGGTTACAAAAGTTTCCTGAAGAAAACAAGGACTGAGCCCCAGCAAAGGGAGGCTGCTTTTGGATGTCATTGCAACCTATGCACAGGGTTGACCTGGGCCAGCAGCGCCGGTCAGACTGGGAGCAGCGCTGCTTTTGCAGGAAAGCCCTAGGAGGATGTGAGGGTTGAGTGTTTAACCTCCCAGCTGGGAGGTTTTATTTTCATTGTGTAATACCACCTGGTCACACGATTTTGTGTGGATGGATTTGCCATACCTGGAGGTGTTTAAAAAAAGGGTAGACTTGGTACTTGGGG
>VZSZ01022421.1:0-25588 GCA_013398815.1 Ibidorhyncha struthersii
TATTAAACAGAACTGGCCCCAGTACTGAGCCCTGGGGAACATGATATTTTATCTTCTAAAATTGCTGTGTTATTAAGAAAGAATAGGGAGTGGAGTGTTTTCTCGTGGTGGCAAACCTCACAACAAGCTACTGTCTTAATTTGGTTTGGTCTGTGAGCACAAGAACTTAAGAACAGCCAAACAGGGTTAAACACATAGTTTGCCTTCAATAGTGGCTGGTGGTGGAATAAAAAGGTTACAAGAAACAGCACTACTAGTGCAGAGAAATCCTTCAGGTGTTAAGTCCTGAGATGTGAATTTTTCATATACATACAAAATTATTCCCTGGGCCAATAATATGTAGTTACTAGCACACTATTGTTTGAAATTAAAGGTCTCGTTCATTGATTAACTAACATTACTTGGTTACAGTTTGTCAGTACGGCATACTCTAATCTCCATTTTCATCATAATGGGATTTCCTTTGAGACATTGTCATGCTATAAAAGGCCTCATTCCCATACTGATTGCCTGCAAATGAAAAAGGTAGCATGACTAGGCTGGTACCACCATGTCCTTACTGCTGAGGCCTCATGGTCATTTTAATGAATCTTATTTATGCTGTATGTAGTCAAGGTCCAACTTTATTCAAATTTAAATAATACATACATAAAAAGCAACTTGTCTTTATCCCAGTTATAAGCCAGTATGCTATATAGTAAATGTTTTCATATGTGGTCATTTTAATCCCAGTTCTGTCATGTAGGCTCAGTAGAATTAATTAATAAAGAATTGCATCATGCTCCATGAGATTCTAAGAAAGGAATACTTCTCTGTGATACACATTGTTCTCAATATCACTCTGCAACTACTAAAGAGTGCCATTTTATGGCTTTCCTTTTTTCATGTCTGTCAGAACACAGAACAGTATTTATACCCATCCACTCTCAGTATTAAAATTGCAGTTATGGCTGGATTGCATGTGGATTTTTCAAACAAAAGGACGACTTTTCTTCCTGTCCCTTTTGTACATATGTTCACATTCTGTATAGTCACATGCTGCTAACCATGTGTATAAAGCCACATGTTATGTCATACTTCTTCTTTTTTAAATTCCTGTAGTGAAAAGACTGGATAAGCTCCTTTTGTTGATATACCTTGATCTTTATTCTGATATACTTAAACCAAATATTCAGATGTTTGAAAACCCTTATCAGAATCAGGCATGTTAAATGTCACGTTGTTTCTTGCTCATGCAAACTGCGATATACACAAAGGCAGTGGAGCAACAACTGTGGTGTCTATAAAGCTTGCAAACATGACAGATCGACAGTATTTCACAGTTTATGTTAAAACCAGCTTCTTGAGAAAGGTAATTATAACATGAAGTATTTAGTTCTGGTATTTAGATTATCCATCTTATTCTAATTGGCTTTTCCCAAGATAATTGGGTATGTTTCCACATGTTTGTTGAAGAGGGGCACTGGACTGTTTTCTTTAGAGATACGGTTTATAATTTATCATACTGTTGATTACTATTTTTTAATTATGTGGTTTATTTTAATGACTAAAGTACTTTCCAAGTATGGCAACAAGTTGTAAAGTGCCTTTTAGCATTACAGGAAAGACTATAGTTGCTGTACTTCAAATACCATTTCATTATATAGTCGTGTATTCCATATATTTTTCAGTCTTAGCTTAAGCAAAACTGTTGTCTTTTCCGTTTGAACTGAAAGGTGTAGTTTGAAGGTAGAGCTATACTGATCTAATACTAGTTGCCACTGAAAGTGGTAAAATTCTTCTGCCATTGCTTTTTCACCTGCTTCAGTCATGTACTCCTGCTGCCCTTGCATTGGCACTGCCACTTATGTGACCACACAGTGAAATAATTTGTGAACATAAATGAGCAAAAATCTATTTCTGCCAAAAATTTTATAATTTTCTGCTGATTTAGCTCCACTGAACAGTTTTGTCATGTGTCAGTGCCAGCACAGAGAAGGTGGCTGGAGAACTTCTCTGGGACAAAGGGAAGAGATGGAAGAGGGGAGCAAATCTGCCCATTTTGATGTCACCTAGCCATTAGATCATATTACTTCATAACCAAATTGCATTGATTAAGACTGAGTAAAATTTATAAAAGTAAGCACGTGGTAAATAAAGCTGTTTTGAGATAATGCATATCACCAATGGATGTTTGAAAGTTAGGATATATACCAGAGGAATAGTACTCAGTCACAGAAGATAATCCAGTCAAATGGAAATAAATGTTATTGAATAAAAAATACATTTCTTTCTGATTTTTGTAACTGGTATTGGCTTTTTTTTTGGCTCATAGTATTACTTGGTTCTACATTATTACCTTAGTGTTACCTTAATGTTGATTTGGGGGAAGGGAGGGGTGTTGTCCATTGATATTTCAGGCATGTTCAGGGCCCATTGTGCTAGACACTGTGCAGACATATCGGTAAAAAAAATCCTATCACCAAAAAATGTGTAAATCTATTTAACAAAAAATCTAGAAGAAAGAGTAATTCAAGAAATTTGTGAGGGCAATGGAACAGCAATGTATTTTGCATAACTAGTCAAATGGATCAGTTTGTATGATTAAAAGGTTTTGTAGATGTTTTCAATGAATGGAATGTTTAAAGTTTGTGGTGGTGATTTGTAGGACATGGTGATATGTCTGCATTTTGTAGACTGTGAAAACGATAACGTATACTTCAAACACAAACATTTGATTAAGAAATGGACAACGATCAATCCTGCAAAGAAGCATACACACTTCTGTTTGCACTGAAGTCGTAGACACATTGATGTGCTTTATGTTAAACAACTGTGTAAGTATTTGCAGGAATTGGCTCTGAAACTGTAAAGGCCAGCTTCAGATTTGCTTAACCATTTACTGCTACTGTTAGTTTTGCTGATAACTGCGATTGCTAAGCTGTTACAGGTATCAACCCGTAAACTCTTCTCTCTGAAAAACAGTACAGTTGGCTGTGTAAATTGTACGTTGTTTCTTTTCATTAAAACATATATTCAAATGTTGATCTTTATACAATATAAGAGCAAGCACTCACTTTAAAAGCTTACTTTGTAAGTTTTTGTTAGCATAGCTTTTGCCGTAACACTGAAAATGAACGATTCCTTCTCACAGGTAACTTGCACGTCAAATGGCAGATCTCACACATAAGAAAGTATAATTTAAGGGTTTCTCAGCTGACCACCAGTCTGTCTCAATAAATGATAGGTAAAATATTAGACTGTATATATGTCCAAAAGCCAGTGATCTGGTTTAGGTTCATGTAAATTCTGACCCTGATTCCGCTCATTTTATCTCAAGGTCTATCACATACTTGTTTTCCCTAAATTAAAAAAAAAACACAACTCTTCGTGTTGAAAGAAATAAAATAATGACACATCTCCTGAATTCTTGGTCATGTCTTTGTAGAAACAACTCCGGAAACACAATAGTTGTTCCATTCTAATAGGGATAGAGGAGATAAGAGGGCAGCAGGGAGAAGACAAGAAAAGAAGACGTGGTTTTATTGAAAATCTGTATGACTTTATTTCAGGTGTTTCTGATTTTATTATATATACAGATAATCATATTAATCTAGGTCTGCAGAGAATGTATTTTCTCTATTTATAGCCTCAGAATTTCCCTTTCAATTCTAAATCTTGGTACTCCAGAAAGGAAAAATATGCAAACTATACATGCATCCAAATGAAACTGTCTAAACCCCACCATATTCTCACAAGCTGTAGAGAAAATTATGATACAAGATTGGTTTGATTTTCTAATCACTATTTAATCATCAGTCGTAACAAAAAGCTTATGCTTTCATTTTAGTTACAATCTTTTGTACTTCTAAACAGGAAATGGCAAGCAACAGAAGTCCAATAAGTGCTCAGGAACAATCCCATATGGTGCGTGCATCATCTCAAAAAGACCATGAGCTCTTAACTTTGCAAATGTCTTCGTGCCGCATGGATTCACAACCTACGTTAGGAAAAATTGTGTGAGTAAAGTCACAGCAACTTTTCACTCATGTCATTTGTCAAAGATGTTTAATTTGCTGCTGTGTGGTAAGTTGTAAAAATATAATTGAGTAAATATTTTGTTAGCATCAGTCTCTGACTAAAGATGAAGTAAAACATTTAAAATATTTTTATACTTTCTGTGTGTAGTATACTCTCAGTTTCACTCAAGTAAGGGGAAAAATATCTCAAACCCCTACAGTTAGTTTGGTTTTCAACTTATGTCTTTATTTCAAATTTTAGTCCTTTCAGTGTTTGTGAAGCCTTCATTCTGGATCCATCTGCACCTGACTTAGCGGTCCTGGAATC
This sequence comes from Ibidorhyncha struthersii, assembly GCA_013398815.1. NCBI lineage: Eukaryota > Metazoa > Chordata > Aves > Charadriiformes > Charadriidae > Ibidorhyncha > Ibidorhyncha struthersii. Next base: position 4,327 of record VZSZ01022421.1, read on the forward strand.
TGTAAAATAAATTTCTTTGCTTTCTCACGTTTCTTGGGCTCCTTAGGTAGCAGTTCTTCCTCTGCAGTCAGACGGCTAACTGGGACGCTGAGTCATGGTGTTAATAATTGATTTCAGTGAGGAGGGTGGACGATATTTTTGTACCAAAGAAAGTATAAGAATGATTAGAAATGACAAGATACTGCCTGTACTTATTGAAGGGAAGAGGTCCCATCGTGTCCTGAAAGCCCTGGCCAGAGCCCAGCGAGGGCCGGCTGCTCCCTGCCGGCCGGGGAGCCGGGGCCGGGCCTGACAGCCAGGACAGCCGGAGCCCGGCCATCAGGCAAGGCCGGGGTGACGAGGCAGGGCCAAGATCAAGCCAGGAACAGGAGTCAGTAAGCTGGGGTCAGGACCAGGTCTGGTGTCAGGGTCAGATATAGCCAGAGGCCGCCAGGCCGAGCCTGGATGTCAGCCCGCGGGCTGGAGCCCAGGTGCGGGTCAGCGGGGCCCACGGCCGGGCACAGGTACCGGCATGGCTGCCGCGTGGGTGGGACCTCGGGCAAGGCCGAGCACCAGAGCTTCGGCTTCACGGCAGCTCCCACAGAAGGGGACCAGCCTTGGCTGAGGCCGCCCTGCAGAGCTGTCTGGCAGCTCCCCACAGTCACCAGAGGGAAGGAGGGGCAGCCCTCAGCTGCGCTATCTCTAAGCTGGCCCTGAGCCCAGCAGTCAAATCCCCAAGAGGGGGGTGCAATCAGGGCCCTTAGAGCCATTTACGGTCCCAAGGTGCTGCTGCCCTTTTTTCTCTGCTTCACAGAAAGGCATGGGAGCAGATGGTATAAATGACACCTAAGTTTCAAACTTTTACAGCTTTTTATTTACCTTGTTATCTACCTAACTAGTAAAACTGTGCTATGATGACTCAATTACCAATTTCTTTGTGAGCATTTATTTTGGTCAAGGAACTGTATGTTCTCATTTTTCATGCTGATTTCTTCTCCAAAGTGTGGCAGCTTCATTCCTCAGGCATTGAGTAGGTTTTGTCTGTTCCAGGCACTGAAAGAAAATCCCATTTCTCTGGCATTTGGGGGGAGGCAGAAGAGGCGTACTGGGTGCTGTCTAGTTTCTTGGCTAAGATGAGGTAGTAGATGCTGTCAGATTATTGTGATACTCAAAAAAGATTGTTTAAACATTTGCTTCTGCTTTAGGCACCAGTTGCCTAACCGAGCAGTATAGTTTCTTTTCTTCTCTTTGGGGTACCGGGGAAAAATCTTTCATGGCCAGAGGCCTGTGGGATGCCAGGGTTTCAGTGGGGAAGTGACAGAGGAAGGAGAAGCAGTTTCTTTCTATTCATCAACTCAGACATCCAGGATAAAATTTTCATTCAAGCCTTTGGCAAAATTCCCAACAATTTTAGTGGGACATGAGTTTCACACACAGCTCATACTTGTTAGGTTATTACTTAGCGTGTACTCATTTAGAATAGATTGTAAATTTGTGATAGACTGTAATTGGAAAGAGAATTAGGAAAAAAGGGGAAGATTTGGTTTTACTAATAAAAGGAAAACAATCATCACTTTTTCTTCCCAACTGCTGTATGAGTTGAGAACAGTTTAGATATTACTTGGCAGGTGTGAGGCTTGCAGCATTATTTGTTGAAGAAGGTCCTTCCCAAAGTGATACAGATTATATCTGTAAATCTGCCCTTTGTTGGGTGAATTATTATGAAGACAGTTTCCCAAACATATTAAATGTACTAAACTATTAGGCTTTGGTTTTTATCATGTAAATGATGGATGCTATGTCATTCCTGTAAAATAAAATTAAATTTAGAATTTTCACAAGTTGTATGATGATATTAATGCGGGCCTGTACCAGAAAATGTTTCAGAACATACATGAAACGTCATGTCCTCATCTCTCAATATAATGATATATTAATATGGTTATCTGGAGCATACATGCATGTAGTGCAACAACAATGTAAGTGCAAACAAATACGAAACACATAATGGCTGGAGAAAAATACTGGAGAAAACAATGCAAACAACTAATGAATAAATATAAGATTTTCTTAACCTTGCCATTGTGGTTAAGATCTGATATTGCCATTATTTTAATTTTTAATACCTTCGGTAGATAAATAAAATGCCTTCACCGTGCAGATAATGCTTTTCTTGAGAAATCCAACATGAAGTGCAAGTATAAAAATAAAAAGGTAAATTTAAATATGTAAATTTAAATAGGAGAATATTAAAATAAATAACTATATCTTTTGAACAGCTACTGAAAAAAATAATGCAAAGAATACATGCTTGTCAAATATGCAGTATAAATAAATAATTTAGGTGAAAATGGATGAGTAGATATAACAAAGAGACGACCAAATAATGAAGGGCTAAAGGGTGGTTGTTACATGTGATGTACTTCATTGTATATTGTAAGTAATTGCTATCCATAAAAAATTCCATGGCTTCTGTGTAAGAAAAAGAGACAATTTGACAGGCAACACTAGTACTAAGCGACAGCAAGTACAAATCCTTGGCAACTGTCATTACCCTGCTGTTGAATTCACGTCCAAAACTGTGTGATAACTTCGACCTGTATAGCTGTTACTGAACCAATGTCTGTTAAAGTAACTATATTTTCACTTCTGGAAAAAAATAGTAGCCATGTGCAGATTTATGCCTTAGAAAACTTTATGGACTTTTCTTTAGTATACTGTTGTTTTCTATTTAAAGAAGAAATATGGAGAAATATGTTTTAGTTAGACAATAATGAATAATTAAAAAATTGCACTAGAGCAACAGAATAAAACCTTTGATCTGATCTAGATAAACAATTTCAGCATGTAGAATTAATTGAAAGTAAAAGTTCCTTTTGTAAAAATTACAGAAAGTCTTCAGTGCTTTGGCTATGAATAAACAGCAGTTTAATTGCTTTTAAATGAGAAAAAAGTTGTTAGACCTCTTGAGGTTTTTATTTTTTTTCATTTCTTTTCCCATTTAAATTTCTGGTTTCAAAATCTTTTCTTCTGTATCTCTATCTCGACATCTTTACTTCTGACGTAAAAAAATGATCACAACGTCTTGGTGATAGCAGCTAGCAAAATTTACCATTGGCTAAGAAGAAATTTTGTTTTAATATGAAGTACCAAGCTGTTCTTCCTGACTAGTGAAAGCCATTTCGCATTGGCTCTTTCATGCGGTTTCCACATATTAGAACTCTCATTTTATGACGTTTAATCTGCAGAAGGATGTGGCACCAGGGTTACATCCAAATTTGAGTTTTATCAAAGTATAAAACTGCTCAGCAGTGCAAAAGTAAGATTACTGTTGGTAATTGCATGCGTGCATTTTCTGTTTGAAACCACCATGGTTAAGGAATTGGAGTGTATGCACAAGTGCCCTATGGTTTGCATACACTGTATATATAAATAGTTCTTATGATGGTGGGAAATTTTAAGAAAAAGCTGGACAAGGACTGGGGAACAACAACAGTATTAGTCCTGTAGGTATTTTCCTTGTATAGTGTAATTTAGTGACAGAAGGTTTCATAGGTAGTGTACCTTGTTGAAAAGTAGTAGCCCCTTGCTACGCCAGACCACTTACATGATGGTTTAATTGTCATGTAAACAAGGTAATTCCCAGTTAATACTAACAGTACTGTTAATATTCCATCAAAACAGTTCATGAGTAGTAAGTAAGGATGTCATCTGCTAAAGAAGGAAGTCATCTGCAGAATAAATAATGGCAATTAATGGATTTTTATTGTTTAAAGCAATTTGTTTCTGGTTTTGTAGTTACTTTCTGTTCTTGAAGTGGGTAACAAAATGATCTTTTAAGGAAAAGAGTACTTACAAAAATAATGTCTTCTTGCTCTCCCTAGTCAGAACTCAAAACACAGCATAATGTGTTCAGACTCATAATACTAAAAGGTTTTCTTTGATTGCATTCCAATATTTGGTATTCCTGTGATATTTATTAGTTTAAGTATTTCCTAGGTAAACATACTGCAATCCATATGGACAAATTTTGAAGTACACATTTGTTGTGACATAATTTTTGTAATTTATAATGGGAATATTCTGACATTTAAGAATTATTTGAATATAGAAGAAGAATGAGGGCTTGAGCTCATCCAATCCTTTCTTGCTTCTTCTTGATCTTTGATGGTGCTGTTGGCACAGTTATACTAGTGCTGACTTGGATCTTCCAAAGACTGGATAAAACTAGATTGTGAGATTTTCATATGGGTGAATATTCCATCTAGACTTTTGGCCTATGGTATAAAGTAATTTTGCACCATTAATAGTAACTTCAAATTGAAAGTTGGAGGTTTTTTTTCTCATTCATTTTAATGTTTTTATGCAAATAAAACCTTTTTTTTAGCTTTATGAGATAATTCAATGACGGAAGTCTAGCACAGACTCTGTGCTATTGCAATATAGTATAGCTGAAATATCTATTGTACTTCACCATAATTCTGTCTTACAGCACTTTATACAATTCTCATTCTGATCCTAGCTTGTGCAAAGATTAATTGAGCTGAATTCTGAAATAATTTTATAGTTGGCAGAAATAAGAATCAGGATGAAACTATTAACACAGTTTCATACTGTGTTTTCCAACTTTAATTAAGTTGTTGTAGGCTTTTCTGGACTCCTTACAGTCTATCATTACTAAGTTAAACTAGTTGAAAGATAAGAGCAAAAAGATAAAGTTTTAACTATATTTATCATATTTCTGTTTCAGAAAATGTCTCCCTCCTTATGCAAAAATAGTTGTTAAAAGTATTGAAGGGAAGAAAAGCTCTAGACAACTTCCATTTGCCCATAACTTTCGCCTGCAATCAGCAATGGTATCAAGAAGGTCAAGACTTCAAGATTGTTCTACACATCAAACAAAATCAGTTCAGAGCTGTGATGGAGTATCAGGCATATAGACAGCTACAAATCAAACAGTACAGACAATTTCTGTCTTATATCACCATCCGAGAGAAACGGAGCTGAAAGTGTTCTCACAGGTCAACTAAGGTAATCAAAGCTCTTCTATGTTGCTTTTAATCATGATTGCTGCAGTTCAGTCACATTGTAGTGATGATTCAGTTGATATTCTAAAAAAGACCTTGCTAATTTTTGTTAAGATTTCTTGACCTAAAATTTCTCAGAGTGTATACTTTTAAAAACTGTATTGATTTCATCAAACATTTCTGAAAGACAATTAGAGTGACAATAAACCAGGCATCCCAGTTTGCTTTGCAAATTTTTAATAGACTTAGAAAATAGGTAGGTAATATCCATCAAGTTTACCCTCTGTAAAGAAAAATGTGATCCTCCATAATTAATCCAAAATGAATTGATTCTGTCTGTCTGGGAAAACCCAAGAGAACAATTGGATTTTGCAATGTACCATAAAGGTGATTAAAGTGAAGACCTGGTGAACTAAAGTGTATTTTAGTGTGTTTAATTTAGATCTCCTCATCAAAAGCTTTTTCCTGTTAGTGTCTTCTATTTTGATGGGTAAACTGCTGTAAACGGAGGCAAACCTAGTTGATTATAGTTATCATGGTATCCCCTCATTTGTCTGCAGTCATGACCTCAAATAGGATGAAAAAGGCTCTTAAATTTATTCTTTGTAAATGTTTTCTGAAAGTGCTTTATTCAAAACCATAAAGTATTTGTAATTGCTAATTTTGTATGCTAAGACATATATTTTAATATACTTGTCCTCTGGTGTATGAAAGTCTTGAACTCTAAAACCAAAAAGAAAAAATATAGTTACTTTTTAAGGGGGCCACATTCTGGCTTTCTTATTTATATGGTTTAGTACTCAACACTGAGGTACCTATGCTGATTTAATAGCATGACTTGCTTTAGAAATGCTAAAAAAAATACAAAAATCCTGGGATTCTTAGGTGGTAATTTTGTCATTGAAGAAATGTGGAAACTGTAAAATATGCCATTATGGTTTAGGTGAAGTATCAGTTCAGTGCTAACTGAAATGAATGGAAAAATTCCCAAGGTATTTCACAGGAGAGAAATTCAAATCTTAGGCCTCGAACCAGTCTTGAGTTCTGCATGGCAATCTCTTGTTGCAGACTAGGATGGAAACCTTATGTCACAAATGTGCTTGCTGAAGTATGACATTTTGTTATAAATCTGCTCCCCCCCTACCTTTTTTTTCTTTTTAAAAATAGTCTTACTGTGGTATTATTCAGAAGCTGTCTGTGGTAAAAGCATTTTGAAAAAGTATTATGATTTTTTTTAATTGAGTATTAGTTTATTTAATTTTATTCTGGCAGCTGCATTGAATATATTTTGCTATCTGGGAAACAGAAACAATTAACAATAAGCCCCACTCTGCAGTCACTGTACAGGCATAATTGCTGTCAATTTGATTGAAATTTTGCCTGAGAAAAGACAGTCACCAGTTCTTACTTTTTAAACTGGAAGCAATAATCTACATAGTATGCACTGAAAGGAATCTCTAATTACAAGTTTTCTCAGAATCAACACATTTTTTTTCTATATTTATTTGTGCTGGTAGATTTTGAAAAATACTTTTAAAATTAGGTGATTTATTTTCTTATGAAATTCTTAAGATCAAAGGACTTAATTAAGCAACTGCTTTCCAAGTCTTCTAGAAGTTCTGAGTAAACTCAATTTGGGATAGATTAAGTCTATTTCGCTTATAACAGTCCAGTTTCTCTGTATTTTCTATATTTATAACATAGGTGCTGCTAACTAAATTCTTATACTGTGAAGAATTTTAATGACCATACGTTCAGATTGTCTTTTCACACAATTATTATAAAAGTTCTAAAACCCAAATATCTTGGATTGTTTCTTTAATATCATAAACTGGATTTTTTTTTCAACAGAATTAACTGTGCTTTCCCTTTAACACTCTGGCATATCCAGAGGGCATTTGAAGTATCCAAAGTTATTAAACAGCAGCCAAATGTAAACAAAGTAATAGCTTACAAAAATGACACAAGAAGGATCTTTGCTAAGGTTTCTGTGTCCTTAATTAAGCAAGTAACCCCAAATAGAAGTTTTCTTGCATGTGTAAAATTTATTTGTAGCTTTTGCTTCAAACCCTAACATAAGTCCTTTTTTCCTGTAAAATAAGGTCACATTAAACTTTTCTTCCTTTGTACCCCATTCCTAATATGCGTGACTTGTTAAAAATTCTTATAAATGCTAAGTGAACTAAGTTCCAGCATACTGTACCATATTATTTGACATTAAAAGGCAAGAGAACAATACTTTTAAACCAATCTTTTTAAGGTTATGTGTTTTTCTCATTTTGTTATCCTATGATTTCTAGTAATAACCACTAATATACTAAGTGACTTGAAGTGCAGTTACTATGATTGGTAAATTAGTTGAGAGTGGATTTTTTATTTCCAATTTTATTTTTTTTTGACTAAATATTGATCATAAAATAAATATGTTTGTAATCAGCATTCCTTACCTCTTGCATTCATTTAGCTGCTGGAGGAGTGCTCTGAAAAGCTGAATCTGAACATGGCTGCACGATGAGTATTCTTGGCAGACAGCACTGAAGCACTAGAACCTAAAGACGTACCCCATGATGCCGACGTTTATATTTCAACTGGAGAGATCTTTTTATATCCATTCAAAAAAACAAAAGGTAAAAAAACAAAACCAAAACTGAGAATCCCCAGCAAATGGCTTAAGGGGTGCAATTAAAAATGATTTTCGTTCTGTCTTTTTGCATGGTTTAACAAAACTAATGTTTACTCATTTACAGCTCAGTAAGAGGATAATGTGCTTAATGAAAGAAAAATCTACTGACAGCCACGTTTATTGCCCTTCATTAGCATTGGTACTTAATTTAATATAGATCTGAATAGACATTAGGGAGCCTGCAGGAGGTTAAATGGTGAAAATGTAAAGAGATTATTGAATTTACTGTTTAGTTTCAGTGACATCAAACAGACATAATTAATTAGGCTTATTCCACTAGCAAAATAATTCAGAATGTAAGATTGAATTCTTTAATGTCATTGTTTAAACATTTTTCAAAGTTTAATGCAGCAATATGGAATATCAACATTACTACTTTATTAAATTTAGATTGTTTGGTAAGACGATTATTAAAATTTTTCTTCTTTCCTTTTAATTTCTTTACCAATCTGGTAACTATGTTTTATTTTTTACAAGGGGGAAAACTATTTCTGAATCCTTTACGGTTTAAATGTGAGTGTAAATATTTCTCTCTGTCATATTTTAAGATCATGAAGTACATTGTGAGATTTCTGCAGCAAATTTGTGGTAACATTTTATAACATTAGCTTAAGTAGGGTTCAGTATCAAATTCAAGATACCAGTTGGGTATTTTATTAAAATATTAATTCAACTAGCATTTGTGATAAAGAACTTTTAATTGATATAAGCTAACATATAATAAAAAGCAAAATTATTATTAGAATAGTGTATGTGTAGGTAGGAATCTACAATTTTAGTGTACAATTCCAATGAGAAATGCAAATAAGATAAATTGTTTAAAATTATGTGAAACGTTCCCATTTGTATAATCTTGTAGTAGTGAAATGTTGTATGTTTTTTAAAAAGGTAGGGATAGCAGAGAAGAAAAACAAAAGACAAATATTTCAACTAGTGTGCGTATTTTATATTTATGTTGTATATATTTTTTATATATAATTCTTTGTGCTTTTGGGCATTTTTTTTTTCATTTGTGCTTGCTTTAGAAACAAGCCTTGCATTTTATTGTTCTACATAGTTTTTAAATAGCATTTGTTATCTTGGGAAGTATTAGGAGACATACTGTAGTGTTAAATATTTAATTCTGAGTTTCAAAATATTCAAATGATCTTTTGCTAATCTTTTACAGATTGATATTACTTAGTACAAATACATTTCAAGAAGATATCTATATAGTACTCATTACTGGCTATTTGCCCAAGAAAATGACTACAACATAGCGTTCTCTATACACATAAAAATCTAATATTAATTAGTAGAGCCTTTATAATAGAAGTCCTGTAATTAAATATATGTTTACATATTCATGGATGTATTCAGGAATGCAACTTATGTTAGTAAGCCTGTCTCTTACATAAACAGTTTTATATATGATGAGCTGTTGTTTATAACATAAAAATTATTCTGAGTATACAGGTGATCCATTCACTGGAATGGCTGTAATGAATGGCCTATATATTCAGTAAAAAGATCTTTGTATTTATTCTTGCAAAAGCGTATGATAAAACTGCTGTTGCTACTGTATGAATCATTGAAAGGATCCTATTATTGTAGTATTTTTATATGGGTACTGCTATAATTTGTTACAAAGTCGTCACTGATACTCTTAGTATAGTTTCTCCATGCATATGACTTGAGTGTTATGATAGATTTTCAGATTCATTAAGCAAGTCCTTTTTTCTTTCTCTCATTTGCCTCTTGCAAGCCAAGTTCAAAACAAAAACTTCTGTGCTTTGTCTGCATATCTTTGGCTGTGTTTCATTGTGACATGCACTGCTGTTCTTTTAGCACCAAAATGTTGGCACACATTACTGAAAATTTCACACCATCTCTTGCTGGATCAGCAAGCTTAACCTACCAAAATCTGGTGTTGTTGAATGGTTTTTGACTGATAATCAATCTTTTTGCTGCTCGACAGTTGTTGCTGGGACACAGACTAGAGCAGGTGGCAGATGTGCCTTGTCTTTTGAGAAAAGAAAGAGTAGGTGAGCTTGGGCACAGAGTAACATATTGTGTGTCCATTAAAAGGGTAAGTATAACAGGAAAAAGTCACTGCTATAAGTAGAAAAGCCACCAATACCAGAAAATAGGCCTTTTTACACCCCTGTTTACAAGTTTAATAGAACTGGAAAATGACAGTGAATAGTGTGGAATTCCATGTGCTCAAAAATCAGAACTGATGTTAGTAACATTCATAAATTCTCTGTATAACATTCCATAGTATTTTTTTTTGCTTGTTTTTTATTATTTATAAATAGTATGAATGAACATTGTATATATTTTTAAAAAGCTACAATATATTGAAGATAGATTTTAGAGATGTATGAAGACATAGGGATAGACAGTACCTATTTTATATTTTCTTTCTCTAGCCCAAGACTGGGAAGAGAGCACAGAGTAATATGACTTGCCAGTACAACCATACTGATTGCTGCATTTGAGTCCTTAATGCATAGCTAACAAGGTCAAATGTCAGTAGCAAATCCTTTTTCCATGGGAATGGAAGATCAGTGATATACTGTAGAGCCCCAACCCTGCAAATATGCACAAGTGATCCCATGGAAAGCAGACAGACTTTTTACACGTGTAGTTGCACATAAATATTGGCAAGTTCAATACCTTTGTGGAAATCTGTATTTCAAGTACTGTATAAATCACAAAGTCTGTCAGAATTGTATTATCTTGGATATACTTTCATTGCTTCAGGTACCACCTGAAGCAATGAAAGTGTATTCAAGATAAAATATAACTCCGAGTGATGCTGATGTCTTGGTTTATTTAAATTTATTCACCTTCTCATCTTTCTGAAATATTGAAATCTAAATTGAGATTTGGATTAAATGAATAAGGATTCAAACATAAGTTGTCAAATTGCATGATCTTGGATAAAAATTGAAAACCATTGCATCTTTCTTTTAATTTAATTCAGTATTTATAATAAATGCATCTGACATCAGTTATAAGGTGCCATTCCAACAGATGTTTACCAAAGAAAAAAGTATCAAGTCTCAAGCATTTAAAACATATCTTTCTGGGACTGTTGTGGAACTAGTGTGTTGCAGAACTGTGCCAAAGAGTTAATGCTCTGTAGTATGTTGTTTTTCCATGTAATTTACATATGGCGATAGTCAATGGTTGTATTTAATTAACTGTTGGAAATATATGGGAGACCATGTATTTCAGTGTTTGTTTGCAGACACATATATTTAGCAGTTACTGAATTTTAAAATACATTGGACATTCCTATTTATTCTTTCTAATACCTCGTGTTTCTCCTGTCAGCTTTTATTGTACCCTTATATCTCTTTGCAGTGGAGTTTCATGTCTCCAGTCTAATCCTTCATTTTTTATTCATTAATTACCAATTTCTTAAACTCTTATTAATTTCTTTTTATTGAATTTGATTCCAGTGACCTTGCCCAATAAAACCATCAATTTGCTATCACTCCTTCATAAAAAGTTTGTGCATTTTATCATTCACGCTATTGTGGAAAACATGACTTCTTCTAAACTTCATGTTCCATTCAGTAACTTTTCAGTTTCTGTGTTTGCCATTTACCTTCATCTTGCTTCAGAGCTGCTAAGTTGGAGACAAAGGAGTTTTGGCTGATCAATCGATTGTGAACTTAGACTGCAATCTAAAACCAATTATGCTTAGGTCTCATTCACTGTACTACTGAAAGTAACATCAGTGATTTCTGAAGGAGCCTTCAGAATACTGAAGCTAAGCATTTATACAGATATACGACTAAGTAGAGCTCCACTGACTATAATGGGAACTAAGATGTCTAGCTCACACATAGATAAATTACAAGTAGACACTTAATTTAGCTGTGTTGATCTTAAACTGAATCACTTCCTAAAGACAGGCATTTTGGTCAAAATGCTGTTGTTGATATGCCATGCTCACAGATTTTTTTGTAAGTCATACTGACAAGGATTGCTTGCAGGAAGCATGGTCCACTTCGCTGATCACATAGGCGTTTCATCTGTTTGATACATCTTATTACTGGGTGCAGAGCGTCCTTTATGACCTACCTCCAGCTCTCATTCTGTGGATCACTATATTAAAAGAACACTAGATATGGAAACAATTAGTACATAAAGATTCACTTTTTTACTACTTATGTAGTGTCTGTACTTTTTGTTTTAGAGTTATATTTGTAGGATGTATGCGTTTCCAGTACTGTGTGCTAAAAGTAAAACTAAAAATGATGGATAAGATTTTATGTCTTTTATTAATGCACTGTGACAAGGAGGCCACTAGAAAAAGTAATCAATGTGTAAGTAATCAAGTAATCAAAAGTAATCAAGTGTTCTTAATGCCGCATTTCAGGTCTGTATTTAAATGAAGAGATAAGGATTTTTTTGTTTAATAACATTTAGATATCACATGATCAATAAAATGAAGTAATTTACCAAGACAGGTTCCAATTGACAAGAATGTGTGTGAATACATTCAAAATAGGATGCCTTTTCTACAAGGGGTAAGTATCAGTGAAATGATGGATTCTTATCATTCTAATTATTGACTGATTTGGAAGCGTTTCAATTCTAAACAGCATTCTAAACAATACAGGGCTTTTTCTGATCAACACATAAAAATGAAAGTTGTGACATTTTATTTTTCAGAAAAAATGCATCTCCTCTATGAACTTGAAGTTAATACATTTTATTACAAATTTTCCCGTAATTACTGTATTATATGCTATTATTTCAATGCATTTGTACTGGAATTTTGATCTGAAAAAGGAATGTGCTATAACAACTATCCATTAAAATATGCAGAAATATGTATCTCGTCATTTATTATGAGCTTATCCATCTTATAAGAGAGGTTGAAGATCTCAAGATATGCAACGGAGATTTGCTGTAAGCTATAGAAGTTTCCTCTCCAATCATCATATATCAAAATAGAATTGAATACATAGAAACTAGCTTGATCATATCCTGAAAGTTAGAATGACAAAAACCTGGTCTTTGAGAGGGATGCCAGTAAAACACGAATTATATTTTGTTTTAAGGGTTTCTTACAGAAAATTAATTTTATTATTTTCCTACGGAAAATTTAGATTCCACTTATTATTATAGATTCTTACAGGCCTTTTTTGTTCCGGGTACCTTTTCAAAATCAGAAGTATGCCTGTTCCTGAGCTATTTTGGAACCCTTCACAATATTGAAGTCTCCCTTCTAGCCACTCAATGGCATTGAATTCTTCAGTGTTTTTTATACACGAATCTAATGGTAAAATCCCACCTTTAATATGCTGTGTCTTTTCCTCCTTAGATTTCTTAGTGAGCAAACTCTACTATTTCCTTTGGCACCAGAAGCAAAGGTACATACAGTGTTCCCTCAAGAGCTTCACAGCAGATTTTAATAAATATGTTTTTCCATACAACAGATATGAAGTCTTATTGATGGCACAATAACCATAGCAAATTTGTGTTGTCAGGCTTTAACTTTCTTTCCTGGTCTTAAACCTCACTCTCCTGTCTATTAACCTTGGTATTTTGTTAAAGAAATATGAGAAAGCTTTGTGGTATACTTTAGCTTGATGATGTTACTGGTTTGTAAAGACATTTCCACCATGACGGATTGACCAGATGCTTGATATCTGGGAGCAACCAATAGGCTTTATGGAGTAAGAGATGACAACTTAACTTGAAGTTGTAAACTGATAGCCAAAAGTGATGATACATACACACACACGCACACATACACATATATATAAAAATAAAACCAAGTAAAGCAAATTAGTCAGGGTAGAAAAATCACCAGAGGGAGTATTTTTTCAAGAATAGTTTGTCTGGTATTTTTTTTTTTAATTAAAAAGCTGTAATTCAAAATTTAGTTAAGCATAAAATTAATTATACAAATTGAATTGTTTACTTAACCAGTAAACACCCATTATAATATGCTGCTAAACAGACAAAACAGAGATGACTAAACCCTTTATATATAGTCTCCACTGTTAAGGAGAACTGATTTTATGAAATGATAATATCTACTACATTACATATATAAATAAAATGTCCTATTTATTATCCTTTTATTACGGTTTCTTTTGAACAACTATATTTTGTATTGTATTTTTGTTTAAGGCAGCAAATGGTAAGATGATACCATATTAATTAGTTAGGTATTAGTACTGTGTTTGGGGGGATGCATCAGAGTGCAAGGGGATCAGAATCCATTTGAATTTAAAGAGAGAGACACAGCTTCCTCCACAGACTTCTGCATTAGGTCCTTAGGCTATAAAATGCCAGGATATGAAACGGTATCTTTCTGTATATTTTTATGATATCTACAGCAGTGGGAATATAATTGTGGTAAAGAAGTCAACAACTCTGTAATAATAAAAAACCCCGCTATTTTCTAGATGTGAAAAATACTTTCCAAATATGGCTTAAAATTGTATTTGAATAAAAGAACACGGAAACAATAAGGTACAGATGAAACAATGTAGATTAAATGTAAATAGTACAGCTCTATTTAATCAGTAGTTGAACTTGCCCTAACACGTCCCCAGCAGTATCCTGGAAGACAAATCCAGGGTAAATTTTGAGACTTCCTTATGTGTACAAAGAACCAGGGGTTGTAAGAAAATTTTGTCCATACCTTTCACATAACAACAGATAAGGATCTTGGCCTGTAGAACCTTTGTCTTAGTTACTTTATTTGCACTAAGCAGAAGTGTTAAAATGAAAAATTTTTCAAGAAATGCAAAACATTGAGATCTGTGTCCCCACTAACATGTAGACTGCTGTAAGAATCTGTTTAAAATAATTTATAATTAAATCTCTGACCCTTGATACAAAAAAAAAACCCAAACCAAAACTGATTGCCAGCTCTACAGAATGGAGAAATTCATCCCAATCCAGAACGAGACACGCAGTCTTCCAACCATTATCATTCTAGATTCAGTGAACATATGTTCAAGAGAAACATTTAAGAGGAATGGGAAAGATAAATATAGAGCACTGGTGACTAAGAGGCGTTCTCTCTCTTCTTACTGCCAAATGGAACAAAATTGTTTGTGTTGTAAACCATCAACTAATCATTTGAATTTTGTGCTGAGGTGCAGAGCCAGAGAGCCTTTACCTTTCACCCAGTCTCTATATGTTTTTATCATACTGCATTGTTGCTGCAGTCTCTTAGGGCTTATCTTACTTATTCTGTTTGGCATTTACACCTTTTAAATTCCCCAGATAATTTCAGGTGAATAAGGAAGATTTCCTACAAAATGTCATGAACAAGTGTTAATTATTTCTTTTAAACTGTACCAACACCAGATTTTTGATCTCTTGAAACAATTTTCATTGCTTCTGGACTGCTCAAGTATAATCAAAGGAATTTTTGCTTAATTTTTAGTATTGATTCCCTGTTTTGTTAGACTAATATTAGCAGTTTTAATTGCTAATCATTTACATATTTTCAATTATTTCCCAAGGTAAAATATAACTTCATTATTTAAAAGAAAATACAATATGATTTTTGTAAAGTAAATTCTAGATTTCAGATTCCTATCACACAAAACATAGTGAAAAGCATTCATCATTCCTTGATGAAACTAAATTTTTATTTGTTCTGTGAAAAGCATATAAAAATCTTCCTATAGTCTGGGGGCCTTCTTTAGTTCAAATGGACACTAATACCATGACCTATTTTCCTGAAGAGTTCATCAAAAAGTTCAAGGCAAGGGGATGAAATATGTTGATTGGCAGAGAAGATGGGATGTTTGTAATTTTAATCAAATTTAGAATTAAGACATACTTCAAATAATATGACAGACTAGTGTTAGTGAGTTTAAAAACTAATGACAACTGCTGTCATTATTAGTTAAATATAGCCATTCTGCCTGTGGCCATAAATGATGACACTTCAGAACATGCAGAAACAAAAAACTCTCAAGTATTTAAAGAAAAGGGAGTGACTGTAAACTTAGTTAAACACAGGAATGTGACCTGGGCATAATGTGTTTCCCAAATACAGAGGTATCTGTAGTTTGAACAGAGGACATAACTGAATGCAACATTATGTGTTGTTACTACTACAGCATTTAAATTTTAGGAAACTTGGGTCTTTCTTCCTATTTCGTAAATATATGTCAAGGAGTTTCATATTCATTATATTAATACTTAATTGTATTAATATATAAGATATGCTTCAGATTCATGTCTCTGTTACTGTTCTGTACCCTTTAAAATGTATCACTCAATTTTCAGATTCTTAAAAAGTGGGAACTGAGAAAATTATGTTCTGTTTTTAATAGATTAAAATATCTTTTTCAGACAATAAGTTTTGGATTCATGAGGTTATGAAAGTTGTTTGAGGCATTGGTTGGTATTTATTTCTATCAAAGTGAGGAGAAGGAAAGAAGTTAAAGCAAGATATTTCTGAGTACATATGCATAATACAATAATATAATATAATATATAGCATACAATATCAATATATTTGTAAATGCCATGTGCATTTGAAGAAAGTTTCTTACAACTCTGTAACTCTTGTTTCCACAATGCCAATACAAAGTGATTGTGAATGAAGGGGATAGGTGTTCAGAGAATAAGAAAACTGAATAGCCATTCTTTAGGAAGTTGAAGGTTGCGGTTAGACCTCCTCTCAATGGCCTTCTCTGCATGGTCTCTCAACCTCTCCTTTTGCATAATGATGCTGCATTTTATTCCCAACTCTGAAAGTGAACAAAATCCACTTGTTTTGTAGTAATAGCAGTAGGTCCTTGTAGATGTTCTGAGTATATAAGCAATGCAAGAAGGACTTATGTGTCAAACAGCTTGTCTGTTTTTTCTTATTGTAGTTGTTTAATAGAGTATAACCTCTCTCCCTACAGACCTTGGCAATCTTCTACATCCCATTGTCCATATTTGCTGTATTTCTGTCACATATTCTAGGCATGTGAAGACCTCAAAATATTTTTAGCAGGGTTAGAAACTTCCTTCCAGTCACCCATCAAGTCACTTCTGCTATGTGTAACAACATTTTCAGTTATAGCATCAGTGTGAAGCACAGGGTAGGTTCAAGAGAGGCAGCACTTACAACAGGTGCTAAGAAATCCTGAAGAAAGGAATGAAGCTGAAATCTCATCTGATGCCCCTGCTTAAACACCTTGTTAAAACATTGTGTAAGACTGGGATTATGAAATCCTTACCTGATTTCCAAATAAGTACTTTTATTATCAGTGGTCTGTAAAGTCAGATTCCCCTGGCTATTCTTTCTTTCTTCCCCCAGGAATTTTGCATTATTTCTGTGCAGTCCAATAACAACAAGAGAGAGATCTCAATCCAACGTGCATACTGGAGATTACGAGCACTCTCCTGGGAATTGTGAAATATGAAACTGAGTCTGTTAGACTGAGAAGATTACAGAATCTGACCTCCCCCTACCCAGGAAATATAAACACTTGGCCACTTCTATAAATGAGACTTTACCACCATTCTTCAAGTTGGTTTTTTATTTAAATCTCATGTCTGGTTTACACTGTGATAAACTCAGTGCTGCCACTGTTTGTCTCTGCACTTAGTATATCTGAAGTATCCCGTCAATGAGGGGTTTTTGCTTTGGAGGTCCCTGGTTTGTGAGCCCCAAAAGATTGGTGGCTGCCAAACTTCTCTAGTCAGGTAGGATCATGGTCACTTAAGGATGCACAGCAGCATCAATGTACAATTTCAGGTGGTGAGAGTCATTTATTGTTGAAAATAAGGGAGCACAAAGACACTAAAGTGCCTGATTTTATGTCTACGCTGTTCTGAAGTGGCAAAGGTATATTCATTACCGTGTAGTGCCTGCCCTCTGTGCACATAGCAGCCTCATTGACATCTTGTTCAGCCAAGGCTGGGAACAAATGGTAATGCTTAGCTTTTTTGGCCATGCAGATTCCAAAAGGGTTTATTCCTATTGTGCTTGAAGTTTCCTTGCAGGCTTATACTATAGAATACAGACAAGCTTGACCTTCAGAGCAATTCTCCAGCCAGCCTTAAGGGGTACTGTGGATGTAACCTTAAAGGGTGGGCAAAATTTTTGTTTATCACATTCTTTGGCTTAGGCAGCTATAATCTTCCTAAATTTGCCTTTAGGCATCTACTTGCTCTTATCATTCAATGCCAAGTGATCTCTAAGTTTCACCTTATGTCATCTTTCGTTATAATCTAAATCAGCTGCTGCTTCTTTTCCAAGTACCACTCTGCTCGTGAGGAAACCAAACTACACTTAGTGTAGCATGCCTAAACTGAAAAACAGCCTTTTGCTGTTACCCAGCCAACATTTAATACTTGCTTATATGGGAAATAACACATAATATATGTCCAATAACCATGCAAATGAATACCCTACCAAACTAAATCCTGGCCCAGGCTTAGACTAGATTTGTCAATGCATGTTAGAGACCCTTCTTCCAAGGCTGAAACACCTTCTGCAACTTCTCTGAAAACATACCATTTTCAAAAATTTCCAGATGACAGTCAGTCCATCTTTTTACTCACTGGTGTTGCTTAGTTGAGATCTTAAGATGTGTTTTCCAATGTTAGTAGAGGTATTTTTCAACCAGTAGTTAAACTGGGTTTGCAACCACCTCTTTATAACCAGATCACTGTTTTCTTGTGATCAGAAGCAGAATTCATGGGTAAGTAACATGAAGGTGCGATTCAAGATATGCTCTTCATATGAGTTCTGAGATGCATCTTCCTCAGTACTACAATCTCATGCGACTTGGAACCTGTATTGATGGAGGGACC
The DNA here is from genome assembly GCA_013398815.1 of Ibidorhyncha struthersii. Classification (NCBI taxonomy): domain Eukaryota; kingdom Metazoa; phylum Chordata; class Aves; order Charadriiformes; family Charadriidae; genus Ibidorhyncha; species Ibidorhyncha struthersii. The sequence goes on from VZSZ01022421.1 coordinate 22,807, forward strand.
AAGGGGCCGTCAAGTCATCCTATATGCTGAGTGGACAGGGTGTCTTACACAGTCAACCAAAATAATCTTTTCACACAAAAGGGATTTATTAGCATAAAAAATAATGTCCATTAGAAAAATGTCTTCATAAACTGTTGTCATTCATGAAGTAAAAAGTAACCGTTCTGGTAAGTGGCTGATATTTGAGCATGTCCTTTTAGACAGGAGATTATTTCAAGCTCTTCTGAGAGATCCTGTACAACTTGTCAGGTGTCCTATTTCTAAAATGGATTTGGTAAAACTTTCATGCTTTCTAGATGAATAATAAATCAATAAAAATAAGCATTTCTAAGGACTGTGAAACACACAGAATTGTTAATGCCATTCAGTGAAGTCTCCCTGCATTTCCCAATCTAACATTGTTACTTTTACCTGCTGTGGCAGGTAAGAACTAATGCTGTTCGCTCATCTGTGTCCTACCTGGCATTCTAGTTTTAAATATACTATGTAAAAGGCTATTTTGAGCCTAAGAGTCTACTTGGTACAGCTGATGTTAGTAAAGTCCTTTGATGCTGGAACCTGATCAATGGCAATGGGAAAGTTTAGGGTTTTAGCAGCAGATTTCTAACAAGTTCATCCCAAGTGCACATGCCAATTGTTTTTCACAGCAACCACAGAATACCTTCCTGACAACTGCAAATGCACATTTGTGCTGTTTCAAAAGTAAAAATAAGGCAAAATTCATAAATGCTGCAACTAACAGGAATAGCTCTGGAGAAGGGAGCAGGAAAATGAAGCTACATCTGTGTTAACAAGTTGTAAAGCACTAGAGAAACAGATCTGTGGAACAAAGCAGTTAGTACAAAGGAACTTAATGTCCCCACTATACACATTTGAGGAGATTTTACTCTGGGCTAGCTCTAGTCTGTGCGGTGGACTTATGGAAGGGCTTTAGGTACACCTCTGGAGCACATATTGGTTTAGTTTCACCCAAAGGATATCAGTTTGCATGCTTTGAAACTGCTCTGTGGTACGAATCAAAATACATTAAGTGGAAGCTATAGGTTCCTCACTTAAAAATTGCAGTCTTTGGACTAGAATGCTAATTTAGATGCATCCTTGTGGAAGAAAACAAACTAAAGTTTTTCAAATGTAAATTTGAAATTCACTTAGTTGTTGAGAAGTCACATTGCTTACAAAATGACCCCCACTAAATTAATAGATTTATAAATTCACATTCTTAATCCTGGTAAATTACTGTAGCTGTACTGAATTCAATAAGGTTAGCTAATTTACATTCACAGAGGATCTAATCCATGGACTTTAGAATCCAACGTGAAGTTCCATAGATTGACAGTCACTAAAGATACTTAGTTGGGAAACTAAACCATGGTTTAATGAGAGTTTTTTTTAATTTATTGCCAATATCTGTGTTGATGAGAAGATAAATTATCTTTTGTCTTAGAATTTTAAATCACTATGAAATGCTCAGCCATTTACACTTTAGTGGGTTTAGAGACATATTTATTAACATAATCAGCACATTCTTTATATTTCATAATAAGTAGCCTCATGATACAAAGATTTGTGAATTGAAATAAATTTTTCAGAAGAACTGTCATGCATCTAACATAATCCGACTGTAATAATAGCAATATGAGGCTTACATTTTTGAAATTAACATTAACGGCAGTTACAGCACTAAGGATCAAATTTTTAACTGAGTTAATCCTCTAACTCCCATTGATTTTAGTGATCTTAGATTATGGAATGATTTTTAAAGGCCTTCAGCCCCATAGTTTTTAAATATCCACCTCAGACCGAATTGTTATCAGTGCAATGACAATGTTTATTGGCACAGTTTTGATCTGTAACTAGATAGTTAATGATTATATTTCTGCATGTAATGTACAACATTCTCCTTTGAAGATTTAATTGTAAGTGCATTTTGTGCAGAGGCAGGACACCATTTAGAGGTCATTTTCTAGTGTTTAGAAAAAGGAAAAATAGTAAGAGTTGAAGTGAAACAAAAATGTCATTTATATGATGCAGTGTCAGATATGGAACTCAAAAAATTTACAAAAGGTTCAGGCTTAATTTTCCTGAAGCAGAAGAAATGAGAGGCATTTCATTTTTGTAGGTGAGAAGTGAAATGTTCCTCTCTGCTCACTGATAGAGGCATGCTAAGGTGAATTTTAATTATGACTAAATTGTGGTATTACTCTTTCATACCCTGAACATCTGTTCCCTTCAGGAATGATGATTTATGCAGGCTATCACTGCAGACAGCTTGCTACAGCTTATGTCACGGTTAGTAGGATGCTGGTGGTAGTATTTCAGAAAATACCAGCACCTAAGTGGAGACAGGCCAGTGTGTATTTTTAAGGTAACAGGGAACAGGGAGCATGATGCGTCCGGTTTTAATTTTGAAGCCAAATATTGACTTTACTTTTTTTTTTCTTTTTTCTTTCAGACCATCTGTTGTTAATGAAGAAAGTATCTTGGACAGTGAATGGCCTGGGTCTTCATAATGGTGTCAAGCAAAAGAAAACCAAGCCTGTCATTTCCAACTGCACGTAGAAAACTGTTGAGGACACCTCTGACAGAATTTTAGTGTTTAAGAACTGCACAGGGCAGGATAACTATGAGACTATTGCATCACAAAATCAAATTGGAAAGGTAACCTTTGTTTATTAGCATTTTTGAATGAATGCGTCTCCAAAGTACCTTAATTGTTACTGTGGTTTTATTGCTTTCGGCGAAGTATAGATTATTCTTTAAAAAAAAAAAAAAAAAAAAAAAA
>VZSZ01022422.1:0-26814 GCA_013398815.1 Ibidorhyncha struthersii
TCCCTTGCCATGTTCAGCTCCAGCTGTGCCTTGGCCTTCCTCACCTCATCCCTACACAACTGGGTAGTGTCCCTATACTGTCCCCAGGATATCTGTCCCTGCTTCCACTGCCTGTATAATAGTAATGCATGCTAAGTTACCCGTTAATGAAATCTGGTGCACCACCATTACATAAGCTTTGAACTGTTAGTTTGAAAGAAAACAAAAAGGAAAAAAAAAGAAAGATCTTTTCAGTTTAGAGTTGAAACCATGACATTAATATCCTATTTCAGTGTTACTGGCCCAAGTTCTGCAGGACCACATTGAACATTTTGGACACGTGTTTTTTTGGTTTTGGTTTTGCCATAGCTGAAAAGAACTAGGAATAGATGTTTACTGCATATACATTTTACAGTTGACATTAAACAGAGTGCTTTAAATTTCACCTGCAAAATACATTAATACATTCAGTTGCGTGTGAAAGCTCTACCTATGTCTATGCAAGCAGATCACGTTTTAGGAAGCTGTTATGTAAATTAACTTTTCAATGACCCTGATGTACCTGAAGGCAAGCAGGAAGGGGAAAGTACAGTAAATAACCCTGTTCTGATTAAATGAATTGATCAATTAACATTAAACAAGGTTGAAACTATGAAACTTGTCATCATATAATACCAGGATGCTTTTTTTCAGCAAGCAGATTTGCTTTTTCACTGTTATTTAGGGGACAAGTTTGAGGGCAGGATGTGGGATCTCAGTACCTAGCACACTCTTTCTGATATTTTAAAAGGAATAGGATTAATAGAAATACCCAAGGGCACGCTAGCAGGACCCATGTGAATTCTATCACCAGCTAATCTCTATTACTCATGAACAGTAAAAATTTTGTGTTATACTTCTGAAATGCATCTAAAGAAGAACACCGATGGTCATTATTGAACTGACTAATATCAGTGCTGTAGTATACTCACTGTCTTTTGCAGCTGTTCCTTTTCTTATTTACGTTTAATCCCTTCAAATTACTGGAAAAGTAATGGACTGAGCAGGCAGTAAGACACAGCACGTAGCGCTCTGTCCCTCTGTCCTTAACATAAACACAGAGTTATATCTTTCTGATTACACAGGAAACTCTAGGGAGCGCCAGCTCTCTTCATCTCATATGAATGAAACTTTCATTAAGGCCGATAAAAATGTTGAACTCACATGAAAGAAACTAAAGCCCCTAACCTGAGAAACAAACACTTCTGTCTTTCGCCGTTAGCAGACCTATGAGGATATTGGCCTATGAGCTCATGAAAGAAGAACTCTGAAAACAGGTCAACAGACTCACAGGCTTTCCTGTTTCCTGCCTCAGAGCTCTCCTACTGGGGCTAAGTATTGCCCCTCGCCGATTTCCTGACTTGCCATAACCTAACTCCCCTGCTCACTCTCTCTGTCATACAAGCTGATGGAGAAGGTCTCTCCCTGGAATTCTCCTTTATTTGGCTCTTCACTTCTTTGCCAAACTAAACTTTCTTACAGGCTTCCCCAACTTCTACTACTCACAGGGTTTAGTGAAGCCATGAATGCTTGGCTGAGCAACCCCAAACTTGACCCAAATCACATTAATATGTTGACTTGACAAATTAATGACAAGTGTACTATTCACCATCTCTTTACCTGTTTTTCTCTTTCAAAAGGCTGCCAAATGGCTGTCATTCGGTAAAGGCAGAGATGCTGATTTCTTCATCAACAATCCATGTGTCTTAACCTTTCTTTTTAGTTAAGTAAAACAGTAAGATTAAGCTGTTATGAGTTGTCTTCAAAATGACCCTAGTCAATAGAAGACAATTTCAACCATGAGATGGCAATTTGGTATCCACTGTAAAAAGGTCGTCTCACAGTCTCATTTCTAGATAAAAAGCACCCTGCACAACTGACCCCAGGGTTACTATACACAACGGGGAAGCCAGGTAGTGTATATAGTGTGTTCCCAAAGTGGGTTTAGTTTATCAAGAAAGTATGAGTATGTTGTGCTTTAAGTCTCTGTTTGGTATCTTCTGTGCTTTGAAAGAGAATTTCTGATTTCTGGCTGTTGCTGGAATATCTTTGACTTGCTCTGTATTCATTGTGTTTCTCTATTGTTCATTATGTGTCTTTCTCCTCAGGGATGTTTGACTTATGGCCATAATATGAAACAATTAAAATTCATCAACGTTTAATAAGAAAAGTGTCAATTTTCCTTTCTCTGGAACCTTGTCCTGGAGAATAAGGTCATGGTTATGTGAAGAAGAGGAGAAAAAGACATAGGCAGGTACTGTCTGGAAGACAAAACTACCTGTCTCTCTTTCTCCAGAAAGAAAGAGAAAAAATAACTCACAATTTTGCACAATCATATGTTGCACCTCCAGTTATAACAAAAATTACAAAGTCATCTAGCAATTTCCTTCAAGAAAGAGGGTTACATGGGTGAGTCATGCCCAAAGATGCAACACCACAACACTGACAAAAATAGGTGCATGACTCTCTCATCACCACACATGGGCTGAGACACACGGAATTTTCTGCTAATTCAGTGTCAATTATTGATACAAAACTACTGCTCTAAGTGTATCTCATCTATGAGACATGGCTGTATATAAAAAGCAGCTTCTTAGTCAGCAGAACAGTTCCCTGTCTTCATTCGGCATCTGAGCTACTTAGTTCCCAGACAAAATTAGTATCTAACTACACTTAGTTTCTATTAGCATTGTAGAGTTAAAGGCGAGATAACTAAATTAAATGAGGGTTCCTTTCTTTTCAGTCCGTGTTTAAGTTTAAGACATAATGGCTAAAAGCAATAGGACGGCAGAACAGTCACAAGTGTCCGATATTTGTCATCATTTGCACTGATATTGATCCACAGAAAAGAGATCTTAAGTTGGATTTTCAAGGCAGAAAAGTACCCTTGGGCTAAGGTTAATTTAGCCCAACTGACCTAAAGATTCAGGAGAGACTATGTACAGGTGCTGCCTCACAATGCCATCCTTGAGTAGAACACTACTATAAGAAATACATTGTCCCTGAAAAAAAAATCAGTGCCTTCATTTACTGTTTCAAAGGATTAAAAGCCAGCGTTAAAATCCACAGAGTGCCTAAAGTGGAGTTTCTATAGAACTGAGGCACTGAAACTAAGAGTGAAATTTTCAAAAACTCTGCCTAGGCCCACAGGCACACATGGACTACTGATGTCCAGGTTATTGCTAGTCAAGGACTGAATGCAGGTTGTTCAGCTTTGTTGTGTGCCTCGAACTTAAAACATCATGACAAAGCTTAACGCCTGTTGACGATTTTGTATGCAAATTAGGTAAATCCCTTATATGTAAAATGACATAAATCAGTACCTTTGTTATTTTTTAAAAAGCAGAGCTGATGAAGAGGTGGCAGGGAGAGGAAGAAGCCAAACCCAGTTCTGCACACATCTTCAGAGGCTGCTGTAAGTCGAGAGCACATGATCGAGGACATATCTATATGGGGGGATGTGGATACCCACAGGTGGTAGGAGATGAATCAGAACCAGGTGTGAACCTACTAAGATGGGTTAGCGCTCTATTGAGACATGCCTGCAAGCATCTTAATACAGGGCACTGTTTCAGGCTGTGAGTCTCACTCTGACACAATTGTTTCCATGACATTTAGTCACTTACATATCATTAACAGGAAGAAGGCCAACAAAGGGGGCATTGCAGTGGGTGTCTGCTACAAACTTGCTAGTGCATGGGAGGAATTGTATAAAGTATTTTATAAACAACTGGAAAAAGCCTTATGATGGCAGGCCCTGGTTCCTATAGAGAAGTCTATCCACCATGACATTTGTTGGAAAGGCAACTTTAGGAGGCACAAGCAATCCGGGAGATACATGGAGTGTACCAAGGAAAATTTTTTGGTGATGATGTTGGACTAACCAGCTAGGGGCACCCATTGTTTGCAAATAAGGAAGAGTTGATATCAAGGTTTATGGCTGAATTGGCTGCAGTGACAATGACATGGTAGAGTTTAAGAACCTGGGGGAAATAAGCAGAATAATGACCCTAGGCTCCAAGAGATCTGATTTCAGTTTATTCAGGGTTTCCTGAAGAGCGAAGGGCCCTACAAAAGCTGGCTGGCTTTCAAAGACGACCTCCTGAAAGCACATGAGCAGTTCATGCCATTGTGCAAGAAACCAGGCAGGCACGTTAGGAGTGAATGAATACTCAGCTGAATGGCGAACCCTTGACTGAGCTCTATTTTTGGGTATATGTAAGGTGGATGATTCTAACAAGGCTTTATAGATAGTAATCTCCCATAGTTCCCCTTTAGAGAGATATAGATTGGATGAGTAAACTACCAAGTGAGTGGAAACCTGGTCAGACCACCAGGCATCATGGAAGGTGAGCCAAACAGGAGCCAGCAGTAGACCAACAGCATCCTGGACTATATTAGCAAGAATGTGTAACATTCAGGAAAAGTGATTTTTCCCCTCTATTTGGCACTTGTGAAATTGTGTTTGGAGTGCTATGTCCAGTCATGATCTCCCTTGTACATACTAAAGTAAGTCCAGTGGAAGACCACCAAGATTATCAGGTGATCTGGGAAGAGAGAAGCTGAGACAACTTTTGTTCAGTCTGAAGAAGACATCAAAGGGGAATCTAACTGTTGTCTTCAACTTGCAGGGGAACAGAAGGGGCTATATAGAAGATGGAGCCAAATTTTTCTCAGAGGTGTGTACAGTGGAAAAATGAAATGCGATGAACACAAATTGCAGCACACGAATTTCTGTATAGACATAAGGAAAAAAATTCTTCACAAAAGACTTCACAAAAAGAGTCTTTGGGAATTTCTGTATAGATACGAGGAAAAAAAGTCTTCACAGTGAAGGTGATAAACCACTGAAACAGGTTGCTCAGAGAGGTTGTGAAATCTCCATCCTTGGACACATTCAAAGTTCAACTGTATATGGCACTGGACAACCTGCCCTAACAAGTTTTGAGTTGCTTTGAGCAACCAGTTGGCCTTCAGAGGGAAATTCCAATGTAAATTACTATATGATTCAATGAGTTAAGACATATTCTTCTCTTCAGCATCTCCTGTTGACTGCTGTAAGCTGCTCCCACTTAAGTTGCTGGCTCCTGTGACTCCCATTTGGAGGACGTGATATAGCTCTTACAGAGCAATGCAGACCTCTAAGTTTAATAATATCAGGCATCTTTAGAATCAGACCTCTAATTTTTATCACATTGAAGGTCTCCGAGAAACTACACAGAATGTACCATAACCCCTGGAATCCTAAACCAAAATAATTAAATCAGTCCTACTGTATTATAGCCTGGATACATGGATTCACAACACAAGGGTTGTAGAATCACACCCTGTACTATGATTTAATTACTAGTACCAATGCTGAGACTGATTTGTGTGTTTGTGGCCATATACCCTTTGGTAACCAGAGCATGGAGATTTAAAGCAGCCACAATGGTGAAAACGGGAAGAAAGAGAACACCTTTCAGTTAAAAAGACAACTTGAGGGTGGTTTCTGTTAATTAAGAAATTGTTGTGGTTGTATCTGTGGTTTATCTTCTGTTTTCTTGGTTACAGAATTCACTTGCTACAAAGTCTTGGCAATGAAAATCGAGCCTGCAGTTATCTTTATAATATTAAATATAACACACAAAACCAGATTCTGGAAGTTTTAATCATCCTGAATACAGTCTAGATAGAGCAACTCGAATCAAAGGCATGCCTTGAGGAGTAAGCTATGGCTCAGTTTGAGCCAGTGTGGCAAAATGAGACTCATAAAGACCTACTAAGTGAAAGAAGTAGAATCTTGGCTAATCAGCTTTACACTATGTGAGTCAATTTACTGTTGGCTATAGCAGATCATATTTTGGGGAACATGAACAGTTTGCTTGTGTTTTGGTTGAGGACTGCTACCTTTCACCAAAATACCTAAGTTTTAAAGTCAGTTTCCCCCACTTCTTTTCTCCATCTTTAGATTACAAGATGATAGTGGAGAGTGCTTAAAGAAAAAACATTACCTATCAATATTTTACAAAATAAAAAAAAAACTTGGATTTTTTTAAGTGTTTTGTGCTTCTTACTCATCGAATTACCTGAAAACATGAGTGAATTTACCTTTTGTGAGAATGCTTAGCATACAAACCAGAATACTCTGGCAAGTAACTTTAAAAAATAGCTTTTCTAACTAATCTTTTTTTCTTTGCCTGTACACACTAAACACTGCTCTGAGTAGACTGCTGGCTGGGTGCCATTCAGACATGTAAAGGCACTGGGACTGTGAAATAAATAATCTTAATAATTTTATCAGGCATTTTATGTTGCAGCATGTTTGAAAACACTGAAGGAAAGTAGATTAATGGGTCTTTTTATCTAGCTCTGTTTTAAATAATTGCAGCGTAAGCCAAGTAAAATGAAGGTTCCCTCTTAGAAATCTATGTTAACCCAACCATTTATCCATTGCTGTTCTTAACAAGATCAACAATGAGTCATAGCTTTTTTTTCCCCCTCCAAATTAGCAGTGGTATCCATGTACAACCCTTATACACAACAGGAGATACCAGGGTCAGTTTTTAATTCTTGATCAGACTTCTCTGTGGTGCTTTATAGTCGGACCAATGAGAGAAATGGCATTTGAATCCATAAGAAGCAAAATTTAAGAGCATATCAGATTGGTTTTGGGCAATTAAATGTGAATGCAACTGTGAATCAAATATTGACCTGCATATACAACTGGCCCATTACATATTAATACCACCAGACAGAAGACTTTGTCACAAGAATATTGAACGTTGACTGCTGTTTAAACTACAGCATCTGCATTGCTTTGTGAACTGTCCCAAGGGGCAGACCAGAGACTAAAACTCATGTCTGTCTGATACTTGCCTTTGTCAGGGTAGGCCATGTTTATGTTCCAAACAGAATGTAGGGAAACCCCAAACTCCCACTAAATTGCAGCCAAGCCAAATGAAGTCTTCCAGCTATCCCATCAGCCTTTGCAATAATAAGACAGAGCAGAAGAGCTAAGGATGGTTGTGCCCTGAAGAATACTTGGAGTCCATTCTAAACTCTGGCTTTACCTAAATTTTAGACAATCTGAGGTGAGGTTAAATGCAGACTGGTGTCCCAGGCAGCAGGTTATAGGTCTAGCAAGCATCCTGAAATTCATACTGCAGCTATGTGGTAGACACAACTTGTGAAGTTCACATGTGACCCAAAGAATAGAGGAGTAAACCACTACTTTAAATGTCAAAAATATAGTGAAACATCATGGAAAATAATAAAGACAACTTGGCCCTCCATTTTTCATCATTTTTGCTCTCTTCATTCTTGTGCATTTGAGTCTTTTTATGCTTTTCCTTCAGTCGACAGTATAAGTTTATTTACACTCATACAGCTATTTACTTTGCTTAGTAAATCAGAAGTAACTTAATGGACTAAGTCTACTCTCATTTATTTTGGCCTGACATTAATGACTTCATAACAAATTCAATAGGTACAGAGCAGAGAAAGCTAAGTCAAGATGATGCCTAGTCTTTTGTTATTGCTTTTAATTGCACAATGTATCAGAATTTGCATCCAGGCAAAATAAACTTCCATTTTGTTTTGGTAGCTTGCTACATTCATTTTCACTGATGCAAATGTCTCTGTAATATCACAACATCACAGGCTCATTCAGGTTGCGAGGGATCCCAGAGAGGTCTCTAGGGCAGCCTCCTGCTCAAAGCAGGGTCCACGCTGGATTCAAATCAGGTTGTTCAGTTCCACAGTCTCTCTAGTTTACCAGTTCCAATGAAAAGTTATCCCCATGGAGACAATTTTTCATTATACCTAATTGGAATCTCCGTGTTTCAATTTATTGTCACAGTTTCTCATTCTCCCACTGTGCAGCACAGCCTTGCTCTGTCTTCACAGTAACCTCCTTGTGGAAGGCTGCTATTAAAAGCCGTCTCGTGCAGGCTGAACCAGCCCAGTTCCCTCAGCCTCCCCTCACTGGATAAATGCTCCAGCCTCCAGCCATCTTGGTGGCTCTCTGTGGAGCTTGCTGCAGTTTATCAGTGTCTTTCTTGTGTTGGAGGCCCATAACTGGACACACTGTTCCAGATGTGAGTTAATGAGTGTTGACTAAAGGAGTATAATCAATTCCTATGGCTATACTCCTATCGATATGGACCAGTATGCAGATAGCTTTCAGCCAATAAGCAGGACAAACCTCTCGCTCAGAAAGGCTAAATCTAGGTAAGATACATATGTGCATAGTTACAGGATGTGAAATCTTGCTTGTGCATATACCTGTTCTCTGGCTAACGAGAAGGAATCAAAACTTTCAGCATGATACTAGCTTCACCTTTTTTTCCTTTGGTAAGAGAAAATGAAAACCTTCTCAAACATACTCTAAGAAGTAGCACTAATGTACTAAAACTGGCTACGTTTTAAAGCCTTTTCTATTTTTTTGCTAATTAAAGCCTTAGTTTTCCAGACATGCTACAATATAAGTCGTTAATACAGGAGAGACATGGACTCTACTTTGCTTGGCAAGTCTCGGAGCATAAAACTCCTTAACTGTATTTTACACCTACAGTCTTCAAGCCTTGGCAGACAGTTTACAATGGGGAGATCTGAAAGTAGGTAAAATTTCTGGCATTAGACTAGAGTGTAGTGTTTAAAGCTCAGATCCACCGGCAAGCTGAAACATGGTTAAAGAAGGATAACTTTGTTGTTTTTTCTCACAATGTCCCATAGAGTGCATGCCAACACATATAGAGCCCAATTCTGCTGTCAACTATACCAAAGTAAATCCAGAAGTACTTCAATGAAGTTCATTGAATTACGCTATATTCATGTTTATATTGAGAAGAAAAATGCTCCTTAATTTCTAAGACAAGCTGGTCACAAGGTAGTATGAACACCCAGCCTTTCAAAGCCTAGAGATTTATCAAAAAGGTAGGTCTTGCAGAGTGCTGCAAGAGTTTCTGGGTCAGGGCCTAGACTGTAGATTATCAAGTTGCCATCTGTGAGGTAAGGCAGAATAATTATCCCTACTCAGAAACTTAGCCAACCTTGGCTGTAGCATGCTGCACCACGGTTTCAGCCTTTCTCATGTAGGGTCTGACATGTGAGGGGTTGGCTGAGAGCATTCACAGAGACAGATGCCAACAGCTGTGGACCCGAATTTAGCATGCACTAACTTCTTATGCCGCGGTGACTTTTTTGTCCCTCTGAGTCCTGAATTTTCTCCTCTGGAGATAAATTGTCACAACTAAGAGTGCTGTATTTCCATCTCTAGATATCTCATAAGAAGGTCTGTTGCCACTGAGCTGTATTGGTTGTAGGTATATCAGTGTGTAGCTATACTAACTGTAAAAAGGTGAGGTAGAAGGGGTGCTGTTGAATTAATCACCCAGAGAAGGAAATAACATGTTTTGGGAAGGATGAAGGGCCTTTGACTCAGCTGAGTGTTGCTGGCTTCCCTGCATGGATTTTTTCTGTCCCCTGCCCAGATCTGGCCCAGCAGTACTCAGTAAAGTTTCATACTGTCTCACACCCACTGCTCATGTCCCCAGATGAGCCCCTGTACTGATCTACCAGCACTCCTAGAAGTTCTGGGGCCTTCTTGCTGCCTTGGCCTATCACTTTCCACTCCTCCCTACCCATGAGGAGGTTGTGCCACACTGATCCCCCCACCCCAAGATGTCTCACTATCCTTGTCCTGGTATTGACCATCATATGCACGGCATACGTAGGGATCAGGCCAATCATAACAGCGTGTCTTTTTTGAACATGTTTTAGGCAATATACTCTCACGATGACTGTCACGAAAGTCTCAGACCAGCAAAAGAGGGCAGCTAGGGAATCACGGACAGATGAGAAGACAGGGGTGCAAGGAAGAAGCAGGTTGCTGCACTATCCTCGTCAGAGACACTTTGCACTGAATCCACTTTGTCCCAAATACCATTCACTGACTTGCAACAACCCAGGTGGCAAACACTGGAATCTTTTGCCCAAGGGCATCCAAGCCTACGCTGCCGGGATAGTGTGCTCATCACCAGACAGTGGGCTGGGCTGGGCTGGGCTGGGCTGGGGAAAGTGAGGACTCTCCAAAAACACTAATAAACTTGTGCTTATAGGCAGCCAAGAATGAAGAGTCCTCAACCCACCCCAGCCACTGACAAGGATGGGGAGTTCGGTGTCCTAGCCTCAGTGCCTGAGACTTCATCTGCAGCTGATACTCGATATCCATTTGCATCAGCAGACCAGTGAGCAGGAACCAGAGCCCAGTGGTCTCTCTTAGATGAGTAGCCTAACCACTAGCCTACAGAAATACTCTCAGTGCTTTCTTTCTCTCTGTTTACATTGCTCTCTACACTTCTCAACAGAAGGGGCAGAGCTCACTATTTTAACGATTCACTACCCTGTCCAGGTGACATTCTTGTGGATCTTTCAGTTCAGGTGGAGTCCCAAAAATACAAGCAATATAATAAACTACTTACAGCTGTATCACATCGAGCTGCTTTCTCAGCACATCTTATCGATAGATTTGTCAGTAACAACAAGGAAGTTTTTTGGTTATTTTTTTTAAACAGACTGCTGCAGGAGGGGATGTTGTTGACAACTTCTAATTTAAGCCAAAGTGATAGAGTGGCCTGGAGACTTTAACAAAAAGCAGCATTGGTGAACCTGCCTTACTTTCAAGGCCATTGCATTAAAGGGCAAACTTCTCTGAACTCCAGTCCAAGACAAGTCCAGTGCAACTGCCATTAATTAACCTCTGTCTGCAGTTAGACAGCTGAGCTCATTTAAAACATTTGTGCAATCAAAACACCTCCCAGAGGGGTGGTTCAACTTCTTCATCTCTCTGCTCTGGCTCCATCAGGTTAGGACCTGTTTGTAGGTGCAGTGTCCTGCCCTATTCCTTGTGCCAGCTCTGACTTACTGGTGAGACAGTAAAACCAGCTGAAAAATGTTCATTCTTTTGCTGGATGAGCTTTGTGTCACTTCAGAAGCTGAATTAGCTTTTCAATGGGGATCCAGTGAAAGGCAGAGCTAGCAGAAGTGAGAAGGTGTCTTATGTGGCTGGGCACAGAGGAAGGAGAAAGGGAGCAAAGGGAATAGGGAATTCAGTGCTTTGGAATAACTGCAGCATTCAGGAAAAGGCTGCATTTGACTGGGTGCTTAAATTGAGAGTTTTTACAGAAATAAATTACTGCATTGCAATCTTTCTGAATGAAATTATAATGTAATGGAAAGGTATAATCAATCATCAACAAAATAGGCCAGAATCAGCAACAAAGATGTTATGGGAAGATCTAATGCAATAACTTCAGTGATGTAGGGATTCATATCAAAGACCTAAATAAAATGAGTTTGTATGTACCCCATGCCTCCAGCCTTTCTTCACCTTACCCTGATGGGAGACAAAAATAAAGAACCCAGCCTGTTCAAGATGATATAAAATAACCTCTTAACAACTGCACAGTTACGTGCAGTTGTGTTGGCTGGCTAGAAGTAACCCGATGAATTAGATAAGGGCACATTTACACTGTAAAAGCCTCTATTCAGCGCAAAAGAATGCAATAGTGAGCTTCTGCCTGAAGCCAAAAAGCTAATGTGTAAAGCTTTTTGAATCCGAAGAGTCCTGTGTTACAAATAGGATCTGCAAAATGCAGCTGACAAATGTCTTAAATTCTTGAGGTATCCAAAAGATCGTTATACGCAGCAGCAGTGTTACAGCATCAATAAGAGCCTGTGCTGAACTGGAAAACCATCAGGTTGACTCAGCACTCATGTCATTCTATCTTAGATGTGCTATCTCCTGGAGAAGAGAAAACCTTTTGAGGTAAATCAACTGGGGTTTGTCTCAAATAACCTTCTTTTTTTTTTTTTTCCACCTCCTTGTTATGTCTGCTAGAAACCTGAGCTTACTGTGCTACTGAAGCTACAAAAGGTCTTGCAGAATTGAGTAGAGACTTAGGATTACACTTTAGGCATGGCTGCCACATAAAACCCAGCCGAAGGTAGTCACAAACCTATAACAGTCCAATAAAATTGTTGCAAAACAAAAGGGCTGCAAGTGGCTAGCAATGTCAATGCATTTCATCTTCAGGAATTTGTCACTGGATGGACGGTTTAGGGATTTGCTAAGGAGCATTTGGCATTCTTCCCCATCCTCTCATTCCTGGAGGGGAATGTTGCCAGTCTGCCTATGCCTGCCCAGAGTCCTGGGCAGCATCGTGGACTCGGATCTCAGTCCCTACGTCCAATCAGTGTCTAAATATTACACTTGCTCTTGCACAGCATCTCAAAGCCTTTGACATTTTCATCATTCAGGTTCTTCTAATTTTCTGTCTGGAGGAGAAAAGCATCCTTTTCTTTGCCCTTTCTAAATGTAGTCTTTTCTTTATTAAGCCTCTTCTGAATGCTCCTACCCAGAGAAGTTCCCTAATCTGCTCTTTTGGTCAGATAACACTTCTTTTTGAATTTCGCCAGTCATTAAGTACCATGTCCCATCTACCTTCTCTCATTCAGTATGGAAAACAAGGGGTCAGCTCCTTCCATCAGCCATCCCAGATGATAATTTATATTATAGTTGAGGATTTGAAGGAAGCAGCCTTCCTGTTTTCTCCTGTTCTGCTTTGAGGATTGTTCTGTACTAACCTGCAAAGCTGTGTTACTACTGTCCTTCAGTTCCTCAATTCTTGACCAGTGTGGAGCCTATGAAAAACCTGAGAAATTTTAAGGTGCCAGCACTAAGGAATGCACATCGATAGGATGGACAGTGTGAGATTTCCTACCCAAAAAGTGTCATTTTGGGCACTGTGCACTTTCCACTGCTATCCAGAGGGATGCCAGCGTCCTGCTAAGTCCTCTGTCAGCCCTGTACAGTTATCTTGGGTGGTAGAAGGCATCCTAAATTACACTGGACACCTTCATTTAGGCAATTGAGTCCCTCTTATATTGTCTTTTTTCCTTGTATCACCTTCCCTCCCTTTATCCACAAGTGTAATATATTACTTTTGGGAGGAGTGAAATGCAGCAGCAACTATCCATGAGCCCTAAAAGTCCTGTACAATAATGCACACAAAAAGAATGTGATGAAGGCTGCTAATTAAAGCCAGGTACTCCAGCAGGAGCATGAGTAGTGGCTGGGACATGAAAACTGTGGGCAAGAAGTGGAATACTCACTTCTCCACAGACAAGCAAGATGTTACAAGAGAGCCCTGGGGTTTTGTGGCTGTAATCAACTGCCCTTCTGTTGATAGTATGCTTCTACAACAAAATTGAGGCACAACATTCACATCAGCTGTTTCCTGCTTCTACTATATCACTAGGAATGTACCACAGGGCACATTAGTACAATATTACATGAATGTTCCTCAGGAATTTAATTCCAGACTGTGCTCATTTTGATCCATCCTAATCATGCTGATTTTTGCACAATATTACAACTAAGCTTTTTATTGGCAGGAAAAACAAGCAGTATAAGTCTATTTGAACAAGTGTTTACAGACAATAGCCTCTAAATGTGTAAATGTGGATTCAGAATTAAAACTTGATTTTTAAGAATTAAAATAATTCAGCCATAATTCTGCCAGGAACTATACAAACTTCACCTTTCCAAGCAAAGAAATTGAAAATGCACACTAATAGCAGCGTACTGAAATTTACAGGTTTTTCACCTATTTTGTAATCAAACACTCTTTGAAGCCTAATTGTCATAGGTGTAGTTGTTGATTTTGTTGAAACTGCATGTACAGCCAGTGCAAACAGTCCAATAATCCTGAGCCTTTATTTGCCCCCATAACCATTTTAATGGCTTTTTCCACATTTATTGCTGGCAACATCATACCTCCACAGAAGCTGAGTTGTGCTTTTTGTGTTGGTTTTGTTATTGATTTATGGGCAAGCTCTTTAACTGAACTCTTAAGAACACACTGTGCATTCAGAACCTTTGCAAATAGAAGATGCATTTGAGATGATGCTAATATAGTCTGCACTGTGGAACATGGATGCTCACTGTCTGGTATGTAGAGCACTTAAATTCAAATAATGAAAGTAATCAGAATATTTGCAACTCTCTACTACATGTTCATATAATTTGAGCATCAAGACTGTTAGAGTATGACTTACAGTCTCAGATAGAACAAGTCTCTTTCACTTCCTTTCTTTCTAAGTATTCAGATTTTTGCCTCACTACTGCTTCATTCATCTCACAGATATATTTCATCTTTCCTTACCAGAACATATTAATGGAGTTTTCCTGAAGGTCAGCCAAAGAGACAGACTGTGACACAGATTTCCAATATGCTGTAGGAGAATGAGAAAGGGACATGTGTGAAAACAGTACAATATCCTTCCTGTATGTTCCAAGTTGCACTACAAACTAGATGACGAGCAGAATGTTTGCTTTAACATTTTTTAATGGAAAAGATAATACATTATAAAGAAAATAATTCTGGGTAATAAAGTTATTTTTAAAGGAATATAAATAACATCGAAGGGACGCCATAGAAAAAAATAGTTCACCGAATTAAAGCTTCGCTGCTCACAATGAGACATTTTTCTGTGAAATGTTACTTGTTTGCATGTGGATCTGAACTGTGCCTTGGTAGATGCAATCCATATATTTTTACACATTGTGTTTTGCTATTTTTCACTATTAACACCAGATAAGCCTCACCAGAGGAGGATTGGTTTATAGGATTAGGGACGTAGTAGTCTGCAGTCAAACACTGAAGGAAATCTTGGTTGACTAATATTTTTTACATAATCAAGGCTGTTGCTTAGTTTTGAGGTTTCTTATG
Source organism: Ibidorhyncha struthersii (assembly GCA_013398815.1). Taxonomy (NCBI): domain Eukaryota; kingdom Metazoa; phylum Chordata; class Aves; order Charadriiformes; family Charadriidae; genus Ibidorhyncha; species Ibidorhyncha struthersii. The sequence continues at coordinate 14,793 of VZSZ01022422.1, forward strand.
CTCATTCTAACACTGCAGGTGCAATTTTACTTATAAATGGACCCAAGTATCTAGATTCATTATTAACTCTTTAGTAAGGTTTGTGTCACCCTTTTGCAGCTTCTCTCCAAATCTCAGCCTTTTTGCCAAGCACAAGGGCAAAGACACAATTTAAAAAAAAAACATTAGTGTTTTCTATCGTCTTTTCCCCATAACCTTCCTTGACAAAGAAAATGGCATCTTGAGATAGTGTCTCCTCCTGTAGCTCTTACACAAGACTGCCCTATGAGTTAGGACATGATCAACAGATCCACCCATGCAAGGACACCAAACACATGCAGAATCTCATTGTCTTACGTATGGTGTTGTTACCATAAGTACATATGGCATCCCAAAGACCTCAGTCGCAACAGCTGATGCTCTTCATTTAAGAACATACAAAAGCTTCCCCATGTAGGAATGCACACCAATAGCCACACCTGGATATAATAACAAATAACTACATTAGAAATAATAATATGCATAAAGGAAGTCAGGATTTTTACTGCCTTTTTGCAGGTGCAAAACCAGAAGCCCAGGGCTGGGGAAAACAGCTGCCAAAGACCAGCCAAAGGACTGGTAGCTGAGCTGGGAACAAGCTCCAGACCTGTGCTCTGCCACCTGTGTCATGGTGGCTCTGCTGCGTTCAGCTTTGCCTTCACGGCAGAGAAATTGGTGAGATTTAGCAGGCTCCTCAATCCCTTCCTCCTCTGACGGATACCATTAAAATACCATCAGAGACTCATTACCTTTTGAATGGCAACCACGAGATATAACTGGAGAGGAGCGTATGGCAAAACGGTTTTGAAATCTTCCTGAACTTTGAAGGTGAGATGTAAATTCAAACTGTGGCCAAAGCCACATCGGCTAAGCAAAAACTCTTGAAAGGAACTGGCTTTCTGTTTGAAGAACCTGGTTTTGGTTCCACATGACAGCTACAACTGACCTTCTCACATAATCTTCTTGTAGCAATTTAAAGCATGTGTAGTTCTCATTCCAAGGAAACTGTGGCAAATGTAGTGAGCTTCCTAGGAGGAGCACAATTTAGAAAAGGTCACAAATGGTATGCAAATCTGACAACTACTAGCTGGATTATTCCTCTTTAGCATGTATGTTGCTTTACAAGATAAATGCCTATTTAAAAGTATAGAAGACCAGTAATCATTCCATCAGTACAAGTGAGGAGGTGTTAGGCTTCGGTCACTTTTTTTTTAGACACACAGCTAGCAAGGCTGATAAATCACTTCTATATAGGTGAAATACACGCTGATATCATAAAATTGTGACACAAGCAGCATGTATCATGGCAAAGCTAGAGTTACTTTTTAATTACTTTGGCTAAAATCTCAGTGATATAAAAAATTTACAAGTAAAACCAGAAAAATAGACCTAAAAATCCCACCACCTCCTGTCGTCATTGGACAGCATTTTCAGTGTTTTACAAATGAAATAAGCAAATGAAGATGCTACACTGATGGCTTTTTGAAGACCCGGGAAAAAATAATAGGGCTATATTTTGTATGAGTGATTTTTCTCTGGTCATTTTGGTATAGAATGAATTACTTAAATCCAAATGGAATTTATTTTGGAAGAAATTCCCTGAAAAGCACTTATACCATATGCTTGTTTGTCATAGAGTTTACAAATGAATGTAAAGGGAGGTGATAGAAAGTTAGTCCAATATAAAACACAATGTAAACATTCATAAGCATTATACATAACACACATAAAATAGGTTAAGATAACATAACCCATGTTATGAAATTATATTTTTTTAAAAACAATACAAAAATAAAATCTGCCTGTACAATTTTAATTTGATCCCATGTATTAAGATTCAGATTTTACTTACAAGATCACACAATTTTTTCCTCCTATATATTTTTCCTGTAGAAGAATCCTGCTTTCTTTTGGCAGGGGTATGGGTGCATCAGTGTCACAGGTGAAGGCATTTCATATGCAGAGCCCTCTGCATCCTTTTTCATCAACAAGATGATGCACAGGGGAAGAAGCCAGAAGTGTTGAGATTAGCAAAAGAACGTCCCGTGGCTAAGGGAGTTATGTGTTCCCTAGAAGAATAGGTTTCTATCCCTGCCTCTGCCAAAGGATTCCTACGTAATGTTTATATGCAAGCACTAAGGCTCAGATGAGATTTAGATGTTACTGCTGACACTGAAAAGACTGTAAATTGGGCATGTGGCTTCAGGAGAGAAAAATCTATGTTAGGTCCCCATTTTCTCTCCAGTCCCTGTAGAAGGGGGAGCGTGAGGCAGCCGGGAGCAGGTATCACAACACCAAACATGCAGAATAGAAATAAATTGTTAGAAAGCACTGAAAAGAGGGGTTGGTCTGCACTCCTTTCCTTTCTAGATGAGGTGGCTCCCCAAGATTGGGATTTATATCCCAGAACCCTATTCGACTGCTTGACTGGTCCCAGTCAGCAGACATGCAATCTACAGGGTAGTGCTCATCTTCTCTAAAATGCTATGATGACTAGGATGCTTACCCAAAACCCAGAAGCTATATTTCTGAGGCTTTTCTCAGCATAGCAGAACTCAAATTTACATAATAATTTCTCAGGAGAGAAAACCAGTCTGCCATTAGATTATAAAACAAATAGAGATTTATAACCAATACATACATGGCTTGTCAACCCCAGCAATGACATTTCTTCCCCTGTGACTCAGCTCTGACTTTTATTCATTTTGTCCTCTGTTTCTCCCACTTTCTTCATCTTACCCCGGTGTCTTTGCTCAGTCAGTTCCAGGTTCCAGGACCCACATCAGTCCATTCCTGTGTTTCACCCAGTAATTCATAGGTCCAGACTTCTTGGCCAGCTACTACCCAGGCACCAGTTTCCTGCTAAAACATTACCAGCCTCTGCCAGCAACGTGTCCCTTAAGCTCCTTTATTTGTTCCCTTCTCAGGTTAGTTGTCTCTTCAGCTTTTGTAACATACATCTTCCTTCTCCATGTTGTCTGGGCCCAACTGAGAGGGGACATGAGCTGCAAAAAAGACACAACCTCTGAGTTCTCATGGCCAAATATTTCCTCGTAAGTATTTGGAAACATTGATGATAGTTTTTTGGTAATATTTTAAAACTATTTAATTTTCAGCATCCTGAAATTCCTTTTTCTATGGCTCTGAAGCGTTTTTTTCAGCTTCTTCATGTATATTTTGGATTTGGGGGATTTGGGAGGAGAAAGGTGTGTTAGCATCTTCCCAGAACAAGTACCGTAATCATTGTAAGCATGCAACTGAATGGGAGCCTGCAACAAATAGAAAATAAAAGCTACAATTCATGCTGTAATTTTTCTAAACCAGCTATGTCACAGTGAAGAAATCCCATGCATTCTGACCCGCGAGGTGTGTGTTTCTGTGCCTACAGTTTTCAATAATAGTTATTGTCAAGCAACCATACAGTCAACCTCCAAATGAGGCACATAGTGACAGGGTTCAGGGAAATGCATACATGAGGAAACCTATGCAGTTAAGCATCAGCAATTCCAGAGCATCCCTGTGGCTGCCGTGGCTGACGCTGTCTACTTCACTGTCATGGATACAGAACAAGATAATGCATGTAGAACAAGAAATTATATTTATTTATCATAGACAGTCATTTCCAAAATTAACTGGTCATATGTTGTTTTGTCATGTTTTCACAACTCAGTGCCCATGACAGAGGGCCCATCCTTCCACAAAATGTCCAGCTATAAGAAAAGGAGGTCAGGAAGGACAGCACACCTTTGTCCCAGAGTAGCAAAGCACACTGTGGTAATTTCAAGAAACAAATACAGGCAATCCTCTGCTATCTTACTTGCCTCAACTAATTCTAAGTTAGGTTGGGGGAAGAAAGCTACAAGATTGGACCTGCCCAGTATTGAACAGTATTTCTAGTAGCGTGTTTTCCTTATCCTTTCATCCTTGGTTGACCTGAAAACATACTGCAATCAAGTTTTGCTTCTGGGTGTTCATCTCCAATTGAGTTTCTAACATTACTTTATACATTGCAAATTACATTACAGGAAATGTAAAACATTTCTGCAGTGTAATCTTTTAAGTGTTCTCAAAAGGAAAACAGTTCAATGGATATTTGTTTGACATCTGGCATGTTTGATCTTTCTGAGAAATCATCGTGTGAAGCAATACACTACAGAACCTTTCTAGTTTGTATCTTTCACCAATTACTTGCTACTGGGCACTCGTGGGAACAGAACATGGCAATGAGGGATCAAATGATATTTTATAGGTATAGAATTGGATTATTAAATTAATGTAATTCTGGTATTCTCCTATGGAAAGTGGATTGCTCTGCAATTCATAGATGGAAACAGAATGGTAAAGAAATCTCTGTTAACTGAGATAAAATAGATTTACAGTACAAAGCTGTCACGCAAATCATTTTATCTTACTTCAATGGCAAATCATTTTATCTTACTTCAATGGCAGCATATGATGCCTTTCTAAAGACACTGCAGTTTCCATTTGAGGATCCATTTGCAGAATATTGTAATTACATAAATCACATGCTTTTAACTATACTACTGAGTAATTAGTTATGGAAAACTCAATTGTACCAGCACTGAATTACATTTATAAACACTGAAAATGCAGCTACCCATCTAAAGGAAGAAAATGGACTGTTCAGCAATGTAAATGGTTCAGAAAAGAGATTTCTAACAGCTCTTCAGATTGATGGCCTTTTTAAGGGAAGCACACGCATTGACACTGTGCCAAAGAGATCTGAGATGTATTGCATAACAAGAAAATAATTATTACATATACACAAAGCAAAAAATTTAACCTCTGTCCTTGAAAAATTATGTTTCCTCTTGTATAGCTGAATACTTGCTCCAGAAAAGCAGCCAGATTTCAAGCTGTACACAAGGATTCAGATGGTTAACTTTATCATTATGCTTATTCTAAGATCTGGTATTTTTTACTACTTAGAAAGCACGCTCATATATCTCTTGCATTCTGTGGCTAGTTATACATGACAGCAATGCAAAATCCATTAAATTTCAAGATCACCTTGGGGCTGTAGCAGCAAGAGTGTCATCGATTAACATCCCAGAGAAATTCTGTTTGGAAGGCAAAACAGGCATAATAAATACCTAAGCACATATATCTCTACAAAAGCTGTAGTCCGAGCCTTGCATATAACATCCTGAGGTATAGCTTGATCTTAAGGTCTGTAACTAGATTTGCACACAGATGTGCAAACTATGTATGGATGTCTGTTCTCTGCTTAAGCAGTATAAGTTCTTGCACAAAACTTGGCTCCTAATCACTATTTATCTGCCTTAAAAGAGAAATAAATTAATAATTTAAAAAATGTATTCACACCTTCTTGAAGAATTGGTGGTGTATGTGTTCCTTAGTCATACTGGTAATTTCACTAAACTGTACTTGGAAAAACACAGCAATTAGATTTTAAGGCACATCTCTGCAAGTCATATGGTTTTAGCATAATTTTAGAGGCTTTAAAAAAAAAACGATAAAAATAACAGCTCAGATATTTCTGGCAAAATATTATTAGAAAAAAAAAAAAAAACACCAAACCCTTTTGCATTGTGGTCCCAGTAAGGAATCACTGCTATAATGCTTGAACTTTATTATACCATGTGGCCCAGCAGTGTCTGTCAAATGATGGCCAGACACTCCAGCAGACAATGATTTAGTGGTCTCTCCCCAGCTGGTGTTTAATCTCCCCATGTACACTTCCTGGGCAGGAGCTCCTGATGATATTTAAACTGAGATTTTTGGTCTGAAAGTAGCAGTTCTACCTAAGACAAAAGAAATGCTCCCTTCTGATAGAATCAGTAAGATCTGTGTTAAGTGACAGCTTGTCTTATCTGGCAGTTTCTCCTTGAATATCTTGCTGGTCCCTCCCAGAAAACATAGAAATATTCTGGCAAAGGAATGGGACTGAAAAGAGGGTTCTTTGTTCCCTTAGTTTCTGTACGGCTTGACAGGGAAGATATAAAGATATCTGTAGGTCACTGAAGGTTGGTATTTCCTCTGGCATTATTGATTTGATAAATGAAGGGAAAACAAATGCCCCAACCATAGGAACAGAATCGTAGGATCATTGCAAATCCAGAAGGAGACAACACTAATAAACAACTGAAGGTAAGCTTTCAGTGCTATCCAAAGCAGCATCCGACTGAGGATCTGGATCAAAACTTTCTCTGGAGATTTATGTAGGACAAAGAGATTTTCTGTTCTTTCTTCGGGCACCTGATGCTAAATCCAGATGGCTGACTCCTGGTATTGGACACAGTGGCTGCCCACTCATTTGTTGTGCAAATATTTTCCCTCAGCCAAAAGTAAGCCCATTTTGGTATTATTGAACACAGATTGAGGGAGCAAGCAGCCACATTACTTGTTCAGTCATTCACTTACTCATCTGAGTAAGTTAAGAAAACAAACCCATCAAATTTTCCTCTGCCTAATCAATAGACAGGCAAGATAGTAAAATGGTTCTAAATAAGGTAAAAGCTATGTCTGTATTAAATAGAAAAGTTCTTTTAAAGGCTTTCCTTTTTTCTGTTTCTTTGGGGTTTTGATGGGGTACTTCCCCCTCCAAATAATGGGTGCTGCACTGTCTGTACTCTATAAAATGATAAGGCAGAGTTATTTTTATCTGAAGCCCGTAAAAACAAGTCTCCTTTACTTATGAAGGCAATAGCTGTTTCATAAGGTTTCATTCTACTTTAACTGCATTTATTGTAAAATAATTGTAAGAAGGTGTATTTTTTCAACCTGTTACACATTATAAAAAGAAGAAAGATTGGATATAAGTCCTGTCCCTATCTCAGGACTGCGTAGCCCATATGTGATGGCCACTGTCTTATCCTACATCCCACAGACTGGTGATTAAAAGACAAAAAAAGACTAAAGCTCTCACTATGCAGAGACAGAATATGTAGGGAAGTGATGTTTATTAGGAAGAAAAGGTCTCCCACGGTTTCAGGTAGAGGTGCGGGGAATATTCATCCTCCTTATTTTGCCTGACTGTGCTTCTCATGATCTCTGTTCCTTTTGCTTCCTCTCTTGCTGTAGTTTACAAGTCTTCCTTTGATCTCTTTTTTTTTGGTTGGTTTTTTTTTCCTGCCTCCATCCCTGTTATCTGCTCTCTGTCTTGAATATTTGACTCACGTAATTACAGATATCCGAATAGAGTCAGACTTGAAGTACCTACCCAGAATAGAGCTCCAGCAGGTCATTGTAAGTGTCACCTTAGCAGCCATGGTATGCAGCTAGAGAAGATTTAAGAGCAGTGACGGTTGGTCACAATCCAGTGTTTCAGTGTGGACAGTTGGTCACATAATCTGCCAATGATACATGTGTGCATACTCTCTCTGAATTCCCTCATGAGTTTACATCCAGAGAATGGACCTGAAGCTTTCAAATTAAGTGTAATGGAAAAGCGTTAAGGCAAGGACTCAAAACGATCAGCCCATACGAAGTGCCCTGTTGGGTGAAGTGCAGAAGTCTGTCCCCAGCAGTGGCCAAAGGAGAAGTTATGTATGGAAAGGATGTGACCCTGCCTTTTTTGAGATGCAGTTGCCTTGTACTGTCCCAGCATCCAGAGTGGATAGAGCAGGGACTCTGGCACTCCTCCTCAATTCAGTATATGGACTGGTCGTCCACGGAATCCCTGGTGAACCAGCAAATGCTCTCTGTATCCACAATACCTGTGGCAGCAGTGGCCAGCAGTTTACTACCTATGGTGAAAAGAAGTATTTTTGTCCTTTTACCTATTTTAAACCAGTCTCCTACTGGTTCCTTTGAAAGTCCTGTGTTTCATACATAGCAGTGACCAACACTGATGCATCTCCATTATTTTAATAATTCTGTGAAACTTTTTCCGCTGACCCTCTCAGCTATCTCCTCTCCAAACTGATGAGTCCCAGACTCTCTTGTGTCTCCTCACTTGATCTGTCATTAAACACAGGGCAATGAGAAAAGCTGATGGCAAACTCGGGTGGCAAAGACATCAGTGTGCCTGAAAGGTCCTGGGAAAGGAAAGGGGTTTGAAAAATACACCATTATTTCCCTGAACTGCACTTCTTTTTCAAGCTTGGTGAGCGAGGAGCTCTTGGTCACTAACAGTCCAAACCCAGGTTTTCTTTCTTGCCGTTATATGACACGTTAAAATCTTTCTGATTCTTTAGACTTTTCATTCTTCTTTCTAACATATTCTACTAAGGCACGTAATGTCAGGTTCTGGAGGACAACAATGTGCCTTACGTGCTCTGACATGACTCCTGGGGCTGCCCCCATGGGGCTGCCCCCACCCTGCCCACAGCCCAGGATCCCATTTCATCTCCCTGCAGCCACCAGTCTCTGTTCCAGTGGCATCACAGCAGTGCTGGGATCCAGCTCTCCATAGCCCTGCCCTGCCCAGCCATGGGCCCCACTGATCTGGACTCTGACACACAGCTTGTCCTCAGCCCCACCTCATCACCATGGATCCACCTGGTGATCACTGGCCCTGATCCTGACCCTGACCTGCTGCTTGACTTCCTGGCTTCTAGACCTTGGACCTGCCCTGTCACCACACACTTGTCTGATGACCTAGGCTTTGGACTGAAGCTGGCTGCCACCCCTGGGTCTGCCCTGCTCCCTCACTGGCGGTGGTGGGACAGGCCCTGCACCACTGGTTCCCTGCCCGGGTTCCCAGCCACGGTACTGCACTCAGCTGGTGGCTCTCCAGAGCTCAGGGAGCAGCCAGCCCTCGCTGCAATCCGATGTGAAAGGTAGAGAAGTCCATGATTAGCTTCCCAAGGCATGAAAGAGCATAAGAAGCACCGAAATTATCTTTAATCTGCCTTTGCGCTGCCGCACATGACAATCATCCTGGAGGCAAAAGGATACAAACAAGAGGGACTGGAGACACCAGAGAAAGAGGATGGGTAAGAAATTCCATACCCCCTCTTTGCCTGTTGGGCTTCAAAAATACTTTCAATTTTATGTACCAAATGGAGGTAAATACTGACAATTCAAACCCGCTCCTTTACTGATTTTTTTTTAGAGATGCTTTCAACACTTTTTTACTCTACCTTCAATATCCCTATATTCTAACATTTTTAATGAGGTTGAAAAAAAAGAATAATTAATGGGGACAAAAAACTCCCCTGTTATTGCTTAATATCTACAGGATGGATAGAAGTGGCTTTTACAACAGCCAATAGCAGACATGAAAACAACTGGCAATCCAGCTAAAACTCAGAATCCCATGCCCTCCTCAGCTACAGGACTAAGTCAGGATATCCAGCATATTCACAAAAGAATACCTTTTGAAAAAATCCTTAATTTTGGGGTGCTTCAGTGTTATCAATGCTATGATGGCACTAAGATGTTAGTTTTGTACGCCTGTAACCAAAGCCATCATTACAGGTTGTTACTGGGCCACTGTAATCAAAGGAAATATGAAGACTTGAAAATGAATCCCAAATGAATGGATTCATTCATTTGAAAAATAATCCAAATCAAACATCCCAGATGCTTGAATCCCAAATATTTCCTGAGATACATAGTTGTTGGAAGCACTTGGAAGTCTTAATTAAAACTTTGTTTACAGAATGAACCCTGATTCTTAGAATTGCTGGCTACCGTAGACAAATTACCTGGACTGATGAGGCAAAATAAAAAGTTAGAGAAATCATCTGCATCCAGAGTTTTTAATATTGCTGTGGAGAGTGAGGATTTGCCAAATAACCATATTTGGGAATGCTGTTTAAAAAGGCTAAGAATGTTAATAAAGTTATGGGAATATTAGGTCAAAGCTAAACAGATGAAAGAACATCCATTGGCACATGTACCAAGAACTGCATCAGATGACCAACTCAGGAAAGCACTGCTGTATCAGTGCCACTTCACATTCTTCAATCATTTTCTTTACAAATGTAAGGGCATAGAACCATATGGTTTTGTTTGGGTGTTTTTTTCACAGAAGGCTTCATTTCTAAAGTATCCACCTAATGCCAGATAAAGTTAACAGAAGTCACCCATGAAAAAAATGCCTGACCACAACAATGCAATGGAAATTTCTTAAAGAAGCGGTTGGCAGCCACACAAAGAGGTGGCTGTCTCTGCAAGCACTGCACAAGCCAGTCCCCTTCGAGGGCTGTCAGCGGCCTGGGTTTGTTGTGATCTCAGCAGAAAGAGATATCGCCACCAAACCCTGGGTGCCACTGTCCAGGCTCCTGAAGGGTTCACACACTTCAAATAACAGAGCTCTTTACTGAGACAATTCACATACTGCTTACATTAAAAGCACTGAGTATTTGATTAGAAATTAAGAGAGCCGTGAGTCTCGAGTGAGTCTTTAGGGTCAGCCCTATCAGCACAACCAAGCAGCTTCATCCCTTTGTAGTGCCAGTGAGAGCCGCATCTCTGCCCAGACCCCACAGCCTCCATGCCCAGGCCCCACTTTGTCCATTATTGTCTTCTTGTCAAACAGCTCAACTGAAGGAGTCTCCACGGCTCTCCTACTTTGTCCCCCTCCAGAGTATTACACTCCCCCACCCCAACATGGACTTTTCTTCCCTCTTGTGATCTGCAGAGGCAGAGATGTCCTGCGCTTGCTGGGTGTCAAGCCAGTGGTAACACTGAATGGTCACACTGCCAGCATATCCAACCATACTGGGAATTGGATCTATTTTGTTCACATTTTACAGTGTAATAACTAGATCCAAGAAGATGAATATATATTATTTTGACCAAAGTAAAATATTCATTTCTACAGGACTTAACATCCCGTCTTTACAATTACTTCCCTTCAAAAGATTACAAACGTAAAAGTTAAAATGACAAGGTTAAAAAAAATCAGCAGGAATGAAACTAAATGTTTGAAACAATTTGCTTAACACACAAAAAGCTCGAATTCATTCTTTCATCCTTCTTTGGAAGGTAACAGAATATTGAAAACTAGGATTGCCTATGGTACTGACATTGAATATTTCATAAAGGTCTAACAAGCTACAGCACCGTGCTGCAAGCAGGCTATTTTGCCAGAGGACAGGAGTTTCTTCTGTGCCTGTATGATTAGGTGTATCTTTGGCTAACTTTGCCTTCCGTATCAAGTAATTATAAGTACCAGCAACATCAAACCTATGGCATGTCTTCACTTTTCCACCTTCTTTGAAACATTTGTTTTGTGGCTAGGCTTTATCAAATACTCTGTAAGCATCAGAAGACAAAGATGGGAGTCATCACAACAGGAAAGAAAAATGCAAGCAATATGCCACTGTGGGAACCAGATGACTTTTCTGGGCCCTTGACACTAAAAGCTGCAGCTGTCATCCCCACTTGCTGGCCTGTTTTTTTCATACTGATCCTTGGAAAGTGACTCATGACTCACTTCCTCTGGTCCTGATGCTTCCGCTGAGCAGGAAGATGTTGCTCACTGCCCAGCAACCATGTTTGTACATGTGATGGCTGGTCATGCTTGTCACAGAGGAATTTTCTGCCATGAATCCCAAGACAATGCTTGAAAATAGTATGCGCTTCAGAGATGAAATTCTCTGGCATTCCTTTCATACCCTGATTTTGGAGCAATGGTTAATTAGGCCACCCTACCTTACTGGAAAATTTTCAATCTTCCCCCTTACTTGACTCTGTATTTCAGCAGAAAAATTAGAAACCACATCAAGCGGCTTCATTTTTCCTTTCTTAAACAAAACCAGGCTGCCAATGACTCAAAAGTCTCGAAAAGAGGCATAGTGGTCCAACGTGTGTGTGGGGGGTTTGTGCGATGCTGAACTCTGTAAGGGCACAGTATTGCAGGAATACAATCTGTTTCAATTTTAAGCATGAACACCCATTTTTAGTTCAACCAGTACTTCTTCAGAATACCAGGATCACTGAAATAATATTTAACAATATTAATCAAACACTGATTCAGACCATGTTCCAGCTCAATTTGCTACTGACCAAGCAAATTAATTTCATAAAATCATAGAATCATAGAATAGTTTGGGTTGGAAGAGACCTT
>VZSZ01022423.1:0-28126 GCA_013398815.1 Ibidorhyncha struthersii
CACCTCATTTTCTGATGGGAGTTGCATTCCCATTGTTTATTCTGTATTTCTAATATTGACTTTTGCAACTTGTTTAATTTCCTGAGGCTCAGGTCAGTGTCATTTAGAATTTTTTTTTTTTTTTTTCATCTCATGAAAGCTGGATTTCATTTCCCAAATTTCCTTTTTGTCACACAGACAATGCAGTTATTGATGGGACACTGGAAAAAGAGCAGGCCCAGGTCTTGACTTCTCCTTACCTCTGTATTGATGCCAGACACTGGTGCAGCTAAAAACCACCTGTGAAATGTGTCTCATTGTCATTGGCACAGAGGATGAAAAGCAAGAACCTTGCTTTTCTCAGTGATTTATATTGCCTTCTGCATCCCAAACGTTTCCTAAAACTTTTTAATTGTAAAGGCTGACCCTCAATCTTTTCTTCAACCTGTTTTGTAATCACAGCAACTGACAATCTGCAGTCAGACATTGGTACACCATTCCCACTATCAAGAAATCAGTGCCTTTTCATTCCATTTCTACCACTTTTGTAATCATAACTTACTGAATGCTTTCATGAGTGCCAAATCATTAATTAATGATGGGGGTAATTCATCAGCCTGTCTATTGATAAAACTTTATCAGCAAGTAAGGCAGAACGGTAAAAGCCTTTGAAAGGATTTACTTTCCGTCTAGTCCCAGGACTGAGAGCAGCAGTGAGATGAGACAAACCAGGGAGAGTTGGAGAAAGGAGCATAAACCCCTTGAAGCCAAACTGAAGCATTTGTTCTAGAGCTATGAAATTTAACATGATTTCAAGTGGGGTACCAAGCTCTGTCCCTTCAGAGCTAGAAAGGTCAAGGAGCGTGTCCAAACCCCACGTCTGCTGAGGAAGCAGAGGTGATCAGAGCCCCGCTGATAAACCTCCCCAGCCTCAGAGGGATCCAGACTCCATCCTCTGAATGAATGTCTCCAGCTCCCAGTGGAAACCAGTGCTACCTTAAAACTCACTGACAACTTGTGTGCCTGTGCTTTTCTTACCATGTGTTTTATACTTAACTACACTACTCGAGGCCGATTCCTGGGCTCGAATTGCATCACCAGGATGGTTTTGCGGTCCATCAAGCTGTTGGGCTAGTTATGACACTGGCTCAGTGGCTTTTCTGAAGGGCTATGGATGCGAAGGAAAACCTTCTGCTCCCCTGCAAATGCACAGCCTAATGCTCTTATCCAGCCAGTGTTCCAGAAACTGCAAAAGGAAATGACATTTGTGGTAACTGTGACAGCATAAAAACACAGTCTAATGCACACCTGGGGTGGAAATGTCATGCCATTTTCCCCTTTCTGTTGCAGCTATTATAGCAATCAAAATAATACCTCACTTCATATATCACGATCCTTGCCCTGAAAGACTTGCATCCAAAGCCCATTTTTGGCTGCAGCTGATAGTGTGGGGTGATGCTCAGTCACTCAGGGTTGGTCAAAAGTCCATGAGCCATTCTTGTTTCAGGTACATAATCCTTGGGTCACGTTAGTGAAGTCATCCATGTGCAAAAGCATTATCTAATTCAAACCACTTAACAGAGGTCTAAATTATGAAAACAGTCAGACCAGGTACTTTTCTGAGGTCACTGCAGAGAGACAGCATTGCTATAGCCAATTCAGACCCAGCTTATCCCTCTCTAGGGTTTCCTGTCTCTTCCATTCAACAAGAGAGGGTAAACAGCATGTGAAATCAGCTCCTTACTGCAAGCAGGAGGTGGACTATTATCTGTGAAGCACAGATGAGAACCTCCTATTTCATGGGGCGCTCCTAAGCGCTCTGATAGTACTTGGCAAGGACCTCATGAGCAGGTTGATATCCAGCTTTCTGCACACCTGCAGAATTTGACCTTTTGCCCTAAAATGCGATTTCAGGTTCAATCATTTTGGCATATCCTACTGCTGCACTACAGCCAACGTACATAATTCAGCATTTTACTGAATCCTTATACAGATCCTCAACAGGTTGGTGCATGAGATTAAAGTCCATCACATTTTTTCAGGAAAATCTAGAGGACAAAGGTGGGGGTTGTAAGAATAAGAGCACAGAGTTATTTAGTAGAGGTTAGTATACTACGTGAAAGAAAAACCACTTCCATCCCTGAATGTAAAACGATGCTCTCTGTCCTGAGGGTTTCACAGAGCAGTGACGGTGGCTTACCAAGGGTGCCGTGCTGCCTGCTCACAGGTGTATCTTTTATTAGGGTCCTTCTCCATCAAATTCCGAATGAAGTCTTTAGCTGTAAAAAAAAGAGGGAATCATTTAAAGCAATAGGGTTGATGCCCAGTTCTCCTAGAGGATGATCAGCCAACAGCATTGACCAGGCTACCAAGTGCCATCTGGCCACAGCACCAGAAAATGGCCTTCAGTCATTTGTCACTTATTAGTATAGACATCACAACAATGACTTGGGACTACATCCAAGCTATTTAGTATGGCAGATAAAAGCTGAATATGTCTACTCCTGCAGGTATATTTAGGAGTGGGATGGATAACTCAGAGTCTGCAGAGTACAAGCCTGCCAGCTCTCAGCTCCCTGGTCAGTCAAGTGCCTCTGATCATCATAGTGGTCTGAATATGGCCCCATCTGTTGGACATGCTGGTAAACTGGGTGGGAAAAGCGAGGAGGTCAGGTGCCACAGTAAGAGGAGCTTCTCATTGTTTCTCACTCCAAGCAATCACACACATGGGCAGCTGTGAGGACGTGTTGTGAATTTAAAAACAAGTTACCAAGGAAAATGGACTCCCTTGGGCATGAAGTAGTGTGTTTTTAATCGATACTATAATGGAGGGAAGGGAGATTGCAGCATGGCGTGCATCCAGTAATTTCAGGAGAAAGTAGCTGAAGGAGCTACAGCAAAGCCAAATATGGCAGGAAAACCTTTGTGCTGATTTAGGTGAGGTACTTTTCCCCCAAAATGCAAAGGGGTCTGCCAACAGAACTTCTTATTTTCTCAGAAAACCCTTATGGGCTTAAAAAAACTTCTCATCACATATATTTTTAAGCAATCCATCACAATGATATCTGGACTGCAGATGTAAGCAGTGTGAAATGTTGTTCTATGCAGAGATAACAGGATATATAATCATCTGTAAAATAAAACAGTTCTTTTTACATCTCCCCTGGCTTAATCAGTAGTACTAATGAACCAGAAAGCTGCATTTCTGTCTGATAAAATGTTCCTCAAATTAGTTTCTTCTCCTGCATGAAACAGTAGACATTTCCCCAGGTTGGGCAGAGCAAGGACACCGAGCTTGTGTGACCTCTTGGAGACCACACAGCACCTCAGTGGCACGTGCAGGGTGCAATGCTGAACATGTCCCTGCCGTCACCTATAGGCACCGACGCTGGCGGACCATGAGGTGTGCTGGAGCCAGAAGCCCTTAGGCACATTTGCCTACTGTAACAGGGTAGTGTATCTGCTTCTCTGCCAGACTGACCAGAGCTATGGATTAAATGGCTTCTGCACTGGGTGGGGAACTGGGTGAGCAGCTATCTGGATCCAACCACGTGGACGGTACTCCCAGTTTCTGAATCTGCTTACCCACCTCATTTGGAAGCCATTAATTTCTTGGGTTTGTCTTTGCTGTACACACTGCAGACTCACTTCGGACCTGCAGTACAGTTTTAGTAACAGAGATGAACTAGTTCGCCTTCTTATTATTAGTGACAGATAAACCATCTGCATTTTATTTGGATATGATGAAGTTAAACTGATTTGCCTTCCTGGGACAGCATTCTCCTATCTTCTTCTTCTGTCCCAGCTATGTTTTAGCTCTTTGTGTGTGACTGGATAAATTGGTACTTAATTTGCTCTCCTGCAGAAATAACTGTAACTATCCGAGCTAAAGTAAATGCACATTCCCAATGGTTTTCCATTAAAAGGAGCTCCACATGTGATGGGGGGTGCATTCTCATGCCTAGCGAAGGATATCTGCAACAGGCAGGCATGCATGCGTGGTTGTTGCAATTAAATGACCGGTAGCTTCTTACCAGACTCGGAGATGTCATCCCAGTATGGAGAGTCAAACTCATACTCCGCCTTAAGGATCTGCTCAAAGAGTTTGGAGTCGTTTTCATCATAGAAAGGGGGATACCCACAGAGCCTGACAGAAAACAAGAAAAGAGACATATGACCCTCAGAGCAGTGTTGGCCAAAAAGGTGAGAAAGAGGGAGGGAGAAGGAGGAGAAACTCTTGTTTAAGACTTGCCCCAAGAAGTTTTCAAGCAGGGAAGCACTACTATGACAGAAGTGTGTTCAGGGACACGTAAACTCAATTCTGGAGATTCGTACCATCCTGGACAAAGAGGAATTCTGCACGGAAACCTGGTGCTGTTGACCCTACACTGACTCAGGCAGACAGCCTGGCCTCCCTCTGCATGCTTTTGGGTGTTTAGTTACACAGCCATGAAGCCTGCCATCCTCTCCTATACATGTGGCAAGAGGAGCTTTCATGGGCTATGCCATACATCCACAGAGCACCAGTCCCTCTCATCCCTCAGCACAATCATTCTCCATCCAAGAGTCTTCTCCATACTGGCTTTGCTGCTCCGGTTGTCCTTCTGGACTGTTCTCACCCAACACCTTACACAAACCACTTGCACTGGCTTTACTGTCTCACAGATGGTGGAGAGGCAGTGCAGTGGCTCTGCAGACATGCGGGCACAGCAGAGCCCTGGGAGCCAAGGACACACGAGAGGTGACAACACTTACCCACCACCTGCATGACATCAGTAAGGGCTTTGAGCACAACTTGTGGTCTCTACATTGTGCAAGAGACCATAGCTGTATAGAAAGGTTTGTTGTACATCTGGAGAGCCATCGGCCACCTGCATGGACCTCTTCTCCAGCACAACAGGGAGGAAGAGCTGGTGCAAAGCAGGACAAGGAGCCCCACAGAGCTATCAGGCAGAGGGCAGGATGTACCTGCAGGTTGTGCTGGGCTCTGCGTCCCCGGGCACAACGAGGAAGACGTCTGAGAGTCACTCCACCTCTGCAGCAGAGCCTGCACGGGCTGCACCCGGACCTGCTGCTGTTGCGGAGACGCACAGAGCGCCTCTCCCTTTCTCACTCCTATGAGTGATTTTGCTGCCCGTATCAAATTGCCTACCTTGCCTAAGGCTAGCAACAGTCCTGTCCTGGTTTTCAATATTTATAATCAGACTTCTCAGAAAACCTAGCCCCAGTACAAGCAAGACGCTGAACATTATTTGCCTAGTTTGAGCTAAAACACTGAGGATGCACCCTCCCAGTGCTGCAGACAGCAGGACAGTCACTCCGCTGAGGCAGGGCTCCTCCAGCCCTGCAGACACTGGGCATGGGAAAACCACATCTGGCACCGTGTTAAGCAAATGCAGCGACAAAACTCATGTGTCAGAGGTCCCTCACGTCCAGCCGACGCTGCATGCAGTAGCCTGTCCCCCTCTGTGCAGACACGCCAGCAAAGATACCCCTTCTTCAAGTTTTAATACCAAAGTTGCAAAGTGTCCAATTTACCTCTGAGGCTGGTCCGAGGTTTTAGCAAGCCCATCCTGCTCACAGCTAAATGTGCCTTTCTGCCTCTACTGTCCCTCTATAGAGGTGTCCCTTTTTTTTTTTTTCTCTTATCTCTAGTCTGTGGTGTAAATTGTTCTTTCACATACTGCGCCGATATTGAAATGATCTTTTTCCTACAGTTTTCTTAAACCCCCGAGTCAATCAACCTCAATAAAGCATTTAATTGGAGAGAGACAGCCATTATAAACAGGCTGAAACACTACACTGTAGCAACAACAGAGCAAGGGTGGGGGCAACTGTAAGAAATGAAATGCTCAAGTTATTTATAACCCAAAGCCAGTCGGCTGCCCTGGAGGTTATTTGAACCAACTCAACACGTGAGGGTGAAAGGAGCGATGTTTTATTAGCTCTGAAGAGCCAGTGTGCTTGATAAATTATTTAAATGCTGAGTGAAATGTTGATCTGCGTCAGATCCATATGGACCTGGAAGAATTCTCCTGAAATTTGCAGCGTTATAATGAATCCACTGTGGGTCAACTGAATCAGAAATCTCTCTCTTTATCTTGCCAAGCAGACGAGCCAGTCCTCATTTGTGTCCCACTGCACGACTGCCATTATCAAAAGCAAGTCAGATAACCTCGTGCCAGACAAGCCTTTACGTTCAGAGCGGGACTGCACACCTACTTAACGGGCACGTGCTTTGCGTATGGGGCTTGATGCAGCAACTCCTGTGTGAAACCCAGTGGCGGAAGTGGCGTATGAGAAGGGCCATTAAAAGTAACTAAAAGCAATTTAAGCAAACGCCAAAAAGCCACTATCCACGTGGATAATGAAGGAAAAACATCTGGTAACCTAATGCAGAAACTGGATCCACAACAGAATCCAGCTCTACAGGTTACCTATGAAAAACATGTATATAACTTGCTTTAATGTAATCAATATCACTCAGGTCTCATGGTCTTGGGATCAGGATGCACACAAACTGATTTTCACCTTCCTCCTCTTTGGTCACAATCCTCAAGACTGTGGGTGCTTTACTAAGGGCTTTGGCAAGGCTGCAGCTCTTAGGATGGCCAGTGGGGTAGAGATGCCCAGTCTAGGAGGAAAACGGTTCCTCCAAAGGCACTCGGAGCCATCGCTCTGTCCCTCTTCCCTGGGGGACTCACCGAGCTCCATATAAGAACCCTCACAGCCCTTCATTAATTTCTTGCCTTCCTCAGCACTTTCTTAAACAAAACCAAACTGCTCCGATAAAGCATTTTAAGGGGAGCAGACAGCTCTGCGCATGCCGAGGCGCTGGCAGGCTGCTCCGGGGAGAGAAATAACTCTCTTAAAATGTGCACTGTACTAATTACCTTGGCAAAGGTACAAGAGCACAAGTTAGGGCTGATGTGATTTATACACGCTCGTGGCAGCAAAAGGTAGGCGTGAACTGCTGAGCAGCACAGAGCTGGAGGGCTATAACCCTGCAAGGGGGAAGAGCAGAGAGACACGAACCCCAGCAAGAGCCTCAGCCTCTCCAGAGCCTTTCAATCCCTTTCCTACACACATCCAGCTCTTTTCCTGCTCTTCTGCATGGCTTGAGTATCTACACGTCTGGGGTATCTACCTCTGTGTCTGGGAGGTCACTTGCGCCCATCGCAAGGGTGGGCGCTGGGAGGGCTGATGCACAAGGTGAGCCAGCGTCATGTAGGAGGATACCAGATCTGCTGGGAGCTGTGTACAGGGCAGAAAACAGTATTTTTTGGCACTAATTTTCCTTTGCTAGTGAGAGCTTGAGAAGCGTTAGTCGCTATTACAGGCCGTGGGGGACATCGCTTCAAACCATCCCCCTGCCTGAGAGAGGGCTGAGTGCAGGGCAAAGGCTGGTCCTGGCTTGACCAGGGATGAGGATGAATGTCCTCCACAGAGGGGCCTAAGGATGTTCCTCCAGGAGGCAAATCATTGAGGACCTATAACAGAAAGCATGTGAGAAGGGAGCAAACTCCTTAGGTCAGAGGAGGTGGCACATGGCGGCAGAACACCAGGGAATCCTGGCACAGGAAGGGGGTGGGAGCCGAAATATAGGCTGTTTTGCTGTTCTTTCCCTTAAAAACAGAGTTTAGGAAGACACAGAAGTTTTAATGTTATTTACTTTAATGTTTTAACATTACTGGCTTTGCAATAAGGGACGGGAAAGCCCCAGTAAATTACCCCAACGTGCAATTTACGGCTGGAGGAAATCTTGCTGGACTTCCAGCAACTGGGCCACCAGCCAAAGTCCATAATAAGTTTTTATTTAATTCTTACAGAATCAAAACCCCACTGACTTAATTTCCATCTGCTGGGACATTTCTGTGTGAAAAAAATGACCTCACTATCAGAGGTTCTGCTGCTTTTCTTTAGATATGCAGAAATACAAAAATAACCCCTCTGTCTCCAATGTGAAAAAATCCTGCATTGTCCTGGGGGAGCTTCAGGCAGCTATTAGTTGTCATGATTTTCTTGCAGTTTCACCAAATGAAAGCTTTTCAGAATTATTTAACAACCTTATCACATCAGCAACAGATTTTCCCTTAACCTCCTATTCCCAGTCTTGCCTTAAAAAGAGTGGGACGCAGATAAGAAAAACACAGGTGGATGTACGAAAGAAAGATTGCCAGAAGTCATTTCTAGAAGCCACTGGGAGAGGAATACCAGGAACATCTTCTCCTCACCAGACAGAGAAACAAAATCCATGCAAGCTCCCATTACATATTGAGGGTGATATTAAAGGCTAAATAATCCATTTGCATAGTCAGTGTACAACCTGCAACATGAGAGGCACTGGGGTTAGTTTTACAAACAATTTTATAGTTGAGATTAAAGCAAAGAATTCAGTAAGTGCTCAAAGACCGGAGATGTATGGTGTGGGAAGTAATCCAAGTGCTATTTATAGGAATAAACACATGTATTTCTTCTTGTTTTGGGAACAGCCTCTCATAGTGGCTGACGCTGGTGCCCTCATGAAACTGTGGACAAGGACATATTAGCATGGGGAATAAAAAATAAATTACGAAGCAAGCAATGAGGAGCAATCATTTGGGGCTGTTTTCCCAGTGTTTAACTTTGTTATTATGAGCAATGCAACATGCCCATGTACATTTTGCCTCCACTAATTCTCCTTCTAGTACGAAACATGAAAATTATTCCCCACTTTCTTGCTTAGGCTCATGTGTGATGCTCAGCAGGCGAGATGCCTGACCAGCTTTTCCCAGTGTATGACTCCAGGACAATGGTGGAAATTTCTTCTGGAATAATATACTCTGTACTGTCCCTGGTTAATCCTTCCCTACAAACATCATTGATGATTTCATGCACATCTACTTGAAAATGAAAAGCAACTCAGCAGCAAAGAAGTACAGGAAAGAGTATGATCCAAGATTTATCTCCAGATAATCTTTGTTTATAAATAATAGTAACAAACCAGTAATTCTCTTGTCCTACCAATGAACAGAATCAGAAGAAAACTCAGGGCAAAATGCGTTCAGCCAAGCGCAGAGGAGACAGAAGGTGTCGAGTATGAATAACCAGGTGCTGAGACAGAGTATTCTGTGGCCCTGGATGCTTTTCCAGTTTTGGAACATGTTTTTCTATTTTTTGCATAAATTAACTTAGTCTTTATAGCAGGTATGCATGCGATCAGTATTTTAGCTCCCCAAGCTTTGGTAACCCCTCATGTGACCCAGACAGGTCCAAAATCCAGCTGCTGGGAATCCAGTCGTCCCTTGCTCTTCTTACGCTTTACGTTTTTAAGCTGAACACATATCAAAACTACCCTGTGATAAGCAGAAAGCTGAGCTCGACAGCGAGGCTGTTTCAAATTGAGAAATGTCGCAACTGGAGTAACAGGAAATTTCAGACTGCTAAAATTAGTTCGTGTGAATAATGACTTCTCATGCAAAACAGGTTTTGATATAAACTCCGCTGGTGCAGCCTCTGCAATCTGGCTATCATTAACGAGAAACATTAGAGATACACTGAAACAAAGGTATTCTTTCCTAAGACATCCTTCACCTTGCGTATCACAGAAACAAATATTAGTCTAGAGCATCGGTGCCACAGAAACAGTTTGTTCTTCTAGTGTCATAAACTGAAGGCTCTCATGTGTGACTGAGCTTGTGTCTGGAGGCACTCAAACCACTTAGAGCAATAATAGCTCAAAGCATCTTTAATTTATGCCTGGCTTCTGTGTTGGATTCCCCTGAGTTTCCATCTTCTTAAATGACAACAGCCTGTTCAGAGTGCTGTGAGGATTCGTGGGAGAGGTGGGGAGGTGACGCAGGATGATGTGCTTGGATTGCCCTATGCATAAATATGTCTCCGACTGGTTTGGGCATGTGCAAGTAGCTCCAACTGTGCTGACTGCGGAGCTGGAAATGGCATATCTGGACAGATGTGGTGATATATTGGATCCTGCTCAGGGCAGGATTGATTACCAGCATTGCAGCAGGGTGGCTATGCTGCTGGTGCTTGTGGCATCTCAGTGCCACGCCACACTGTGAACACGCTGTCTCTGCCACCTCCAGTGGTGTGGCACTGCTGAGATAGCACACCTAGATGTTAAACTGTGCCCATCACTGGTGGTATCAGACACCCCAGCAGGGCTAATTCCTTCCAGCTTAGGGAAGGACCCCTCTTCCTCTCTGTCTTTGCCGTACCCCTGACATCCATCTTACGAGGCCATGTCTGCAGTTTCTGCCTATTCCTGGAAGCAAGGGTGAGATCCAGTTCAAGATCAGGTCACGTAAGATGTGGGCTGTGTTTCTAAGCTCCCATCGCACTCAACAGAGATGGAGTCAACGGAGACTGGAGATTGATGCAAATGTACCATAAAGCCTGTGAAACCATACTGTGAAGGCAGAGGCCAAGTATGGAGCAGGGTGTGATCCAGTAGCCTCAGCGTCGGCATCTGGTGCTATTCGACACGGTGCGTGGTCTCCCACTTGTCCTCCATCTGCCACTGCAGAAGGAAGGTCTCCACAGTGCGCTAAACTTGCCAGTTCCATGTGGCTGTCCAGGACCCCCCAGCATGGCACTGAACACGTATGTTTAGGCAACAGAACAGCACGTTCTGGTGAAATGACTGCTTGCATCGACACAGGCTGGGTTGAGGTGCCCACATGTAGAGCGCAGGGCCACTGGAGAAGCTGCATAGGACCCTTGTCCCTGGCTGGCAGGTATGCTGGGGGGGGGCTGGACTGTCCTGCAGCCACGGCTTGAGAATAGACGGGACACTGTAGGTGACCAAAACAGCACTAAGCACCTATGTTAGGGTAACAAAAGTGAAGCCCTGGAGTGCTGCTGACTGTGACAGGATGTAGCTCACATGCAAAAATATTCAAGGAGGTGGTTTGATCTCAGACCCGATCCCACCCAAGCAGTAGCAGTCTGGCAAACACATTACCACGTTCCTTCTACGGCAACGCATTACTGACATTCATTTTGACTGTACAGAATACAAATCAGGCCCTTATTACCTGAAGCGCAGAAACCCTGAAAAGGTTTCCTTGTCCTGCAAACATGAATTCCTAGGGACTCGTTCTTACTAAACTGATTTAAGCCTTCAGGGTTGGGAATTCCCCATCCAGCAAATGGGGGATTTAGATTTGAGGAGTGTGTACGCCTTTCTTGACAAGCCCAGCACATAATGATTTGGAAAACAGAGCAGAAAATGACTGAGCTGAACCTTGCAGAAAGAGCTGCCTCGTTGAGGAAGGAGGGGAAGGTTTATGGATGAGATTGAAACCTCCTACCTATTGAAGATGTGTTCATTAACAGTGGTGGAGGACATGTTGCTTAGCACTGCCTCATCCATATTCCTCAACAGGATGCGCAAAAGCAACAGGTGAAATAACAAGTCTGCCAGCTAAAAAGACCTATGGTGCATGAGCCATGATTGAACGAGACTGAAAACTTGGAGAAAAGCAGAGCCAAGTTTATCTACAGGCAACCAGGATACAACAGTTCGCCCCTCCTGTGGGCTGCCAGATGGACACATATTTTCACGTTGAATATTTGACAATAAACTGAACCTGGGCAGTAGTCAAGCCTTGAAGTCAGGCAGTGTACTGCTGTCTTGAACCCACATCCTTCTTCTTCCTGCTCTCTGAAGCTGGAATTCAGCAAAGTACTATGAAAGCAATGGAAAAGACTGTACCTGATTGTCCTGCCATGGCTGGCAAGGACCAAAAACGTCAAAAAAAAACAGCCCCTAGACCTTCCATGCTCAGGTTTGCTTGTGGGAGATGACAAGTTTGAGTCAGCACACACCATCCTCATCTAAAAGAGCATTAGGGAATGATGTGTGAAGCAGCCTCTGAAGTATTTCAGCATGTCTGCTGTCTTTTTCTCTGCAGTGGCATGTTCTGCTGGGCTTTGCCACAAAGTCAGAACCAGCACTGTTGATTTTTGCTTTGCTATGCAGAAGTTTTTTGCATCCTGCTATTGATGGTTGCTCCAAAATAAATCCATCCCCCCTGCAAAGTTTTGTACTCAACAAGTTTTCAAATATTCATGTGGATTGAAAAGCCAGTCATAAAGCTGATGGTTTTAGACAGGACTTTTTTTTCAAATACATAAACATACATGCAAACAAATAAAGCCTTCCTATACTATCTTCATATAAATAAGCTATTTGGAGTAGCATATAACTTATGCTCAGGACTAAATGAAAATGCAAATAATGAACATTGCACAAAGTGGATAATAAAGCAACGAGGTGCATCCTGGCAAAAATAGTTCTATTACACCATCAAAAAGTTATTCATGTTGACAAGCCATAAAATGTTTGCATAAGGAGAAAAGGAACAAAGCAGGAACGCTTTAATGCTGTACCTCATTGGAGCTGCTTTTTCCTTCAGCCTTGTATAACTGTGACAGTTGTGTAAAAGGGAAAACAAAAAAAAGGGAAAGCACTGGTAACGCTGGCATGAAAAGACATTTGTTTCTGCAGCAGTCAACAGCTATACAGCAGCTCTGTGCTCTCTTGCACAAAAGGAACAGGCTTGCTGTTCTCCACGTGGTCACCCTGAGTCAGCCCATGGTGACAACCTGACCTCCTCTCAAAGACCCACGTGAATAGCTCCTGCTTCAAAGTCTGCTACACTGTGCAGAAGCAACCAATGCAATTGTTATCTGAATGACGTACATGGACTGACGACCTCGAGCCCCGAGCACACGCCACCCCATCAAGACTGGTCCCTAAGCCAGAGGGAGTCTTCCTACAGGTTCACAGACAACAAGTTCTGCATTTTCCTCTCAACACAAATATTAGCAGTGTTTTCATATGCTCATGCACACAGAGCTGGAAGCAGAACATGGTGCCCAGAAATATTATGGGTGCCCTCTCTTGACAGCACTAATGGAACCAGGGTACCCTTGTGACCACAGTGGCCAGAACACCTCTCCACTCCTTCCAAGTGTTGTCCCTGGGACGGGAGTTGGTTTACCTACTTCTATGGCTTAAGCACTGAAGGTGCACCCACATCTAGAGTATTGGCTACCCCTTTCATGGAGACAAGCCTGGACATAAGGAAAAACCTTCTGCTGATGAGGACAGTCAAGTAAGGAGCAGGTTGCCCACAGACATTGCGCAGTCTCTGTCTTCAGAGGATTTCAAGACCTGACTGGATAAAGCCCAGGGCAACCTTGTATGACCTCAAGGACAGGACTTCCTGAGGTCCCCTCCAACCTAAATTATTCTAGTAAGCATCTGCGAAGAAGGGTGGTAGGTACTGAATGAGGACAGCTACTAAATCTCCGTAAACATATGAGTTCTGAGACCTATCCACCACTTTGGAGAATGCACAGAAGTCCTGGTCCCGTAGAGGAGCAAATCTCAGCCACGAATGCAGAGGCTTAATTGCTTGATGGAAGAGTGACAAAACTGACAGGGCATAAACCAGCTCACCCTCTCCTATGTGACCTGATGGTTGGAGGTGTTAAAAAATATGATCCCTCATTTTCAGTAAATTCTGAATACTTTGTATTATGTTTTGATGAGAATAATTCATGGCAGCACATGAAAAGGTCTTTCCCCCTTATCTCCCTTTGTGCCCTCCCCAGGGAACAAAAAGCCATTATTACAGTGACACCTTGAGAGAGGTGGCACTCCAGGATACGCTCTGTGGACATGGCCAAATTTATTTCTTGTCAAAGCTAACCTGAGCAGAGGAGGGAATAGGTTCTCTAATGTCACAACCTGGACAAGCCCATACTATTGCACAGAGCAGCAGGAGCAAGGATTTTTGCTTTTGAAGGGTCCTGGCTCATTTCCTACCAGTTCTGCCCAAATTTCAACCTTTAGGTATCTGGGAGGTGTTCAGGGTTAGTGTTATTCTGGGTAACAAGTGTCAGAGATTAACTTTTTTGGCCCAGCCAGAGTGGGTAACTATACGGTGGGAGAGCATGCTGCAGGTCCCAAAGCTGCCTGTGATTTGAAAACTCAACAGATACTCACAGGATGTATGCGATGACCCCGATGGACCAGCAGTCCACGGCTTTGCTGTAGGGTTTCTGGGCCAGCACTTCAGGAGCTGAAAATAAAAAGCCAAACAAGCGCGTATTACAAGACCAAACATTTAAATGTGGCCAAGAGACAGGACCCTGAAATTTGGAGCTCCCTGAGACCTTGTGTTGCCCTCCGCATACAGACCTTGCATTTGGAAATATCCTGATGGTTTTGAAGCTCATATTCTCGCAAAGAAGGTTGACTCCTAAAGTGGGGCAAATTCCCTATTTTCTGACTCCAGGGACAGAAAACAAAACCAAGGACTGAAATATGCATGAGAGGCAGAGGGCCATCACCTCCCTGTCAGAGGAGGTTTAGGAGATTTGGAGGAAAATGAGGATGAGCTTTGCAGTGGTGCTGAGATGCACATTCACCCTGACAGCCTCGCAGCTCCACTGCATCATGCTGCCAAACGGGGGATTTCAAGAGGCAATTCAGAAAGTGCAGGGTGTCAGGGAGCTGATAAGTTACGTCTGCAGGAGAAGAAGGAGAGCTGCCACCATACCTCCCAACAGCTGCCTTCTGAATCCTGCTGGATGTCAAAGGGAGTCATTTGTCCTTCTGCCTCTGGGAACACAGACACCTCAGAGGGAAAAACGAAATTTTGCAGGAATAGGAGATATGCACAAAGAAACTGAGCCTTCTGCCTCAGAGCTTTCAGCCACCATAGTCTGAATTTTGCTAGAAGTGAGTCTGGGCATTTATTGAAACTCTTTGTGGGTCTGCTTTCCTGTCTTACACCAGTGAGACTTAAAAAGGTGCATTTTTTGTTTGGGACCTTGGCGTATTATGTTTTCCCTGTTAGGACCTTTCAGTGCAAATGCTTAAACATAAATTTTAAACCCCTGTAACTCTAATCTTTTTCTTGTAAAGAAGCTTTTGCTTTTTTTCAAAGCAAAATGTCCACAGTAATGCAAGAAATCACTGCTTGTGGCATTCCTAAAGCAGACTTGCCACACTGGGTTTTAAAAAGCACAGTACTTTGGAGTTCAAATGCTGCAAAAAAAATCACGAAGGGGCAAGTTCCAGCAAAAATATTTCTTTGGGGTTACACCTTCCTCTGCTAGGAGTCTTACCAACATCAAAGCACTTAGTTACTTGAAGAACAGCAAAAAAATTGTGAAGCACATAAATGGATTAGAACTTGAGCCTCACATTTGGTTGCTACATATGCTTTGGTGTACTGGTAAGGACTCTTCAAAGAGTTATCTTGTTAAGCTAGACAAGTCAACAAAACTAAGGTCAAAATAGCCAGCAAGGAAAGGAACAGGAAGCGATAATGAGAAACAGAAAAGACTTTCTGGTGCTTGGGCATGAGAGCTTGTAGAAGGGATTGAAAGGAAGACAGTGCACAAGGCAGATGAGGACATCCACGTTGCATTTCCACGAGCAGTAGAATGATGGAAAGGGTAAAGTCACACTGGGGACACATCGTAAAAAGAAAGAAAATCCAGGGAAATGTGGGTAAAAATATAGCCGGCAGCCAGATTATGAGGACTCTTGAATATTGGGATATGCCCCAGTCTGCAGCACAGGGTAAATACTACCCCAGTCTTCAAGTCATCCAGCAAACTGGGACCACTGCATGTATAAGAAATTCAAATGACAGTTCTGTTCATGTATTGTTAATCCTAATACACTGTTGTAATGTGTGAATGCTCCAACGACGATCCACTTTGTGCCAAAGGAGGTTTCTTTCCACCGTACCTAGCATGAACGGCTCCTAAACTGGCCCTAGGCGCTTGTCAGAAACTTGCACCCCAGTTCCTGAGAAGCCCCTGACTCCTTCCAGGACATGGGCACGCTGCTGTAGTCTATCAAGGTAAAGGTTAAAATGTTCTTACTACAACAGGGGACAGAGCTGAGGAAATATAAAAGGCATCTACAGTTGGCACCCAAAAGGTAACTCCTTTCCCAATGGCTGGGGCAGGGTCTCTGGGTCAGCTTGGCGCTAGTCAGTCTGGTGGGGGTGAATTTGAAGACAAACTTGGGATAAAAGAATGAAGCACTGGAGAACCATCCTATCTGGCCTGCCGCTGCCTCCCAGATAACCTGGCAAGCTGGGACAGTCTGGCAAACTTACATTTCTCTTGTATAAAACAGCTGTTCCTCAAAGTTGCTCAAGACAATCTTCCCAGACAACTCTTGTGTCCCTTAATCTGACTCTTCCCTTCCCGATTCATCAAAATTTGCCTCCAAGTTTTCCTCTAAAAAGAATCTTTTTTCAAAATGTGCATCAAATAGGGCTTGTGTGACTCCATTTCCTTTTTTTGTTCCAGCCCTTGTGACTGAATTTTGTGACAAAATATGTGGAAGAAGGGAGTTAATTTTCCCCTGTCCCTAGGTGATGAGATGTCTTCCAACTCTCCAGTGCTTCCAGATTCCCAATATTTTCTTTGCATACCTCTTCTACCTTTGACTGTCTGCTCCTGTTTGCATCATTTTCAAGACTGGTAAACATTATACATCTTACATCCCCCAAAGAAAATATTATGCAAATGGCTCCTGAGCACCATGGATCCTAGTCAGCTCCTGACATTATACAGATATGCCACATTAACATAACAGAACACAAATGTGAGATGAGGGGATGTGAACTATATAAAGATTCTCCCTCTTAAAACATCAAAGCTGCGCTGGGGCGTTTCTCTCTGTTTTAAAGGAGTGAAGAGCACTGATAACAGACAGTTGCTGCTGCCGATGGTGGATGTGAAGCTGGTAAGAACACCACAGGATCAAGCCCAAAGCAAATGTGAGGCTATTACCTCCCCCTTTGGTAAACTTTAATGAAGAAAGGCAGGAGGTTTAAGTAATTATTTTAAGGCCAAATGGCTGCTTTTGATTTCTGTTCCAAAGAGCAGACACGCAACAGGAACAGGAGAACATAGCTAAGCATCATCTGTCTCTGATATATGGAAAAGACGGAACTATTTAATGAGCTGAAAAACAAGTCAGAGGAGCTCTTAGAAATGATGGTAGATCAGTGCCAAGGAGGCAAAAACAGGAGACACAATGAGAAAAAGCCAAGAGCTGACAGCATTAAAGGATCAACACAGACGACTGAGGAAACAAAACAGCAGTAAGGAGAACAGGAAAGTCAAAGCTCCCATTTGTGGCGCTGGGGAAATGCCAGATGGGCTTCCAGTATTGCACCTCCCCAGGGAATCACTGCGGGCTCAAATGCGACACAACAGTCAGCCAGAGACGGGGAAGTCAATGAAGCAAACCTGGACCGTTCCTCCCCATCCAGGAACTGTGTTTCAGGCCAAATCAGCATTGCTACCAGCAACACATGGCAGGTAAAAGGTAGGGGTAGCGGTCCCAGGGCCTTGTCCCACCTGCAGGTATGCGAAGGTGTGCTTCCTAGGGCACTCCACTTCCAGGCCAGATGGTCTGCTGTTTTACTTTTAGGGTTTTCTTTGTTTAGTTACGTTTTGTTTTTAATAAGAGAAAAAAAATAAAAGGCTTGTTTCAAATGGAGGTTTTAAGAAAAGGTACAAAACAGGAACATTTGGAAACCTTTCAGAGCCCTATGCCACTACCCCCAGTGAGCACAGCTATGCTAATAAGCTCCCTAAAAATGCAGCTGCTGGATGCCAAAACCAGCAATCCATGTTCTTGCAAAGAGCTCAAGTGATGGGGATTGCTCTGATACTTTAAGCCTGTTGAACAAACTGTACAAGTCATGAGGGTGCCTGTTCCTCATACCAGCCTCATACTTAAAAGCCATTCTGCTTCGCTCCCATGATGGTGCTACTCCCAGCAGATTTTGCTGTCTCACAAGAACTCAGGCTAATGCTGTTTTCTGTGGTTTGTATGGCTTCACACAAGCTGCATGCCAGAGGCAACAAGGCATTTGAACAGAGGGGTGGTGGTTTTGAAGATCCCCATAGGAGTGACAAACCAGCAGGCCGCCGTAAATGTGGGAGGAATAAAAAGATCTAAATAGGGTCAAAATAACCAGGGACCTGCTTATGCTGGGCGGGGACAGAGCTTAACAGGCCAGGCAAACTGGCCTGGTGCAAGCCAGGACTAGTAGTTCAGCTGCTAACTATTTTAGTGCCAGTTTCCATCATGTAGGCAGGTCCTGCAAGTAAAGAAGGGGAAACGTGGACTGCACAGGTACAAGATGGCCATGAAATCTGAGAGGGAAGGTGAGTAACCGGCAGAGTTTGTAAAGGACACCAAAGGGAGATGGTGCCAGGCCTATCGCTTAGGACTCAAAGGTACCACCTCCAGAAGATGGACAGAGAGGAACAACCCTGCACCATTGAGAAAATGGCTGGATTCACAGAGGGCCAACACAGCCCCTCTCCTGAAGCCAAAGACGGTGCAAGAGCAGCACGAGCTCCCCTGCCCCATATAAAGCATCTTCCTCATAGTGCAAACAGGCTAAGAGGCATATGAAGCAGCTTCACCACAAGACCAGAGTCCTCCTTCCACTGACTCCTGAGATGAAAACAACTTCTTTCCCCCTCACGCAGTCCTCCAGTGTTCATCTTGTTCTGGTTGGCCAAGACTTCGCAGTTTGATGCTGTTTCCCAAGGACTGCAGGGTTTCAGTGCAGCTCTGCTGGCTTCTTGTGCTCCTGTTGTCCCTATTTCATGTCGCTGGGTCAAATTTAAAGAGCTGTCATGGAACATGATGCAGCTACACCCACATGCCAGCAAACCCTGTTTCAAGATACGGCAATGGAGCTGAGCAATCGCACTGTCATGAGCTTGTGCCTGAGCAAACCCTGGTGAGAGCAGTTCCCATGCTTTATTTTTACTTTATTACTCATATTACTGCCTAAACAACTCCTGGGGTTGCTTTTTGCTAATAAGGATATTCCAAAGGCTTATTGATGTATTTTCAATATTTTGACTCAAAGGATACCAAACAAGTCAAAATTCAGCATGGAAATCTGTTGCTTACTTAAATGCTTTGGTTTTGTGCTGGGCTAAGAGAAACATATGGCTTTGATATGATCTGAAATTGCTACTGGGTTTCTGATAGAGCTGAAAGGTGTGAAATGACCTTTCATAAAAGCACTACAGAGAATAAGAACAGTGACTGAGGTGGGTTGTACAGGGACCAACCACACATCCAGAGTCCAGCCCAATCCCCACGACAGGGAAATACAAGAAAATTTTACTTGACGTTGGGTTGGGACTCAGAGCAAGAATTTTAAATCTCAGTAGGATTAAGATATTAGCCAGCCACAAACACAGTTCATAATTCAGCATTTCTGCAAAAGGAGATCAGATTGCTGCAGACAGGCTTTCTAACATTTTTTTCAAACTTTTCAATACTCATAAGTGTCTTGTGAGCCTAAGTCGCATCTGCAGAAGCAACCAAAGCTTTTGAGAGACCAGCGCTCACGGGAAGTAAGTCAGTGAGACCTAGTTCCCAAACAGCCAAAATCTCTTTAGAAGAATTTGCTGAGTGACTGAGTGACCTCCTGGTCACTGCCCAACTTGACATACCTCGAGGTTGACTCATTTTCAGGCAGTTTTGAACACCTTCTTCATCAAAATCAAGTTCTTATAAACAGTCTCAACCTGATCAGCCCATGACAGATTGCTAATGACTTATACAGATTGCCCAGAATCACAGAGATCATGCAGGGTTTTGAAAACACTTCTTCTCCAGTCTAGAAGATGGGGTGGGATCCATGCAAGCCAGTCCACACACCTAATTTGCAATGAAATGAGCCACACAAGCTGCCTCCTCTTATCCAATTGAGGTGCTACCTAAAAGTTGGGCATCTAGTTGAAACTAGGCTCCTTCCATAAGAAATGGAGAGAGAGATAAGAGCCTTAAGCAGATAAGAAAATGGAAGACCTTTTCTTTAGAAGAGGTTGCATTATCAGACCCCCTCTTCAGTAAGTAATCATTGAGATTTGCATCTTAACAAAAGTGCCTCAACTAAGTCTAATTGCGTTATATTATCCTAATTGTCATCTTTTCACCATAGGATCAAAATCTCTGACAAAACTCCTGAAAGAATGAGATCTCTGAACCACAGATAGTAATTTAATCTGTAAGGCAGAGACTTAAAAGCTAATGTGCTAATGCACTACTGGTTATACACACTTTAGGTATACTCTAATTTGATAAGCAATACTTTGATTTTCAGAAAGAAAAGTGATATTTATTAAAAGTTTAATTATAATTACACCCTTCCTTATTCGATGAATTCCTGAACCACATGAAGAGGAATTTAGTGTCTTAGGTACCACCGTTCTTGGAGCTGAAACTAAGAAAAGCTGAGTTAAAAACTGAAACGCACAGAGTTGAAAGTATATCCTAATCAGTGAAATTAGATTGAAATGACAGGGGGCTTGCACACTTGCAAATACTTGCAAAGGGAAGCAGATATGAGTTAAGATCAGGTCTGCTACCAGGTCAGAAGTTTGTCCAGCACCCTGCACAGCGGGATCTGACTGGGTCCATTTCCAGAGATAGGGAAGTATAAATAATAGCAGATTTTAATGACTTCTTAACTGCCCCCTGGGTGCCTTTGCCATGTGATGCATGTCTAACTTTTTTCTAGGAATTTAAAAGGAAAGTGCTTAAACTGACAAAAATAATTAATTCCTCATAAAATCTTTGAAAATGGGATGTTCTATACATCTTTAAAGAAAAGTGCCATGAATTACACTGTAAGTGATGGATTCCTGAGTGTTACTTAAACACTAGGTAAAATGGCTTGAAAAAAAAAGAGTTGGCAGAGAGGATGCTTCACGGGCCAGCACGGTGGCTCGTGTCTGCCCCAATCCAGATGAGGACATATATTCATGTGGTGCCCTTAGGAGAAAGGACTCTTACATTTACTTGAGGGCATTTGAGGCAGGTGCTGCAAATTGGAGTGATGTTGGAAGGCATGAAATCTTTTGGATGTGGACAAATGGCAGGCCACGTATGCAGAAGCCATGTCATCAGGTGTAACACTCATGGAGGCCCATCTGTGGGCATCACCTCAGTGACTGACAACAAAAATTTTCCGTGCTTGGAAGAAAAATGTTGTCTGGGCAACCAATTATACTGGAAAAAAAAAAAAAAAGCAGCACTAAAGAGGAGCTGTCTTAAAGAGGAGCTGTCTCCCATGCAATAAAGAAAGAGAACAAATATTTAAAGAGGTTTTCTTTGTGAGAGAGGAGGAAAACTCCTGTCAGCACTTCAGAAATAAGTGGCCGTGACCTCTTGAACCGTGATGAGTAAATCCTGCGCTCAGCAAGGTAACAACGGGCCTGGAGGCACTTGTGTAGCTACCAGTGCCCAGACCATGAGTAATGAGAGCTCTCAAACATCTCTCAAAGCACTACAATTCATGTCACATGCTCCGAGAGCTTCCTCTCCAAAATAGCAACTTTTCTTATGTAAATGGCACGCTGAGAGGCCATATGAGATCACTCAGTGCCCCAGCGTAGTCCCAACTCCCTCATTCTCATCAGCGCTTCAGCAAACATCAGCTGAGCTTCCCTGAGAGTTATTCCAGTCAGTGCCCATTTCAGAACAAAATAAAACATGTTAATTAAGGACAGAAGAGCTGACAGCAAAAATTATGAAAATTGCTGTCTCAGCTTAATTCCTGCTAGTGCTTTGGAAGAAGATTTCAAGTCTGGTGTGATTACACAAGACAGCTATCCAGGCTGCACAGAGTGCATCCTTACTCATATGCCTTAAAAATAAAAAAAACCGATGGGCTGATGGCTTCGCGATGCGGAAACCAAAGAGATCTGTTCTTTTCCTGTTGTTATCAGGATAGAGAGTGCCTGTGCAGAGTGAAGATAATGCCTGGAAAAAGGTGTTCCTGGGACAAATCTGGATCACTGTGTCATAACCACATCATCTGTTTGAGTTCTCGCACCATGGTATCATCAGAGCTATTTCATAGCTCTGTGTTTTCAACACAGGTGAGGTGGCAGCTGCAAAGCTGTCTGACTGCTGGAAAACATCAGGTCTTTCCTACTGGAAAGACGTGAGACAAATCTATCCCTGGGGAAGCCACTGTCATTTCAGTTTCATGGATTTCATGGATACCCCAGAGATTAATTTTGCTGTCTCAGCTGACTAGCCTGGTACCGTAGGAGGCGCAGGCTTGCTGGATGTCTCATGCGTGAAGTGAGCCTTTTAAACAGTGTTTGCTCAAACAGACCCTGTCATCACCTGCCATATAATTCTCATATCCAGTTACTTTAACTTTTTTTTTAAAGGATGCTGGTAAACACAATGCTAATCAGTAGCCTGGTACCATCACTACCGAATGGACAAAATACTGAAGCATAAACGGCAGGCAAAAATTTGACACTGTCCAGGAAGGCTCAGGGATCTAAAGAGCTTCTTATACTGACATCGAGGAGTCAGTAACTTAACATGGTTGTAACAGAGGATGACTGAACGTGTCAGAATAAATGTAGCTCTATCAGGGATGTCCTCTCTCAGGGGAATGTCCTCTATCAGGGGAATCTGGCAAATCCTATCCTTCACGATTAAAATAACATGTTACATTAGGTAAAGCTTCTTGGTTTTATAGGTGCTTGCAGAATCGATGCACTTGAGAATATTCTTCACGTGCTCCTAATTTAGCTCCAGGCAGTGTCTTTGAGAAGACATATTTTGCAAAGGATTAAAATGATGAAAATTAAACCCATAGTCCCTGAGCTGGATTGCAGGGTGTGGGCCCAAAGTAGAACAGCACACAAGACAGAGCATCAGTAACTTCTGAAATCTGTAGTTCTAATGAACATCTGTAAAATCTCATGTGCTCTATGTAGTGGCCCTGGAAAATAAGTATTATTCCCTTTTCCCTAGGTGCCTGTATTGCAGCTGGGAAGAGTGGACAGACAGTATAATCAAACCTCTTACCAACATAGCCAGGAGTCCCGCAGGCTGTGGACATCACATCTCCTTTACCTTCCATCTTTGACAGTCCAAAGTCACTGATCATGATTTTTGACTCTTCATCCTGGCTGTAGTAAAGCAGATTCTCGGGCTAGAAAGGAGAATAAGGGTTTTGAATACGCAAGTCCAGTAACGAAGCCTGTTGGCTGATGCTTTGCATGTAATACAATCCTTGGTTACATCATACGCTAAAATAATTTGGTTCCCCTAAATCCTAAAGTGTTGCTCTTAAAATCTATATGGAGATCCCCTCCAGACTCCGGTGTGGCAACTAATGAAGAAGCTGACACCTTGAGCTTTGAGTAACTGTCCTGGGATAACGAACCTCTCCTTTGGCACCCCAAATAAGAACTAAGGCTCGTCCCTTACTTCTGAGATGTATCTGATGTGTTATCACTTCAGAGTGATAAAGCAGAAGTATTCATTTGAAGGCAGGTAAATACAGTAAGTCCAGGTAGTGTAATGAAAAGGTTTTATACAGCACTTAAAAAAAGAAAATGGAAACCAGTAGGTATTAGAGGATTTTTGCATCTTCTTCACTGGAAATAAACTGTTATGAGAGAGGAAATGCCTTTACAGTTAACAGAGTTGCAGCAAGGATGTTTTAGCTAGAGCTGATTAGGAAAAAATGCTACAGCCCTAAGCACAGTGACTTGTTTATGCTGAGAGAAAACAAGAGTCACTCCACAAAGCCCCTGACTTTATACTGACATCAGGCGGGTTGGAGAGCCCAACCAAACTTCATCTGCTACAGCATAGTCCTCCATCCACATATTTTGAATGGGGTACTGGTACACAGCAAAGCTCTCACTATGTGCTGTGAGAGCACACTTCTCCCCCTACTTAATATCTGCGCTTGTAAAAAGGTCTGGCATCTGCTGGCACCCTGACAGCCTGGTGGTAACAGGGTGCCTTGGGGTCTTCATCTATAAAAGCGAGAGATACCCAATGTTTCACCATAACCCTGGTGTAGACTTTTGCCCAGAAGCTGGTACAAACGCCCACCCGCACGCAACACATTTTGTCTATCAGCCCACTATGTGCTCCAGGAAATGGTGAGAAGCAGCTGGGGCCACACAACATCATCAGACTCCTTGGGACACATCCAAGCTTGGATTTGTAAGGAGGAGTAATTGCACTGCAGCAGCATCAGCATCTGTCTTCCCTCCTCCATTGCCATAACCTCCTGCTCTGGGAAAAGGGGGGATGAAGAAGAACCGAGGGGTGACATTGCCTCCACCCTACTCTGAGGTTCCTGTTCAGCTTCAAGTGGAGGATAAAGCACTTTCTGGCTCCCCAGCTCCAGCATGAAGCCATGTAGTGACGGCTTTATCCATGGGACATGATGGCTATGAGACAATCTACAAGCTGCATCCACAGCTGTGAGCCAGCTGGGACTGAGGCAAAAAGGGAAATGATTCTGTTTGTAGAAATAATTATGAAGTTGTACCATTTATGTTTTTTTTTCTCATGATATCTTGTAAGTCCAGTGCTTCAACTGACACTGTTTTCAGTGACACCAACTGACACTGTTTTCAGTGAGTCAGTTTTATGCCATGGTCTGCCCTTGGTTGGAGTTGCTCCTGATTTTTACTAGTGCACTTCTGGTCTGCTGAGGGGTTGGTAGAGCTGGTATTAAGGGAAAGACAATTATTTCTCAACAATTTCTGCAAACTCACCTCAGGCTCCTTACTCATATTTAGTAAGGCCAAGAAACCCACCCATTTAAAACTTCAACTTGTTTAAAACCTGTTTAAAAGAACTCTACAAAG
This sequence comes from Ibidorhyncha struthersii, assembly GCA_013398815.1. Taxonomy (NCBI): domain Eukaryota; kingdom Metazoa; phylum Chordata; class Aves; order Charadriiformes; family Charadriidae; genus Ibidorhyncha; species Ibidorhyncha struthersii. Next base: position 24,709 of record VZSZ01022423.1, read on the forward strand.
TGGAGCTGCTTGAGCCTTTCAGTCTTTTTGTGCATCCTGGACTTCATCTGTTGCCATCTTTCGTTACCTGCTGCTACGTTATTTAGATTAGAGACTTGGAGCACAGATCTGCTTTTCCCACATACAGCAAGTACTATTTTGGTATCTGAATAACACATAATTACAATAAATAATTGTTATATATGTTTCGAGGGTTGTATTTTTGTAGAGTGGATTCTTTCCCAGAGTTTCATTTTGGGGGATCACAATTCGAAACTTGCACTTATCTTGATATTTTGAGATCATAAAAAGCCTTATTATATACATATTTTTGCCATCATGGTATGTTTGTGCTAACAGAAATTCACAGTAGGTATTCTTCATACACCATATTTTATGAGTCATTTTAACAACTAATATGGACAAAGGCTTGCAAACAAAACAAAAAAAAAGAAAGGAAAAAGAGCTTGTCTTTCCCCCAAAATACCACTGGAGAAGGTTGGTTTGATCTAAATTCAGCATGTCCTTACATAAACTCTGAAAGTAATTTGTAGAGGAATCCACTTCCCAATTACCAGATCTCATATTTTATTATATGAACTTTTAAATAAGATTAATCTGCTTTTAAGTGAGAGCTACAGCCTTCTTTTAAATTATAAAGGCAGGAATATTAAGAGCTCATACAGTGGAGTATCTGTATGAAGAGGACTCAGACCTCCCTCCAAAACCTCTGGTTGCTGAAAGAAGCCATTTCAGAGAAGAAAGAAGTTATTTCCTACAAATTGAACTTGAGAGAAAACTGGTCATGTTAACATACTAAACAATGCTTCCATACTGAAGTGCAATAGAGCTCTAATAAATATGAGAATATTTTTACGTACTTCAGGAAATGAATGGGAACGGAGGGCAGCATGTGAAGACCGTAGGAGGCAGAAGACTAACCTGTGCCTCCTTACAAAAAAAAATCATTATTTAGGACTGTTAGGACTAAATTGCACAACGATGAGGAGGAAATGCTATTTGCAGACATCAGTGTATATTTTCCTTCAGCGTATTCCAGGTTTTGCCTTAAAAATGTGCCAAACCATTACTTTAGAAAATATATTTCTACTTTCTATTATTCTACTCTATCTTTTGAAGTGAAGATTGCAGGATGCCCACTTCTGGCAGAGGTGACCAGGACTGAGGCGGGTCCCTTGTAGCAGTAAGGTGGGGAAAAGCTTGCAATCCTGCAGGAACAGCCCCTGCGCAGCAGAAAGATTCACATCTGGAGTCAAAGAGTGGCAGAAGGAAATGACTGTGTTGAGGTTTTCATAAAACGAGGCCACGTCTGCCTGTCTTGGGCACTGCTCCACCTTGGAGAACTGTGGTGCTGGTGGTTACACGGGTAACAGGCTCTGTTTTGGCCCCACTGCATCACATCTTGGAATAATTATTTTACTCCATGCAGCATTTCACATCAGCACTAATTTTGGAGGAGATAAAAAGCAAATAAACAGTATCTCTCATCACTACAATTTTTCATCCATCTTAAGGCAAAACAGTGAAGTCATATTCTCGGCACTAAAACTTTTGTTGAGAGGACTTGCCAAGAATCACAAAAACGGAGTTTAATATTAAAAATACAATTGATTTAAAAATATCTTTAATAAAAAAATTGTATTTAAGAAGTGAAAAAAAAAGATAACTTCTTTGTGGCTCTTGATTCTATTAATGTTCATTAAGCTTTTACATAATTTGACCTGTTTTATCAAAATCTATTATCTTTAAATGGGGACAATTCAAGGCCACAGAGTCAACACCCAAGGCAACTCCTGTTTGGAGCATCCTTCCAAAACACAATGAGAGGTGTTATTTCATTCACTGAATTCCTAACTTCTGGCAGTAAACTTTGATAGAATTAACTAGCTCAGGAACTGAACCCACACTTTTCTTTTGACATTTGTACCTTTTTCTAATGCCTTTTGCTAATTTATTATTTAAGATACTAACAATGTTTAGCTGTGTGTTATAAAATCCAAGCCTTTCTGCTTATCTTAATGATAGTTTAAGATAAAGGAAGGAAACAATACAGAAATAATGTTTTGGGGTCTTTTTTTGCCAGAAAAGCTGAGAGGTTTTTGTGATAACACAGTAGAGCTGAAAGGAAAATTATCTAAAAATCACACGGGCACACAATGTTCCTTAGAAGAATCTTTGCTGTGAAAAGTGGCTCCAAAAACACTGGTCCAAATAGCACGATAGGAAATCATTCAAGTTTCCAACACTACTTATTGTCACTAACTATTATTAAGTAAATACAACACAGTAAATCTGCAAGATACTTTACAGCAGTAAACACTTACATCCCAGCTGAGATGAGTTTTCTGCCTTAATGTAACCTTTTGCGTCTTAATGAATGACTTTTCTCCCACATGTTATGTGCAGAAGTGCCGTTGTAACAGCATTGATTGCAAAGTCCTCATTAAAACCAATTATGATGGGAGGATACGAAGCCTTCAGAGCACCCCTCTTACGGTAAAACCCTACTGAAAGACCAAGGCCCAGGGGAGGCTGGACTTATATGTGTTAGGCTCACATAATTATGCAACCTTCGTTAACACTGCCTGGTGGACCGAGTCACGCTGCGGTCGTACCTTGAGGTCCCTGTGCACGATACCCATTCGGTGCAGGTAGTAGACAGCATCCAGGACCTGCCGGATCAGGGTGCTGGCATCCTTCTCAGTGTAGAACCCTTTTTCGACGATGCGATCAAACAGTTCTCCCCCAGACACTCTGAAAAACACGACGGGATGCAGAGGCATGAGGACATGCTTTGTAATGTGCTTTCTACCTCACTAAAGGATGGCCTAGGCCATGCACTAGCCACAGGCAGTCCAAGCACACGTCCATCTGGAGCTCCGAGGGTTCTCCCGCTGTCCCAACAAGCATTTGGTTTTGATTTCTTCATAGTCCAAGGACTGGTCTCTGCCTCAGAGACCAGAAGAGTAGCAAGGGGCAAAGAAAAGAAGTAACAGAACTAAACCAGAAGTCGCCGTGCTATGATGGACAAAAAAATCCATCACACACCAGAGAGTGGTCAAAGACTCCCTAGAACTTGCAGAGGGAAGAGACAAATCTGCCCCGGCCGGGGGGACCTGACACCAGTTTCCACGTTGTCCCACTCTAGTAAACATTGTGTAGGTGATTTCGGTCTGCCCTTCCCACTGGTGCTGGCCCACTGAGACTGTAAGGCTCCCTACCAGCGTGAGGCCTTGGGGTTCACTTTTGACTCCACTGACCAAAGCTTGGGTTTCACCCTGGAGGAATGGTCCCATTCTCCTTTCCCCATCAGTGAGTGAAATGTATATAGTAATTACTGCCAGTACCAATAGAGTGTTAGTTCATTAAAGGGCTCTGGGTCTCTGGCAATTTTAAATGCTCTCAGGGGTCCCCCCCC
>VZSZ01022424.1:0-47237 GCA_013398815.1 Ibidorhyncha struthersii
GACAGAAAGACAGAAAGACAGAAAGACAGAAAGACAGAAAGGATTGCAAAGGTATTTAATGTATCAAAACAGCCCCCTCCCCCCCAATCCTTGATACAGATAAATTGTCATATCTGTTAAAACCCAGCCCACAATGATCTGCAGTCAATACAATAAACAATTCAGTCTCCAGTAGAGATGAGCAAAAGAATTTCTCACATAAAGAAGCAACCTTTTTGTTGTTTCTGGAAAAGAGTGAAAAAAATCACTTTTCGCTTGGCCTCTGTTTCTGACTTTCACTTAGCAGAACAGAAAGCTGTATATCGCAACGGAGGGAGAGAGCTGAAGGTCAGTCAAGAAATTCAGCTTGTTGCATCATACTGTCTTGATCTGAATCTGATCCACATGCTCAGCAGCAGGATGGCTGCAGAGAACTGCAACGAATATTAAAAGAAAAAGAAAGCATTGCTTACAAAGGTTTCCCATAATAGCTGAAAATTGTTTACATGTAAAATTGGCCTACTAACCAAGGCAACAGGAATTTGTAGTGTTTCACATAGTAAAAATCAGGAGTCTGCACAATGTAAGAAAGAGGAAGATAAGTGAGCTTTATGAATTGACACAGTAAGGTTGTCCAGAGGTATTTAGGTGTCTCATGGGATCTTCAATCAATGTAAATTAGATGTGTAGTGGTTTTGAAAAATCTCACTCTATGCCTATGGCATGTTGAGGTGCCAAATCACTTCTAATAATACTCACTGAGCCCTGTTACCCATAAAACAGGAAAGGTAGAGGACTTAATGCTTTAGTTTTGGAATTGTCCTTTTGGTTCCAACCTCCCGCTTTGAATTTAGCTATTTCTCTTCTACACGGTGAGGACTAAGCAACCAGACTCCTCTCTTGTATCAAAATTTGTTCCTACATACTTGATGGTAGGACCACCACTCTAAGCTCCTTAAGCAATAATTTGACATTTTGCTTGTCCCAAATATACTATCTCTGTCTGCAATCCGTAGGAAAAATATGCAATGATATTTCACCAAACCTGATGCTAGAGAATTCTGTGATATGGCTAGGTAAGATGTCTGAGCAGAAACAGAGAGAAATCAGTCAAAAATCATGACAGAAAGAAAGCCTTACTCTTAAAAAAGGTACCAGATTCTGCACTGCTTAAAATAGATAAACAAGAAACAGTATACAGTCTGTAGTACTATAGGAGGATACAGAGACATAGGTATAACATTATTACTGCTATGGGGTTAAATTTTCACTTCCGCTATGTCTCATTTACACTGCTCCATCAGCAGAAAGGGCTTAGTAACCTAATAGATATGATTAGCTGAGATACAAAGGAAATAATTTACATGGATATGCAATGCAGTCTACTGCATTGGTCCACACTTACTATATAGCCCAATGATGTTCCACAACTTCCAAAAGAAAGATGAGAGGGAGGGGACCTGTCACAGATGGAGTACTGCAGTAAAGTACACCCCCACAAGAGGTTTGGAAAAAGCTTTGCCCTAGTCTTTCAAATATTTTTTGATGTTTTTTTCTTTATTCTTACATTAGCTGTGCCAATCACTTCCCCACCATCGTTCAGGGTAGATATTGTGTTGCCCGGTGGTTTGTTTCTCATTTGCCAATGTAATTTGTTTTAGTGATTCACTTGGCTACTGAGAGGAATAATATTTTCTGGTAACATTATCCCATGCTGGCAAACTGCCCACCAAGAAATATACCTGGAAGAACTGAGCATAAAACAGGGAACTAGGAAGTTCTTTTCCTTGATTCTAGCTCGGATGATCTACATTTCAGTCAGACCCAAACTTTCAGAAGCAAGCCTGTTGGGTGGGGCTTACTTTTGCATACGCTATGTTTGATTTTCAGGACTTAATTTCCAAAATGAAACAGACACAGTTACATATCTGGAAATGTTATCAGATTTGTATAATAAAAGGCTTTTTTTCACTAATCTATTTGGTTATGATTAACCCTCACTTCTCATAACTTGCTGGGTAAAATTCACCTCTGTGTGGACAACTGCAAGGGCTCAAGAATGACCTGCATGGCAAATAGAATTGTTTCTATTTGGGGTGCTGTCTAGCTAGGTTTTTAGTAAAAAGGAGTTAAGATCTGCCATTTTCTGCCATTCTAGACAACTTGAAAATCTCTGCAGATGTTCGTAAGGCAGTATCAGCTGTGCCTGCTCATGGGATTCTCAAACTATCACCCTGTAGGTGTGGATTTGATCCTTAATAAATAGCATTTTTTTATGCTGATGATGGAAAAATGTCTGAGAGAGAAAATGTGATCTACCAAAATCTAAATCTGTAGGGATCCAGGGAAATATACAGGAAAGCAAAAGAAAAGGAAGGACAAATAATCTTAGCCTAGTAGAAATGATCCAGGATTTGAGAATGCAAATTCCTTGAGGAATGTAACAGGCAAATGTTAAGGATGACAATGGCAAATATTTCTAGTTTCCTTCATGGAGATAGCATAGGATGTGAAACGAAGCATTGGAAAGCAGCACTTTCACAAATATTTTTTGCATGAGTATGTGGCAAAATGTTTTTTTACTTTTACAGAATGTCAGTTTCTTACCCTTTCAGTTAAAGTTTTTATCAACACATTTGTCCTATTTTGACTATGAATACCAGCTATTTATATCACAGTTATATTCAAATAAACAATGCCTTTTGTAAAACATTTGCTAATTGAAATTTTGCTCCTGTAAGGGCTGTTGGAATTTGGCCAGACAAATCTGGGATCTAGGTGACTTAAGGTGGTAAATTTGAGCTGAACTAGGAATAACCAATAACCTTATTATGATTTAATAAGGTACATATTAACCAGCTTTTATTTTTTAATTAAAAAAATCTGCCTGCTGGGTGAAACTGGGTAGTCTTCAGTACTCCATGGAACCCTGAAGAGTTGCACTTTGACAACTACATTCCCTACTTTTTGGAAAAATCCCCAGGAAATTTTTTCATGTAGAACTGACCTGTTAAAGAGCCAGAGTCCAGTTGGATCACAAATATGTTTATCGATTTCTGTACACGAGGTGGTCCAGGTTCCATTCTCAGTTACATGTGTGTGAGCTCGCTGAAGTGAACAGAATTTCTCAGATGCAACTGATGGTACTTAGTACTGAAAATGATTTCACAATGGTATATGCTATCCCAAAATATTTTTGCATTTACACAACAAGAAAAGATGATGCAGGAGTCTCCCTTAAAAAGTTTGGGGAATAGGAGGACAGGGAGTGTGGACTATGCATAACAATGTAACCCTAAGATTTCCAAGCATCCCTGGCTCCTGTATACTCTTTTTTTTTTTTTAATGATTTTGGCATTCCAGCAGACATTGTCTGCTCCCTTTTGCCATTGCATTTCCCATCATCCACCCTCAGCTGTAGCAGATGATTGCTCCCAGTGTACCATCAACTCCAGTTCACATTTCCAAACAGTTAACAAAGAGTGGCAAAACACAATGCACATAAAACATGTTTGTCAGTCTCCAAGATCAAATTAGGCTCCTATTGGGTACCCAGGAACTTTTCAGTGTGTCTGAGCCCTTCCTTTCTCCGAGGGAGGACACCAAAAGCCACTGATACTGTCACTGCTGGTATCAATTGCACCTCAGAGCCAAACTTTTTCTTTCTTGTACTATTTTCTGAAGTAACATTTAAGAGGAGAGCTCAAGAGTGTGTCTATTCTAGGAAGAAAAGGAAAAGCCTCGTTCTAGCATCTGTTTCTGCCTCTCAAATGCCTTCAGTTTATGCTACAGGGCTTGCTCTACCTGGTGAGACATAATGTCATATTAAACCCGTCTACCTCTCTTTTGCTCACTCCACCAGAAAGTGGTTCTTGCTTTTGATTGCACACGCTCTTTCCATGTTTATTGGTGACTCTTTCCCAACACTTCTAAACACAGTGCAGAATTTCTTTTTGCCCTTAAGATGTACTTCCCTTGACTGTATATTCTCCACTAGTTTAGCACGGGAAAATCATGCACAGGGGATCCTTTGTGCTCTACCTCAATAAAAAAGAAAAAATCAGCAGCAACTCAGACCACTGGTCCCATCTATTCTTTCATATACCATGCAGAGAACACAAAATGCTAAAGTCCTCTTATAACTAAGCTCTCCCAACACTAGCTATGTAAAAGATATGGTGTTTCTTCTTTTTCAGTGCTTGCTACAGTCTAATCCACTGTTGTTAAAGAAAATTATGAGAAATATGATTTTATTAATCAAAAAGTACCTTCCAAGTTAAAAAGAAAGAAGAATTACTTTTCTTGGCTCTGTGAAAATTAATGTCTCAAAAAAGCTCTTGTGAGTTTTTTTTTTCATCATTACCCTTGTTTCATGACTTACTGCGTGCTGTTTATGTCCCTGCTGAGATGATCACAACCTACCCGTCTGAACTGACCTCCATCTCTCTCCCCTCTAAGTACAGATGGAATAAGCAGAGAGATCACAAGATTAACTCTTCTGTCAAGTACGTATCTTCTGGGTGTTGCGAACAATATATATATATATAACATGCAAGGACGGGCCAGACTTTCAAATCACTGTTCTCTTTAGATGTTAGCAGCACCTCAGCGTCTTAATTAACCTTTGCATTCCCATGTTCCTTATATGCTGGATTCTTTCATATATTGTCCCTATCTATAACCAGAGGAAAGTCTGAAAAAAAATCTGATTTAAAGGATATCAACCACTTCCACCAGCTTTTGAAAATCATTATCATAAATGTAAATCAGTATCATAAATATCAGTATCATAAATGTACGAAGAAACATAACCATGTAAAAACCATCAAGCCATCAAACCTCTGTCTCATTTATATGAAAGCAAGACAAAACTTCATATTTCCCTGATACTGTGTTTCAGGGAAAATAATGGCTATTCTTTATATTTGGCTCTAGGTACTAGACTTAGACCAGACTCATAGGGAAAGGATTGTTCACGCTTTGTCTCTTGTTCAAACAGTCCTTCACTGTAAATCCTGGAAACACACTTTGATTGGGCACAATTGCCGCTCCACGAACCAAACTGAGATGAAGCCAATTATGGGAATCTTTCATCTTGTAGAAGTGAGGTATCAAAGAATGTAGTTTTATAGAGGCAAAAACTTCTAGTGAGACATTATTACACGTGTTACACTCACACATGGGACTATGGACATAAAAGATCAATGTAGAAGAGTACCAACAGGTCAGTTTTAAGGATTTACTGAATATTCAAGGATTCAGCATGTATTTTGTTCAGACTGGTGAAACAATCCAATTTAAATGAAAAAAATCTTGCTTGCAGACTGCCAGGTCAACTTCCCAGACCTCTGCCTGCCAACACAGAGAGTCAAAGAAGAAGCAAATGTTTAAAAAAATGTCTACTATATATTTAAAGATTTTTTTTATTGGAAGAATCAGCCTTAAAGTATCTTTAAGTCTCATCAGCCAATAGCTCTTTTATTTTCCGAGAAACAGCAATTTAATAAATATAGCTACAGGATTGTTTAAGGACAGAAGAGATCCTCCTTCAGAAAAAAAAAATATTTTTTTTTTATTTGATTTTCTTTTTTTATTGGCATACTGTTATTATAGTCTCTTAAGAAATGTATTTTTTTTCAATTTTATTTACATAAAAAAATTCCCTAACAATTTTTTAAAATCATACCAGAAAGTTAGGCAAACATATCTAAAAAAAGGTGATTGAGAAGTATGGCTTTAACTGGAGTCATTTTTGATAAGGAGAAGCTTCACTGAAAGCTACCAATAGAGTCCTAATTTTTCCCTGAGAAAACAAAGGTTTGTGTCCAGGAAGAATTTGTAGATTTGCAGAACTTCTTAAAGGAACTTCAGTCTTTCCAAAAGCTGTTTTCTACCTCCTTTCTCCTCTCTCTCTCTCTCCTTTTCTCACCCCCACGTACTCCCCATAAACACCCATACGCAGAGAACAGACAGGAGAGATGTTTGTGAAAACGGCAGTTTCCGCAATCAAAAGTACAACATTTACTATGGCTTTTATCAAAGATTTCAATTCCCTCATCTTAAGGAAAATGACCCTTTTATTTTGTTGTGGACATAAAATTATGGCCCAGGGAAAATTGGAAGCATTTCTGTTGAGGGAAATCAATTTTCTCACTGCCATATATGATCAACATGTCACAGCCATCACCTAGATAATAATAGTAAAGTACAAGTAAAATGGTTGGTAATACTGGCTTCAGGAAGAAAAAAAAAAAAAAGAGCAAGATAACACCTTTTTTTTTCCCCAAACATGTTTGCAATAAAAAAAGAAGAAAGAATGCAAAGGTTTCTCCTGTGATCATAGCCTTTCAGAACAAGAGTGGTTTATTTTGTATATTGATAGTCTGAAGCGTTGATGAAGCTGATGAGAAATCTGGTCTTCCTGGAAAATAGTCAGTGCTTTGTGTAAACTGTGCTGGGTCCTTTTCAATCAGCTTGTTAATGGGTGGCTAATAGTAAGGAGATGTGACCAGCCTGAGATTACCCAGGAGTATGTTTATGTAGAGGCAACACTCAGAGCACAGAAGCATCTTCGTAATTTGGGTACTACAAACAAAGGAAACATCAAATCTGACCTTGCTGGGGAAATGTTAATGGCTTCTACTCAGCCTCCTTCTGCCACTTAGCATCTCTTGTGCCCCACCTTGGGAAGCTTCCCGGCAGAAGTGTGCATTAGCAGAACTCTACCCTTACAAAACCCTGGCCCAGACAAGGAGAAAACATTACAAGTGATTAAATGGTCTTTTGATGTTCACTTCAACAGACGTAATACGTCACTACAGTTAAGCACATCTCCAGTGATGCCATAGTAGTATGTGCAAGGTAAATCAGAACTCTGTTAAACAAAAGGGAATAATTTAGTTTTTCAGGTTAAAATTTAAACAGTGCCAAGCAAAAATCAAGAAGCTATGGTTCAAAAGGATAAGGACTGCGACACTGGAAATGAGAACGGATACCAACACTAATTTTAATTAATTAAAGAAACCTAAATGGGATAAAACCCTAAAGCCCTAGTGCTAACTGTTAATAAGTAGTTTCTAGGAAATAAAACTATCGTCTTCTCCAGCTCTTCTATCTCTATTTAGACTTTACAAAAATTTAAAGAGAAGATGGTGTCATTCATATCATGCTGCAACAATGGCAGCGGGCTTACAGAATAAGCTGAGAAGTTAGTATACTAAGGTATGTCTTAAGACAGAGAGGGCACAAAAAAGAAAACTAGGGCTGCTCAGTGTGCCATAATTTTTGCTGACACTTTTGGACTTTGCTGCTGTTCCTAACTGCTAAATCCTGAGAGATCATTCTTATTAACCAGTTGCTATAACATCCACACCTGGAAATAACTGTTTTTACCTTTGCAAATCTAGTAGGCTGCGCATTCCTATGAGCTTAGGTGGGATCCAAGAGCACAATCAGTGGTATTAGATCATCAAATGAGTTAGACTCTTTGAAGGAAGATGTCATCAAACTGGCCCCAGATTTTCAGGGCTAGATTTTTAGAACCAGTTGAGCAGTGTTTTGTATAGTACATGGATGAATAATAAGGAGAGAGTATTTTCCTTGGTTGTGCTTGACCCATACCCTCAAACTGCCCCCTCCAAATATGTCCCAAATGGCGTGATTACATAAGGTGATGTAAACTGGCAGGATTGTATAACAGGATATGAAAAAGAAATGACAACACCAGATTGTGGTCAGTTAAAAGTACAGCTTTTTCTGACATGTCTGTATCTGTAATTTCATTTGGAGGAGCCTCCATTGTTTCTGCAAATGGAATACTACTGTCCAAAAATAAACAGTGATCTGCAGACCTGGGGAATAATGCCGTCACTGTAACTCCAAGTACTACATTACCAAACAGCCATTCTTTTCTATACTTTATAATTAATGAAACCAAATCAGAAAACAAAAAAACCTTCCATAAAACTAACTTGATGAGGGGAGAGGCATTTTATGTCTTTGAGCTTCTGACTGGAGGTTCCCTGAGAATCTATAGTACAATTACCATAAATATAATTCAAACAGATGTGGTGATTCTTGGCAAGTAAATTCTACATTATGTTGTTAAAGGAAATAACCTTTTTCTGAAAGCAAGGTTTCTGAATCAGTGCATTTTTGGGACCAGAGCCCTGCTATTATTGGACTGACATACATTATAATAAATCATATCAAATATATCTTGGTCAGATCTAAAGGTAAGAACATTTATTTGAATATTATTAGTATAGAAAAACGTAGGAGATGAGCTCAGCCAATTATAGACGTTCTGACTCTACTATTTGCTTGAAAAATAGGACATAATTTTGTCAGTTCTTCAAAATACAGCCTGAGCAACAATGGTTAAGCACATTTCTCATCATACATTTAATTATGGAAATCATGCCTGGAAATAAAATGCTTCCTTGGTAAGTTAGGCCATTTTCACCCAGCGAGACAGAATGGTAACAATTTGGTAGGACAATTAGCAGTTACTGACATTTTTAATCCTTGCTGTTGCAGTATGAGGACTCTGAGCAAGAAGTCAGTACATTGCTGATGAGGATGACAGATGAGAACCAGTATTAACAAATTCAATTCACAACAGAACTATCACTTCCTTCTTGCTGTACTACTGAGGTTTCCCCTAATAAAAAAAAAGCAGAAGCATATAAACACCTCATTATTCCATTTTTTCTTTTTAGTTGAAAACTGATGATTTTTTAAAGCCTCAAACTAGCCTCCCCCTGTATAAAACAAGCCCATGCTCCATGAGCAGAGCACTTCATTGTAACAAGGCCCCATTCACAAACACTCAATACAAGTGAAACTTGTGCTTTGACTGTCAGATTCCCATGAGAATTCCTGTGAGAGGTAGTGAAAGGGCCCGATTTGTGTTCTTATTAATGACAAAAGTGAGGAAGAGATTTTCTACTGAGGTTGTAGGCAGCAAAAGCATCTAATTTAAACACTCCGGTAGTCACATTCATTACTAATCTGCATAAAATAAAGAATATGTTCTATTTTTTGCGGGACTTATTGTGAATTTCCTGAAAATCCACTATGTCCTCAGTTTGTCAAAGCATTTAAGAATAAAACTAGTGTAGCCAGCAACATGCTTAAAATCAAGCATCTGCTTTATTGGATGAGGAGCTCTGTGTAATAATTGATGAAGGTTAAACATTAAATTTTCCAAGCCTATCTGATCATTCTAAGAATATGCAGTGCCATGACACGCTTCAAATTTAAATACAGTCTGGAAGTGTGCTTCTAAGGAGTAAAAAGTATAACTGAAATGTGCTAAAAATACAGTGAAGACCTCTGAAATCCTTTTTTAGCCTTTAATCCATTATTTAGCACTTCATTCTTTAAAAGAAACCTGCAGAGCTATATCCTCAGAAGCACAACCTTGAAACAAAGTGTTTTTAGACATGCACAGAAAGCATTAGCAGCTTTCACTGCAAAATGACACCTGTGCACCCATATGTCCTGATCCCTGAAGTCATACTTCAGAGTATAGACTTATTCATTCAAAAACACTTCATCTGATTTATATCAAAGTACCTGCTCCTGTCTACACAGACTAAGTAAATGTCCAGCTCAGACAGCAAACACTGTTGTCTTGAAATCTTTCATTCTGGCGTATTATCATGCATTTATCATTATGCTGTTTCATACCCACATACCCATAAATATTTGGTTTTGGTTGTAGGCAGACCTGAGTGTCATGGAAAGCTGACCTGCAAGTAAGCAAGAGGAAAATCTTATCTGTGGCCTTGGAGAAAAGGAGATAAAAATGAAGGGAAAGTTTGAGTAGTGTGAGCAAAACTTTTTTTAAAGCTAAATTAAGTAAATGTCCTGTAGTCAGTTATTAACTTCACATGGCTAATGCGGCTGTTTGGTCTAGAAAGGTTATCTGCTGTAACATTTCTTAACATTTTCATAATGTTATCAAGAATTAAAAAGGTAACATTTATCAAACATTCACAGTGTCTGCGAGTCAGAACAAAGAGCAGCCACACAGTTGTGATAACGTCGAAGCTGTCAGTCAGAAGCAAGTCCAAATACCTTGGAGATATTTGCTTTTGGATGATGCATTCTTTGTCATGTAAAAATGTAACTTTTCAAAGTACACATGTTACTGATTAAGTTAAAGTCAGAAAATCTTATTTCCTTCTAATTATTCCTAAAGCTCTATGCAAAAGATGGAGAAGGATAATCAACGGGATGATCCAGATAAAAGAGAGCCTTAACATGAAGAGAAATCATAGGGCCCAATCCTCCAAATCCTTCTATGATTAGTCTTTAATCTGCAGTGAGATTGCTCATGTGAAACAGAATTTACAGGACCATTTTAAATCTCCCAGCTGCATTTTTCCTAAGAAAAGAGGTGGATTAAAATCCAGACCTAATGTCTCATTGTGTCTGGCAATGTCAGAGAAACCATGGCAGCAGCCATTTTGTTTGAGAGTCATGGTATGAGTCTCAAAGACTCATACCATTCCAGTAGGCTTCAATTTGATCAGCTAGGACTAATCCTCAATGCAGTAAGTGCAAAATTTTGCTTATAACACTTTATGTTAGATCCCTTGCCCACGAAGCAAGTGAACCCGTACGAGCGACCGTGGTAAAGGCAGCCAAGAGGCTAGGATTCCCAAACCTTTCCTCTACACCAGCATAACCTCCAATTGAAAAGCTTACTATTGTTTCAAAATATGAGAAGGCAGAGCAACTAACTCTGTCTTCTCTTCCTAACATTTCCAGCATTGGCTATCATTACTGCCAGGGTGTTACAAGTGGCTTGGGGCTAAGACACTGTGTTCTGATTTACATTTGAACAATTATACTTATCGGAGACTATTCCAAGAAACTGTGATGTGCAAGTTAGAAAATGGAGAGATGTGGAAAACATGGAACCAAACAGCCTCGATTACAACCCAGACCTGTCTTAGGTTCACCTCCAACCGTTCATTCCCCCATTCAGATCTAGGCACTATTTGGCACTTCTGTATTAACAGGTCTCATCCAGACCTATTTCTGGTCAATAATAAATAACTTGGGAAGAGTAAATAGGTGAACAGAATTGCTAGTTACAATCTCTAACAAATTAAAAGGCATCGAATCAATATTATGTTTCAGTGGGACTCCACACTTTCCAATTCACTCAATACTTCCTAAAATTATCATTTCACTAGTTAATCAGGGATTATTTAAATTATGTGTTAGCTATGGCTTTGCTGTCAGTGTGTCTTCCATTAAGTCCAGTAAATCCCGCATCAGGAAGTGGGACTGTAGGGATGAGAGGCACCTGCTCTCATTCCTCTGTGTTGTAGGTACATACGAAGCCCACAGACTGGATTCTGCACCTCTCTCTGCGGCTTGCTGCCCCTCTTATGGGAGAAGTGAGCAGATAGCCCGGCTTTGCTTCTGCATCAATAGGACAGCAGGCATGAACAGAGGGAGCAGCATACGAAAGCTCCTCTTACTTCTACCCGTAGAGTTCCCTAGAACTCACAAATACCCCAATTTCTCAGGAAGGAGAATGTACTTCTGTTCTACATTTTTCTTCTTTCCCAGACTTCATGTAAAATAGATCAAAATGATAGATGGCTCATTGTCTTCATTCTGCTTTGGAGATCACGTTACTTTGCTTTCTGATGTCCTGACTCGCCTGTAGAATATAACCAGTCTTAGAGTAAACCTACTAATCAGGTCTGTACAAATTAGTGATTCTGCTTCCCTTCCTGATGAGCACTACACAAATCCCTTCTGAAAATATGTTTTGGGTTTTTCAGTAAAATGCAAAAATAGCAAAACTGCATTGTTAATTCATTGGGGTTTTTAGTTATGCACTTAAAAATATGTGCAATTTTATGTAATATTTGATCTTAATTACAACCACTGGTGTTCTCCTCAGAGAGCTGTGATTAGAATTACCGAGGCTAGTCCCGGATGAATAACCAATTCCAGGTCAAATTCTGATCAAGGTTATAACCAACAAGTACACGATGATCTTTTGATTTCAGTGACATTGCTCTAGATTTACTCTACTCCAACCGAGATCAGAATCAGGGTTTCTTTAAAGACATTGTTCTCTCAGATGCCTTTCCAGATTAATTGGCACGATTACATCCTTCTTTCCTCCTTCCCCCTCAGGTTGATCTGTATGTCAGAGGTTTACCAGCCCTGTTGATTCAGAGCTGAAGGAGTGCTGTGGGGAAATGAGTTACAACAGTCCCCCTCA
The DNA here is from genome assembly GCA_013398815.1 of Ibidorhyncha struthersii. Classification (NCBI taxonomy): domain Eukaryota; kingdom Metazoa; phylum Chordata; class Aves; order Charadriiformes; family Charadriidae; genus Ibidorhyncha; species Ibidorhyncha struthersii. The sequence continues at coordinate 12,239 of VZSZ01022424.1, forward strand.
TCTCTAAAGGCCCAAACTCTTTCAGTTTTGATGTAGAAGTCACAAAAATACACTAACCTTTCATTCACTCAGACTTCCTCTTCTTCATCTGAAGGGTAAGAGACACTTCCAGAATGCAATGGGCTGTCTCCCTTCACCTGTGAAGCACTTCATGAAACCCTTATATGCACTTATTACTTCTTCAGCTACCAGAGTAAAAAGACTATTGGCATTCACAGCCAGAAAGTAATCTTTCAACTGGAGAATTGTTAAGCCAGAGGGGATAGCTTAGCGATCTAAACATCTAGGATCAAATTAAGCCTTGGTGCAAGAGAAAGCAACTCAGCTGACTTCAATGGAACTGTGCTCATTTACATCAGAGGTGAATTTGTCCTGCAAGACTGTATGGAAACACAGATTCAAATCCCAGCAGCCAGGGACGAGTTAAGAGTGGTTTGTCAATTCAGCAATATAAGAGAAGGTTTCTTATGAATGCTAGGTTAGGAAGGCTTATTGTGAAAAAAAGTGGAATTCCTATTTTCCTGAAAGATATGGCACACCTGGAAGTTAAGGAGACTTGGCTTGGAAATGTGTTTGCAAATATATGGCATTTCATACAGGGAAAAAAAAATAAATCCCTCCCCCTTTCCTTTCAAAAATTCTAATTTCTTTGCTTATATCCTCTAAATATTATTTGAAGACATCACTGCTTTTCAAAAATGCTCATCAAGACATCTTACCAAAATATGCTTGAACAGGTGTTTTCTTTAAATAAAAAGCTATTTCATCTAGCAAAAACCCTAACAACTGAACAACGTGAAATATAAAGAGAATTTTACAGGTTGCCGTGTGTTTATGTAAGATCTAACTAGTAGCAGCCAGCAAGATGCTTCTGTTAACTTTTTCTGGAACCTGTTAGTAATGTGCTGGTGATAATGGTGTTTTGTCCTGTTCTATTTTATCTTTCAAAATCATTTGCTCAAGTAGCTGACAAATTTTCATCAGAACAGAAAATGCTGTTAACACATTTCAATTGGCTATTCCATATGCAGTATGAATAATGTCACTTAAAAATCCATTAAATAATAATTTGTGAACTTTCCCCACTTCTCTGCACTATTTCTCTGTTCTTGTTTCCATTGTGCTAAAAAAAAAATAAAATCCTTCTTCTTTTAGACCATGGCGGGGAGCAATTAATACTGCATTTTCTTTTTGCCACTGCACTTTGACTATATATTTTTGTTATTTCATCAAGGCTAAGTAATCAATATTTTCATTTAAAAATAAAGACAAAAATATTATTATTAACAACATACCTGTCATTTTCAGACCTGCTGTATTGCACTTTCACAGGGAAAGTGGAAGGGGAAATCAACAGCGGCTCCAATGCTCTCTTCTCCTGTTTAGACTTCCAGGGGAAAAGGCTGTGGGTTAGTAGCGTGCAAAGACAATGTTCCAATATTAGAAATCTCCCAACCAGAAAGTTGTATTTTGGGCTTGTGTTTCCCAGGCCTCTGCAATAGCAAAGTCCCTAAGTGCTGTTAGATGGCAATTACACCTTAAGCAAAAAGATATTGCAGATCATTGATTCCTGCAAATCTCCTCTCCTTTGAAGTAGCAGCACTTGCTTATGAATGAAGATACACACACTTTCACCTTGAAATCACATGAACCTATTTTCTCTATTTAGTCCTGGAAACACATGAATTAGGTGTCCCAAATTGGATACATCTCATCTTAAGAAAAGAGATTTGATCCTGAGAGCCTCACTTTAAGCAGGCAAGGTACTTGTGTGAGTAGTCTCAGCAATACAACTGAGACTGCTTGTGGGAGTGAGAATTAAGAATATGAAGTTTGCAGAATGCAGTTCATGTTTGTCTTGGACCTAAACACTCCTACTCAGGTGAGTAAGATCCAAGTCATGCTGCTGCCTCCCATCTGAATGTTTGGGCATGCAAGCATTACTTCAGGGAGGAAGGCTGGCAGAACTGCGCTGTGTGAAACTACACAGTTGATCGGCGGAGAAAAAAATAGTAGAATTAAGCTCTTCTTTGATTTTACGGAACATTGACTTCTGCAAATGTGACCTTAAATTCAAATTGATTTGATCTTAAATGCAGGAGATTTCATCTACCTTCCAGGCAAATATGCTCCATATGTTAAATACCAGTAAATATAGTTAAGTTCTCCATTGTCTATGAATAGAATACAGAACAGCTTTTCTGTAAAGACCAGATTCTCCCTTAGCAGCAGAGGATTTAAAAGGTCAGAACTAGTAATGATCAGCTGAAAAGAAGGGCTTGCCTGAAAGCTGTTAGAGAGTTTGCATTTCCAGTAGGTCCTAAAGCCCATTGCTTGACAGTCGTTACAGAAAAATTCAGGTGAAACAGCGCCTTGTGTTTTTTTTCTGCAGGTGATGCTTCTTTCTTTCTTCACCCTCTGATGATGAACAATAACACTGGAATGATATTTTTAGGAAATATAATCAGAAGTCAGATAATTCCTCAGAGTTATCCTGGGAAAACTGCCTCAGGTTCAAGATTTAAACTGACCACTACTGGGTGGGGTAAGGAAATAACTTTTTCTTTTTATTAGTTATCTCATAATTGCTGACTGTAAGGTTTTGTGTTCTTTTACAGTATATTGTACTGCTTACCACCTGAAGAAGATTTCCTCAACAATTTTGGCAACTTATTTGTTATGCAGCCCTCTGATATTGTTCTGGATAGCCTCTATTTTTAGTCCTTGGATCGTACATCCCAGGGAAGACAAGCGATACTTTTCTCTCTCCCAAAGATAGATTGCCCCTCAGTGCCAAAAGCTGGCAAAGGAAAAAACAAAAACAACAGCAAAGTGCTCATGGCAGAAGGCTTGATGGAAGCTTTAGGGGACTAATTCTGATATGTTTACTTTATTTTCTTTTTAATGGGTTGTCAGCTGAGGAGAACAAACAGCTCTTCCTGCATCCAGAAGCATAAGCATTTATTGGTCCAGATAAAGCATAGAAAAGAAATATTATTCAGGGTGTACTATAAGTCATCACCATGTCTCTTCAGGTAAAATGCCAAAATATTTCTGTTGTACAGTTTTCACTGTGCTGCTCTGCGCAACACAGATTGGTAGTGGGATGTGCTCATGGCCATTGGAACTGCGCAGAGTTTAATACTGAACGTATCCTTTTTATCTTACCCTGTAATAGCGTCTTAGGTAAAAGTATTTCTGATATCATTAACTGAAAAAGCAGTTCCCTTGGGAGTGATACATATGTACTTTCAGTAGAAGGATACACACTCATATGCATGTTCTGAACCCTCCAGAAGTTAGGAGGGGTTTGGGAAGATTTGAAGAGTCAAGGATTGCAGTGTCCCAACTCTGACAAGCATATGCCGGGAATCCCTACTGTCTCTATAGTGCTTAACCAGTCCTTCCTGGGCAAAAGGAGCTTGCTATATTTTCTTCTTTTCAATCCACATTACAAGAAAAGCCTATTTATTTTTTTTTTTTTTTACATTGGCATTGTATTAAGCAAACTGTACACATGGAAATCACTTTCTCAGCTTTTCAGGATATGGATCTTAGCACAAACATATGGGATTATTTTCAAAGTGTCTGGGAAAGGAAAACACGTTAATACTGTTTAGATATGTTTCAGGAGGTTGACAAGCATAAAGTGCAAAAACACATCTTGTGCTCCCACTGAAGTTGGCTGGTAAATGTAGTACTAAGCTGACATTCTGTGTCCTGGTCATGAATCAAGTCTATGTCTTCACAGAAATCAGGGTTTACAGCAATATGCTCTGGGTTTATAGCAAAGAGCAGTCTTACAGATCCATGTTTCCTTTATGTATTTCAAATTGCTTTAAACTATAAGCCTTTCTGTGCAAAGAATTCTTCAGAAAGTAAACCTCCTAATTGCCTTGCCTTGATCAGCTCCTCAGCTCGCACACTACGTTTCATTATGACTGCATGTCTGTTGCTGTGTAAAACTGCCCAGAGGGAGGCCCGAATGGTCAATACATCTTAGTTCCCAAAATTCTTCTGGGCAACTTTGGTGTGGCTCAGTTGCATTGTCCTGGGAGAAAACTCGTGGGCACCGTGACCTTCAGTATCTATCTACTTGGCATGTCAACGAGTCAAGCATTCTGAGCAGCCATTGGCTATCTGATGTGTCTTTGTGATGACAATGACATTACCCTCAAAAGCAACCCAAGGACATTCCTAGATTGTCACTAGTTAAACAAATAGGTTTTGATGGTAGCCTAAACACATGCTTGTGGCAGGCTCTCTGAAGGAACAACAGAGATGCCAGGTATGCACTCGGAGGTGCTCTGGAGTACAGGGAACTACTGGAGCCCTGTCAGACACAGTGGGAATACAGCCAACAGGGATCAGCGAAACCAAAAACCAGGTGGGTAACTCTCGCATTCCTCTGTTTTATGGATGTGAGAAAGCTAAGGTTGCCATTTTATCAACAGCATCTCATTTATAAACTGGCAACTTACTTTAAGACAATTATTAATGGAACCATTTATACTTTTGAAGAATCTGTGCCGCTACTGTACAAATAGTTCCAATCCCAGATTCAGCTAAGGCATAATCATTCATATATATCAGTTAATGACAATTTAATTGCATATCCTTATCATCATAAATATTGAAATATTTGTATATAATAATATGTGCTAAAGAACACATTGAATTTCAGTTTGCCATTAATTTCAGTTGCTATTTATATACAGCATATGGATTTCAACATTTCCCTTGACACTGGCATTGTTGAAACAACCACTTGATCTATTAAATTTTTTGAGTAGCTCTTTAAATTATAAATAGTGCCCAGTTGTTTATTTCAAGTGCTTTCAGTACTCCAAATGTGGTTTAATTGTATTTGAAAACTGCCAAATATCAATGGAGATCAATCCTGTTCCATTGATCTGTTTATGCAGTTAAACATGTAGAATATCAGATTCAGGCTCTAACATATTTAAATACTCCTCTATTGATCAGCTGCTGCCATGATCCAGCACAGATGATGGCATAGATGATTACAGGAAACTGCTCTGGTTTGCTCAACTGATACCTCAGTCTCTCAAAATACATCATGGAAAAACTGATCCACAGCTCAAAACCAGAGGGTGAGTCAGATGGGCATACAAGCTTGCCATACAAAAATGTTCAATCCATGGAAAGATTTTAGCATCTGATGTGGGAAACCACAAAAACACATACTGAAAAGCGTGGGAAAGTACATAAAAATCCTGCACCTTACTGCCTGAATGTGACAAGAGTTAGGGAGCTCAGACAATCTTTATTCCTTCACAAAAGCAACCAACTACTCTCCAGGGCTGTTTGTCCAGCTAAAGGATAGAGGTTTGAACTTACAACACAGAACTGTCTTCTGCAGAAGATTATGGGGCAAAAATGCAGAAATGTCAGATCTTACAATGACACTACTTCATTGTTTTGGATTAGTATATGTTTCTGGTTAGAGAGCTCTACAAGCAAGTAAAAAGTACTTTGCCTCAACCCAAAATGCCTACGAGCAGATCTTCTAGAGCTAAATATATGTCCCTTTCATTTATTAGACATTTTGAATATCCCTGAAAATGCTGACCAGGAAACATTGACCATTTTGTATTTGTAGCTCAGAACTAATTTGGCACAGAGTGAGTGCATGGGGAAGGATGAACCATTGGTTCCCAATATCATATACAGATCAGGGCCAGATACCAGAGGAAAAATCACTCTCTTGCCAGTGATGAGGTTTCAAGGGGGCAGTTCTGTGTTGGTACCTCTCAGGGAGCGGAGGGAAAAGTAGCTCTCGTCCCTCAGACATCCACAGCTAAGTGAATGCAGCCAAAAGCAGGAGATGAGGGTTTAGATCTTGGGAAAAGAGGAGGAATGGGATGGATTAAAGAGTGAAACTGCTCTAGAGGACTGGATGAGCCTTTCTAGGTAAGGAGATAAAGAAAATCCATGTACAGTTCCAGAGAGTGCCTGATGCATGTGGCAATATTGTAGACAGAGGAATGATGCAAGGAAGTGCCAAGTGTGGTCTTCCCATGTCTTAGCACAGGGCCTCCGAAAAACTCAGCATTGCTGTGGATGAATAAGCATAGCTTCATGCAGTTCAGTAACTCTTTCTGAGAGCTGAATGCTTTATTTCTTGGGCTTCTTTGGAAATCCCACCTAGCTGTGTAATACTATGGTGAAAGCAAAGAACAAAGACATATAAACTGCTCTGCGGTGTTTCAGGTGAGTGAAAGCTGGGAATGCAACTACCCATCATTATTATTATTGCGCTTTGTCAGCTAGTAAAGGTAAGTAAGAAATTGTCCTTGTCAAGTTTTCTTCAAAATTGAACCTTGCTTCAGGCCTTAAGTAAACAGCCTTCTCTGGGAACAGGTGCAAGTGGTACTGTCATTACGTTATCAGATATGTACATTTTCCTGAACTGTACACAGACAGTGTTTGAACAAAGTCTAAATGTTTTTAAACTTTTCTTTGTATGTTAAAACAATGCTAAATCTATAGTTTAAGATAACCTACGTACATGTTATGAGGTCATATTAACTGCTTCTGAAATTAGTTTATATGATACTAGATTAAAAGAAAAGGACTTTTTCAATATTAGTGATAATTATTGTAACAATTTTTACTCACTAATTTTTTGAGGAGAATACTGCATCTGCTTTAGACTCAGGACTCACTTTATACTTGATGACTGTCTTTGGCAGGATTTGAAGATTTCAGCAGCTGCTGAAAATGGATTTTGACAGAGATATAACAACAGCATTTTGCACATTAAGAAATATAAAATAAGGAAAAGTAAGTTGTGTTGAGTATAGAAGACTTCCTTCTTAGCAGGAGTCAAGCATTGCAGGTAATACTTTGCTGGTAACAGCAACTTGAACTAGCACTCATCAATATTTCTAAATTACTAAGAAGAATCTAGCTAATCATTAGTTTCTTTACACCTTCTGGCAACCTTGTAAAGATTGCTATGAGTTAATATAAATCCCATAAAGTTCACAAAATGTCCTATGACTACTGGAACTTTGTGGGAAACACTAATTTAATAACCAACCAAGAGGTTACAATACAAAACATTTGTTGAAGGTATCTTGGTATCTGAGTGTGACTGACAGTGTGATGAATGATGATTGCTGGGCTAGCTTTGAACAAGCGTTCTTCCTCCAGCAAAGTCAAACAGACCTTGCAGAGGAAGTTACGGAATTCGCTTTTTGTTAGGGCAACTCAGAGATCAAAATCCATATGCCAAACCTTTAAAACACTGAATCCAACTTCAAGAGTGGATGATTCTTCTCAAAAGAATCTCTCCAGAGCTCTCATGTCGTTGCTACATATTGGCTAAAGACTCTGGTACCTCCGTGCTCACAGCAGCAGAGACTTTACCAGCAAAGCTCAGTGCAGCATTCAGAAGACAGTGTGCTGCCCTGTCCTGTCTGCCAGGCAAACTGCAAAACATTTGTCCAGGATTGGTATAAAGAATGTTTTATTGTGTGTACTCAGGAGATTCTTTGCAGAGTGTTTCAAAGCCGGCAGACAGAGCAGTAAATGTCTTTGCATGTGCGAATTTGAAAGCCTCTGTTAAACTTCACCATCTATGTTTAAAGGCTTAACATTCACATGATCCCTCTTCTTAACACAGACAATGCACATCATAGCATTCAAGCACAAATGCAAACCAGTCTCTCATATAAAGTGGAAAAAATAAGGATGGAAGGGGGTAAAATATGCAGGAAGCTATTCTATCCCCATATGGCCTGAAATTTGCTCAGGGTATTATACATGTGATTAGCAACTGTCTGTCAACTAAAGGGAAAAGAACTTGGAAAATTCAAGGAGGTAGTAGTAGTGGTAGTAAAATGATAATTAAATATAAAAGCAGAATTATAAATTTCTGCCTCAAAGAAGAAATCTTTGAAGACAGGGAAAATAAGTGGTAAGATTCTCCTATCTTTTGTTTGTTGGCATGTTTGCTAAGACCTGCCTCATAATGGGTTAACATTTCAAATGTGGAGCCAAATCTATCAATTGTATTGTTCTGGTCTGATTGTCAGGACCAAAATTAGACCCATTTATCTTTAAAATATCTTTAAGAGCACTAAACATATGTGTATATAAAAGTATAGAAGAGTTTGATGAGGCAGTATTATTGATTATGAAGGGACATGGGCTAATACACATAAAGATTGGTGTGTAATACATACGTGCAGTGGGAAGAGTTAAGCGTTGCCACATCTATTCTCTCTGCAGTCCTGTTGCTGAAATTTCACAATGTAACTGCAATCTTCTCATTCACTTTTAAAATAGGACTCAATAGGAAATATACAACAGCAGATATAAATAAATACATATACGTACACACATAGATATGCACACATACATACAAGATAACTTAAAATACTTTAGAAACAGTGAACCTGTTTCAGTGAGATCACGGCAAATAAATGTGGTTTTTAATATAAATTTACAGCCTTAAATTTCAATTTATTTTAAAACCTATTAAATACTTTAATTTAGGAGATTTTAATTTATGAGATATTGTACATCCTAACTTACATGTTTCAGAAACCAAACATTTGTCATAAGCTTATATAATTTTGTCTCTCTGGCAGTAGAATTTTTTGAATTTCTGTGCAAGATAAACTGCGATAGTGTATTCATGCTGTGCTTTCTTAAGATGCCACTCAGAATATCTCACGGTGGATTCAGAGTTAATGTTGTTACTTCAGGCTCCACTCATCTCTATTTTAAAATGATGATGAAGCTTCTTGAGAAAAGAAAAATTACATTTAAGCCATGAATATAATGTTTCTCTTACTTTTACAGTAATAAGTGGTTGATGGCATCTAACTGATATTTTATTTATCTACATACTTACCTAGCTCCCCCCTGCTATAGCACCTAACTGATTCACAAAGCTTAATGAACTAAGACTCACAACACTCCCATGAAGCTGGAAACTATTCCTCAATTTATGTGGGAACGGAGATTTAAAGAAATTCACATGGCTTGCCCAAGAGCAGATGAGAAGTCTGAACTTGAATCAAACTCAAGTCTTCTAAATTTCAGTTCAGAAGAACAACATCCCTTTATAAACCGTTCGTATGCTCGGGTTACATTTCAAGTGACTTGCTACAGTATATTACATTTACTTCAGTTTTGTTCCTTTTACTTTTATATAGCTACCAAGTAAAAGCTGTAACAAAGCATGCATAACTTTCTCATCAGGTATTTACATAACAATATCAAGAATAAAAGGTACCTTTGTCAAGTTATGCAGTGTGTCCTATCAAATACAGTACTTATATTTCATCTACATATATGTACATAATGAGAACTTGCATGAATTGTTTTACCTGCATTTGTTCTACTAAAGAAATATGACAGCTTGGTTCAGAAAGGTCAGTAACTTCTTCTGAAACAACACTTTTGATTCTCTTCCTCATCTGTAGCTGTGGAAGAGCAGAGACCACTATATTCTCAGCAGTAAAATGGTTCTGTCTACTTAGCTAATTTCCCCACAGACTTTGTAGCTCAGTGGTGACATATGTCCAAACTTTCCCCAGGCTTAAAAGAAAAGGAACTTACACTCTGCCAAAGAACAGCCAAGACCGCAGAGGAGATGAAATATAAGATAAAGTAGTAACACTGCAGTGGAATAAACCCATATGGGATGTTGATTTTTTTGAAGTGACACATTACAGATATAAACCTGAGTTGGAGGGATCAAGTCTGTAACAGCAGCAAGAGCTAAGCTCTCCTAAATTCAGCAGGATTCAGATCTCCTGCCTGGGCTTGCTCCCATCCTTCCGTGAGATGAAAATGTACAGGAAACTCTACTAAGAACATGTATTTTCAGCTCCATGATCTGATTAATATTGGTAGAGCACTTTCAAGATGAGTCATACTGCATACCATGTGTTCCTCTTGAAGAAGATTCAATCCACTTTTATACCAACTTTTAGCACATCCAGGAACGCGCAAATACTACACTTAACATACACTCTATTATTCTGTACATACCCTTTGTATATGTATCTGTAATAGCAAATCAAATGTGCCTGGGACTGCTTTCTGGCAATAAAGCCACCTGCCAGAGGAAGACCTGAAAGAAAGTTTGAGTGAAAAACTCTTTTACCCTCCATAAAAGCATGGACACGTTCAAACACTTCCTAGCCTCTATGGTTATTGGGAGTGTATTAGTTGTTGTAGATCAAGAACATGGAGATTGTTCCATCATTTTATCAGTACATATGGATTCCCATACCTGAGAATATTCCCTTACTCTAATTTACTGGTACAGATACAGCATCTGTTTCTACAGTCAGCTTACAGTGAGGGCCCAGGCATACCCCCTCAGATAAATACATAGATATAGTACTAAGACCACGAAAAAGAATATAAATACCCCATAAGGAAAAACAGATTAGTACTTAATTTCACAGAGTTGGGCTCAAACAGACCAAGGTTGTCAGAGAAGCGCAGTTGTAGATCAGTTACGCCTGTTCTTTTCCTATAAACTTTTAAGCATTCTACTTTCAGTATTACTTACTTTCTAATGATAACTTCAGGCACCCAGGCTTACTGGTGTGATTTCATTAGTAGAACTTCATTCATTAGTAGTATTTCAACTGATAGTCATTGCTGGTGAAAGGTAAGATAAGCAAAGTCAAACCTAAGCACTGTCAGCGTATTTCCAGCTGCTGCTCTCAGCATGGGCACAGTGCTCTGAGAACAGAAAGAGGAGTGTGTTTGCTGGGAAGGAAGCGTATGAGGGCAGAGGATGATGAAGCATCTGCTGGTTTTGTCTCTAGATGCCAACCCAAAGCTTTAACCACTGGCTGTCACTGGGGATCCTATGATAGCTTTCACAAGAACAGTTCAATGCATTTCACTTAGTTGTCACTTTTTTCAAAGGCACTGTTGTGCAATGGCATTGGGGTGGAATAGAAGTTGAATTTCACCATAGAGATAGCTACATTTCAGTGGTGGGTGAAGTGATCCCAGCAGACTTTGTAAAGCACTTTGGGATTCTTACAGATGAAAGGTGCTATATAAATGTCAGGTATTGTTATACACCACTTAGGAGAAATGTTTCCATTTATTCCTCTGGATTTACTGTTGAACATTTAGAGATAATCGCCATTGCTGATAATAACAGTAAGAATAGCATCTTGAATGCTGCAGACTGCGTAGATTGTTCTGCATTCTGCTTGTCTGTAACAGGAGGTCGCATGCTGATAGGAAGGAGGAATTTTTTGACAATGCAATTATGGAGAACTAGCTATTTTTCATATTATATGGTCAAAGTGCAACTGTCAGAGTTATTTACATGGCTGCATCATTTACAGCCCAGGATTACTGAAAAGATTCAGCAAAAAGGTAAGCTGCTTTCATGATGATATTCAAAACAGCATAGTACAACAGCTCCCTGTAGTAGGGCCATTTTTTTACTGTATTACCTCTCTATATTTGTCTAAGTTCTACATATTCATTTTATTAATAGATTTTATTCAAATGCATGACAGATATTTCTAACAATGCTTACCCAAGCACTAGTTAGAATTTGTTAGAGAGATTCCACTGTTTGTCCTAACATTAGTGCCTTTGGATTTCGGTGTTTTGTTTGGGGGGGGGCGGGGGTCCCGGCACTTTTTTTTAGCATAACACAGTTCCGAACGTAGTCCAGTATTGATTTTAATAGAAGTGTAAAAGGCAGACTATTTTTGCCGGGTAGATGAGTAATTTCAGCTATGCTCTAGCAAATCAAATGGTTTTATAATACTGGAAAAGAATCCTGCCCCAACTATTCTCTCAACTGAGTAACACCTGAACATAAAGACCTTCACATTCCTCCTTCTTTTGCTTCCCAAGTCTCGCCTCTCAGATTTCTGCCTTCCAGTTGGGGTATCTCATTAACCTGTAGGCTCTATCCCTGCCTCATTATCTTCTCCCAAACATCTGAGAGAGGCCGAAGCCAGGCTGTATTAACCCACTGATTGCTGCCGACCAAGTGATGCCCCTGAGCCCTTTTGGAAGCAGCTTTGGCTGAATAAAAGCTGCTGGAGGATGTGGTCCGGGACTGAATACTGGATAAGAAAATACAAATAATCTACTGTGGGGATTAATTTTGTCAAAACCTTGGCAAAACCTTTGTGTGCAAGGGAGCTGAATCTATCTCTAAGGAAGCCATGCAAGCTTTCCTCTTATTCCCAGTGTCGTATTACAGAAGCTGTAAAAGCACTAAAATGTACAGAACTACCTCGTCCCCTCCCTGCTAGCTGGCAAGGGCACTTTCCTGGCTAATCCAGAAAGATTACCCCCAGAAAAAGGGGCTAAATGCTTAAGAAAATGTAATGTTGCTGAGATTGATTTTATAGTCCCATCCCCCTTTCCAGGATGCCACACATGAGCTCAGCGCAGTGGATACTGTACCCAACACCTGCAGGATTGTGGTTATGGCTGTATGTATCCTATGCAAATTCCCAGAAATTCCCAGTCTTCCTAGAGTATTGACATTTACACTTACCCTCAGCAGCTCTGTTCAGAATTACCATAAAAGATCAGAGAGCAGCTTGGAGGTCAGCGCGATCATAATTTGGCCATGCTAGTATATTTACTCTTGCTAATAGAGTTTACGTCTTTTTACTTTTCCTTATAGCTGCTTTTACCTTGCTCTCTCCCTGTGGAAGTTTAAGCACTGCCTATCATGGGAGGAAGAAAAAACTCAAAATTCTGGGAAAAGTGTGATAGATTTATCCCACACACGAGGAAGAAAAGAAACAGCCAAACAGCAGAAACACAGATGAGCACCTATAGATTCAGGCATTGTAAAGAAGTAGAGTAACACAGGGTGTTACATGCTTCGTGGGCTAAGCAAAAAGTTAACACCAATAATATCTGCTTAAAGGACTTAAATAACAGAGAAGGCAATTTTTAATAAAAAATCTAGAATGAAACCAGTGAAGTACTCATGCAGTTAGTCAGAGATGTGATTTAAGACATGGGGAAAGACATTTTTGAAATCTCCTACAAAAAAGAAATTTAAAGCTAAACATTTACCCCAATAGTATCATAAATTCTCCTCATGCACTGGGTTAGCACAGCCGAAACCAAAAGCATGAAATGCCTTTCAAATATCAACTTTTCTCAAGTGACACAATATTCTTAACTATTTAGTTGAATAAACATGTAAACGTAAAAAGGCACACGTTCATCACATCATAAATGGTGGATGCACCTAACTCTTCCCAGAGATTTCTTTACGGAAACCACCGAAGAACCTCTGTAATTTAATCACTAGCCACTGCAACTGGCTGACTGCCTGTTAATTGCTCGGATAATACCCAAATTGTCAGACCAAAAGACCACCCAGTGATTCATTGGGCTGTCACTCCATATAACGAAAGCAACAAATACAAGAAACAGTGCCTGGAATGAGTCTTCGCTTGTGATGTCTTCTCTGATGGTTTTCTCAGTATCCAATCCATTAAAATTGTTCATCAACTTCTTTAAAAGCTTGAAATCTTATTGCTGCAAATCTCAAGTTCCTAAGGAGCAGTTATACTCCAAGGTGATTCTGCAAAAACATCTCTAAGGAAAGCCACATTTGGCAGTTCTCAAAGTTTCTGCGTCACATTGCTCTGGTAGATTTGTTGATTCAACCTAACAAGTTTGGTCAGGAATAACACAAATCTATCAAGCTTTTTATTATGTAATTTTGGTTGTGTGTTTTACATAAAAAATGCCGTGACCACCCACACAGCCCTTACTGTGTCCTTACAAAACTTCTCCATGGTAGAGTCTTGCAACTATTTCCATTCCACAGACAAAATACTAACACAGAGGAAGTTTCCAAGAGCTTTTAAAATAGTTATTCTTTATAGGTCTTGAACAATCAGCAGTAATAGGAATCCTGTTTGAATTTAAATGCATTTTTGTTGCAAGGCACAGAACTCTCCCATAGCTACACTGAGTGTACTGCCAGTGTGACAGAGGAAAGGTGAAAAGATATTTTTATTACTTAAGCAGTGGCATCATTTTGAAAATATCAAAAACACCCCACGTGGACTTGGGAGACCTTGAAGCAGCTTTCTGACAAATATCTGCTCACTGGAATGGAATCTAAGATTGATTTAATGGATGCTATGAAGTGGAGAGTAAAAACCACCAAATCTCCAAAACATACCCTATGCGCAGATAAAGTATATTTGCTTTAGGCATGTATTTCTCTGGAAGAGATTTAAGAAGGGAAGTGCTTTTCCCATTAGCACTGTCCGAGATAGCAGCTGTAGCATTGCGCTCAACTGTACGCAGGAGAGACAAAAGCTGCTATCCCAGTGTTTGATGGGACATGTATCCTGTTGCTGCTCTTTTCACACCATCATTAATTCTACTTCTCCCATTGTCACAAATTTTATCAGCCACAAATTCATACTTTCCCTTTGTTAGTCCTTTACCTGAAGCACTAGTTAAGCAGGAGGAATGCTATTACTCCAGGACATGTATCACAACATCTGTAACGGCTTTTTGGTAATGTCGCCATTAGGCATTAGGAGCCTGTTTGGTCACAGATCATCCATCCAGTGCAGCTTGAAGCTGTAATGGACCCTCCAGTGTGGAATTCTGTCCTCTGAAGACCGTCTGCCTGACTACAAATGGCTGGCTGACATTCTAGGCCAAGGGTTTCTACTTCATACCACGTAAGAAGGGCATCAGAGGGGTATCGGTTCCTGTTTCTCTCCCAGCTTCTGCACAAGGCCAGAACAGACCTGTCCAAATCTGCAGCTGTGGCCGTTGGATGAGGATGGTTAAGTGCCACGGTCTGCCCACTTTCCCAGTTACCTTAGCTGGTTCCATGCTCAGTGTGGATTAAACCTCCACCAAATGCATCCCCAGACAGGATCCTGCAGAATGAGAAATGCTGTCCATTGGATATTTAATCTCCCTGTTACTTCAGCTGCTACTGGCTCAGAAGCATTGAAGGAGTTAGTGCTGATCTACTTCATACGACGGCTTACTAAAACACTACCATTTGCCTCCAGCATTTAAACACTATTTCCCAGTTCCAGGAACTACCATCATTATGGTTTTTTTTTTTTGTGCTAGATTTTTCCTCTGTGCACAGCCATGTGTATAACACCTGCTTTTATCTCCCAGGGCCTGGAGATGATCCCACAAAGCCTCCCTGAGGTCTCAGTTGATGCTGCACAGATTGAGGCTGCCAGACAGCTTTGATTCTGGGTCTCAGTTTGTTGCTTCTCTTTCAAAACCACTACTTCTTATCCAAAGTAAACATCAGAGTGCAGACAATTCCATACGATGCCAAGCTAAAGATATTTGGACCTTCAAAATGTTTTTTTTCCAGAATAATTAATGATATTTTTTAGAAAGCACTATGATTAGTAGAGCCCATAGCACAAAATCCTATACTGTGTATCCCACAACCTTTCTCTGTCCTTCCTCCTTGTATCGTCGACAAGGATACCCACAATCAACAGCTTTCCTGCCCAAGCACCTGCTAGCTGCTTCTCATCCTGCAAGGAAATAAATGTGGGGACTATTCTAGTAAGTCTTAGCATTTGTGAACGTTCAGAAACACCCTGTGTGTCCTGAAACCTAGTGCAGTAGAAAAAATACTAGTGATTTATATGTCATAATGTAGAAAAAATCCCACTAGTAGCATCTATATTCATACAGATATGACACATTGCCTTTTAAACACTGATATTATGAAGTCACAAGCTTCTTTAAAGGTATATATAACTAAGCTGATATCCATCTTAAAGTAATCACGCTTTCAGTTCATTCACGACAATAATATTCGTAAACATGGTGTTTCGGAATAAACTCAAGAAAAAGCTGAAGTGAATTTCAAGGCTTGAGTGCTGCTGCCATCTACATGGCAGGAAGACTATAAACCAAAACAAACAACAAAAATATGTATGTTGCATTTACTGGGCAGAGCTGTAAGTCTGTTTGGCACTGTGATTATAGAAAATAAAGTTCTGAAACTGAACAGAATATTTTATTACCCTGAGTTTCTGTGTGGAAAATTCATAGTGATTTAAAGTACAATTTCCCCAGGTCCTTATTATCAAGAAGTGTACAAATTACTTAGATAAAATTTCAGAATAAATAAGGAAAATATTATTATTTTACTGGTGCTGGATATTGTTAATATTTTTCTGCTGAGTATTAAGCTTTCAAATGCTGAAGAAAAAAAATAAAATCTCCCAGTTCCTGTAAAAATGGAGAGAGTAATGTACTTAGTGAAACATCTACTACTTACTCCAGTGATGCTATCTTTCACAGCTATCTTATTTAGAGTGTTGCCAGAGAAAGAAAAGCAGCTTTTATCCCTATGTTTGCAAGACATAATGCAAATTCAGGCTGCACAACTCTGTCTTCTCAAGCTAAGGCTTCTTTCTAGAAATACATGAAAGAAAATGATAAGTGCAATTAAATTTGTACTGTGTAAGAATTTTATCAAATGCACAGTCCACTCTCAAAAACTCTGCAGATGTTTGTAAAGTTTCATAATGTTTAGTATTATTTAGCAACTTGCACTGCTTCACCTTGACAGCTATATTTGTACTTACCCATCACACCATACCCAGGACACTCAGATTCATCGGAAGACGAGGAAGGTAGTCTTTACGTGATGTGCCTCCGTCCGGCAGCACAGCTCTCAGACACACTTTAGACTTTCCAGCAGGTGTCATTCAAGAAACAAACTTCCCAATAAGACAATCCTGGATTATTGTGTGAATTTTGTGTTGCATCCAAGTTCAGTATTACTTCTTCAAAAATAAGATTGATGAATTTTCACTTTGGGGATCCATGAATTCAAATTATAACCCAACTCAAACTCCAGTAATAATTCTAAGAGCTTTGCCTAGCAGTTCAGACTGCCTATCCTATGAGGACGGAAAAAGGGGAAGACCAGCCCTTGAAATTCCTCTGCATCCTTTTCTCGTGCAAGAATAATGGCCTGCAAAATGCAGCAGAAATATCCATTGCGAGAAGCAGGACTGTGTCTTCAGAGATGCCCCATCAGGAATGTGCATGCTTGCTAGCTATACAGCACGGGCACAATGACTTTGAGATTCGTGCTGGAGCTCACTGCCCTAGTCTGCCTTCAGAGAACGTGCTCTTTCAAAAGGAGTAAAAACCTGGAGAGAGGTAATGCTGCTTATTGCACCTGTCCCACTCTTTTCTGAATTTTCAGCACTTCAGCTCAGTCAGACTTGCAAAACCATTTCCCTTGTTACATTTCTGGTGTTGTCTGCAGCTTGTAGCCCTGTTACATAGTGGTTTTGTTAAAGGGGCTCTTTTTTTAAAGTAACACTGAATCTCATATATATATTTCAAGTTCCATGCCAATTTGCTTTCAGAACGTCTTTCACTGGATTGGGGAAGAGCATTGCTCAACAAAATATGACCCAAAAATGGAAGCAGTTGATTTCAATGATCAAATTTAAAATATGTAAATAGCACAAGAGATTTCAAAATATAATGCTTGGATTTGGAGCCATAAATGAACAGTTCAAAGTTTAGGGATGTTTCCAGGCAGGAATCTTGGTCAGTGACCATTTAGCAAGTATGGATCATTTGGAAAACTCAAAATCCCTCAAACCAAAGAGATGTCAGTGAATTTTGGTTTGGGCTTATACTAAAGGACCAGTAACTTCCTTTTTAATGTTTTTGAGCAATATTAGAATTGTGCAAATAATGTAAAATATGCCTATAGGATTTGAAAGCTGAAAATCTATTTTCAAGAAAGACCACTGCATATCACACCCTATAAATCTCCAATTTCATGCTGAGATAATGCTGATGTGTGTGGGGATTGTCCCACGCTTACATGGTATCTCTGCCTTCTTCCTACCCTGGCTTGCTTGTTCCTCCTCTGCTCTTTGTACCGAGGCCAGTGCTTGTCTTGATGCAGCCTGGTCATACAAGGTCTAGGGCAAACAGAAGTGAGGAGACATAGTAGCATATGGCTGGAGTGGGGGGAAATTGCCCTGACTATAAACCCACAAGTTGGGCCATACAGTTTACTAAAGCCTGAGACTTCTGGATGGAAAAAAAAAAAGAGACCTTTCTCCTTAAGCAGTTTAAGCATTCATGAATTTCTTAGCCCATATCTAAAATTTGGACAACTACTCTAAAATATTAGCATAATATTCCCTTTGGCAGGATTCCTTCAGTGTAACACAATAGAAAAATATATTCTTAATTACCTTGCAACTTTGCTGTAACATCAGTCTCCCTAAGCATGAATACAGTGGTACATCAGACTACATTAGTATAGAAATGCTTCTTTAGTTATGGTTTACAAGAAACAATTGCAGAGGCTTAATATGTATTTTTGTATATAGCTCTAAAATTGTCACTTTGATGCAAAAAGATTGCTCTAAGCAAGAGTTCATCTTGAGCACATACTGTAAAGTTGGTCGTTTGAAAGACAACCACACCACGTGGGAAATATATTTGCTTTACTGGGAAATAAATGTACCTAATAAAAAAAGTTCCTGCCTTACCTTACCGATACTGTAATTATAATTAGCACAAAGCACGCATAAGCATGTGCCAAACACCAGTCATCGCTGCACAAACCATTCCAAAGGGCTGGCTGTATTGGCAGTCTGCTGATGTGCACTGCTTTGCAGAATTAAAGACAAGCAATCAAATATTGTGTTGCACAAATGTAATTGCTACTACAGCAGTACTGGGTGTTACAGACAATGCCAATTCCCTGAGCTATGAGACCTCTTTGAACACATTAGTTTTCAAAATACCTAGCAGAATAGTTTTGAGGAGATTTGTTACCCTGGCACTGAGAACAGAGCTGGCCCAAGTGAGCGGCTGCTGATGCAAAGCAGTAATGTTTGTCGTGAAGGGAAACGGACTGTTCAATGCCAATGGAAGACTACCGCAGCAAACCAGAGGTGACTGGGGACAAGGGTGTGTGGCAAAGGAGACAGCACTTTATTTGCCATTTGGTTTACTGTCTGCAAGACTTGTAGCGTTACCAAGTTCCTGTAGTTTGCAATTTTATTTTTACCTTCTTGACGTTTGCAACTCTGATTTAACCATAAAAGAAGAGGATATATGTCAGCTGAAGACACGTTCTGCTCTCAGTTGTGTTGTACAAGTACAAATAAGCCAATGAAATTATTCCAGACATCCAGCACAATAAGTGAAAGAATGAAGCCATAACACTCAACATCCAGATTGTTTAGTCACCATAATCCGAATACAAGCTTATATAAACAAAAGATGTGCTTTACAAAGGAAAATGCCTTCTAAGAAAAAAAGAAAATTGTTTCTGAAAAATACCAAATGCTTAAAAAACAGTGACTTTTCTGTTAAAAGATGTCATTTTTCTGCATGTTATTTACAATTACAGAAAAATAGCATTATACATCTTTATCTTCTCTGGATTGCAGCCTGTTTTAATGACATATTCTTTAGCTGAATAAAAACTGAAATACTACTTTTCAGAAGATCCTTCCACTCAGTGTTTCTGAAGACCTCACTGCCATACACTGCACTCGACATACAAACGCATGGGTTATAAAAAAGCAGAAGAAAGGTTTCATGTCTGTTTCATGTTTAACCAAATTCAAGCCATAGTATGGCAACAGAAACCTGCTTTTGTCACTCCTGCAGCCATGACATTTCCCTACAAGTAAGAGAGAGATTCATTCTCAGAGAAGCTTTCTACACTGAAGAAATCTTTACTCTCCTAGTTATGGCAGCTTATGGCTATCGTGACAATCCAGAAGGATAACATCAGACCAAGATTTCCACCATAAGATACAGATGCAGAAAAGCACATCTTTAGGTCCCTTTGACTTCATTAGCACTCCAGCTATTGGTAATACAGCAAGGGAGCTTACTGCTCTGAGTGGCCATTCTTTGTCAGACCAGCATAAATCTCCCAGAACGTTAGGTGATAAATGAGTCTAATAAGCTGCAAATATTCTCCAAACATAATGATATATTTTTTTAAAAGACAAAAATGTATAGCTGCTTTTCCCAATGAGCACAAATAGAAATTCAATGAAGTATATCATTTCGGAGGAGGACTCCAATGGGCTTCTCCAGCTTCATATTGGTGCTGCATTTCTACAGATGATGGTAATGGCAGTATGTATAGAAAAGGAAAATGTATGTCCTAGACATGTGCTCTCCCGTGCACAGAACATTTTATATATTTTAGTGTTTCTAAATATTGCATGTTTAATTCAAAATGTGCATTTTTCCTTTAAATGCAAACAAATTTTCTAATTATTTCAAATGCATTTGTTTTTCTCAGTGTTAAAATGTTATTGGTAATAAAAGTCAGAATCGAGGAGAAAAATTTAAATCTGTTGTACGTAAAGAATATTAAAATAGATGCGAATCTTTTATATTTTGTAAGTTGTAAGATTTGCAGTTGTAAGATTTGGGATCACTACCTAAACTAGTGAAAAACATCTAAAAAAAGAGTTGATATTTTCTATGTTAGAACTACCTAGATTTAATTGAATAAATGTAAATCTATTAGTGATGAAAGTGTGAATTGAAGCCAATAAATCAGCAAAAAGCAGCTGATCTTATGGTAGGTATTTCTTCTGAAAATGAATTGTTAAAGGTATACAATAATAAATACAACAAGTCATTTCACGTCCACACCACGAATGTTCTATTTCTTGGCTGTTCTTGTGCATCTTCTAGTTCTTTCAGCTAAGCAGGGTTTTCTAACACACCTTACAGGAGCACACCTTAGATATCCAGGGATGAGGCTTCATGTCATCTGGAAAAGAAATGTATTTATCTCGCTTAACGATTCTACAGTTTGAGGTAACAGGCAAGATTTTGTTTTTAAAAAATAAGTTATTTTACAATCTCTTTATAGAGTAATAAACCCTGTAATTTTTGTAATGGAATGAAAATTTTCAACACCAACATGCTAGTGTTAAAAAATATCCTAAATTTACCTCCAGAAGACTGTTTATGTTAGAATTGCTATAATACAAGAAGCAATATTGAACCCAAAACAGTGTGAGAGAATGTATGGTGTTCCTCAAAACTTTTCTCCTGAACAGCCTTCTCCTTCTTCCTCCTTTGTTGTTTTAAAGGAAAACAGTCCTTTGGATCAGCAGAAAGGTAATTTCTGTTTTAAATTAATAGACTGTTTATGTTTCCTTTGCAAATACACTTTTCAAATTATATATATTTTCTTTCAGCAGAAATAATCCTACAATAGCTGTAAACAAAAATAATAGAAGTTATACTAGTAAGGCATTATAGTTTAATTGTCATGGCTTATTAGAATTCCACAAAAAAGCACTCTGAATCATCAGGTTTTAGCTTCGTGATTTCTTCTTATTTTATGTATGGTAATATTTACAACCTGAATTTTAAATATTACTTGTATTAGAAATGCTGCTTAAACAGATACAAGACCTTTCAGGAGTACCTGAACATCAAGAAAGAAGCACATGCTACTCTTCCCCAGTCTAATGGCTATCTTGTGTATTTATCATATTGTCTATCATCTTTTTGTCTACCTATGTCATAGACAGAGTGATACACACTTTCTTGATGTCCATTATGTGGTCTTCTGATTTTGCAGCTTGATTTACTATGTAAAAAAAACAAACAAAACCTGTGAGTGATGATACCAGTAACCCAGAATGCTGACAGAATGTGACACTACATCTATTGCAGTGAAATTCTTATGGATTCATCTGTGTCTACATTGGAAATCCAGAAATTCTTTCTGGAATAATTCCTAGACACTGATATTTTACAGGCAGGCGCTGAGCAGTACAGACTATCAGTGCCTGCGATCAGTGGGCTGCCCCTGCTTCCTCTTCCCACTTCATGCATCGTCATCACCAACAACCTCCAGCACTCCATTCCTGAATCTGTCGTCATTTACTGCTATCTACTTTTCATGATGATGCAAATACAGAAAAAGAAAATTGTGCTTTTCTAGGGTGCTTCTTACTTGGAAATTTACTGAATATTTACTTTTACATTCTGCCTGTGTACTGATCAACAGCCATATAGGTGACACAGTCCTGATTTAAATAACATACTCTCCAGTGGATAGAACTTGGAGCTGGTAAGTGAATATTCAACAAAGTAATTATAACTTGTCTCATAACAAGACAGTCTCAATTTTAGTGCTGTATTTTCAAGCACATTGTGGCTAATAAGAATCTGTTGTTCTTGATATGTGTCCTCATTCTCATTGCTATTTGATGCCGTTCTGTCTCTCCCAGACCGTACGTCAGGGACTCTCAGAGATCTTTCCCATCTCTGTGCCACGGTCCCTCTAGGACAAGCAACTAAGCAAGACTGTGAAAACGACTTGGATTTTCACTATCATGCATTATACATCCAGAACTACATTCTGTCCTGAAAAGTCAAAAAATGAAGAGGGAAAAATTGAGCATGGGCAATGTTTTTGGAATGAAGGGATGGGAGAGATCACAAGCTGCAGAAGGGACCAGTTGACCCAGGCAGAGACTGTCGGGCTGCTGAAGGCCATAAGCATTTAAGGTTCTTACCATTTACACAGTTTTCATCCAAAAGATAGAAAACACTCTGTCATTTCCATCTACAGCTTCCACCTCAATCTTCCATTTGGGAGGCACAATTTCCCTCTATTACCAAGTGAAGTAATAGTCGATTACCTAGTCTACTGCAGTATCTCTCTTGGGGGAAATAAGAGGCATCTGTGCCTACGTTGCTTCTCGTGACTTCAGCCCAAATCTATTCCTTTTTCTCATAAGAGCTATACCCTCCTCTCTCATAAGAGCAGAACCCTCCCTAGTGGGGCTGCACCACATATAAAGCTAAGACACCTCAAGCTCTGTCAAGTCCTGCTACATTGCTCTTGGATTTTGACTGACAAAATTCAGAGCATTTTCAATCCCCTTAAATCCCATCTCAAGCAACTCCCTTTGGACAAGATGATCTGCCCTCTGGAGGTGTGAATTTTCCACCACTGTTTGTAGAAGAAAACTTGAGTGAATAGCTCCGACCTAGAAGTCTAACTTACACATCCAAGTTCACTCAGTTTCAGCCTTTTTTTCAGTTTCTCTAAATGTGGAAAATTTGTCTGATAAAATGGAAAACACTGCTGGGAATATTTATTTATATTAAAGAAGCACTCTAAGGGATAGTGAATTCTTTATGGGGGGTTGATATGATTAGAAGTCAAGTTCTACAAAAAGCTGTTGCAATTTTTACCTGATTATTGTGTTCAAGGCCAGAGCAGAGACAAGTTTGAAAAGCCAAGGCTTTGCATGTCAAACAGAAGTAGTCCTCAGCATGTGGGGAAAATGGCAGTGATAAACCTACTATTAGGCATCTGGGCGAGAAGCCCAGCATCTCCTCTGCGTGTGGGCTAAAATAGACACGAGCCACTATCACAGATAATGGCAGCTTGTAGGCACCTGAAGGGAGCAACTAAAATCCATTTCACTTAGACAAGAAACTGCAGTCTGATATTTACTTGCGTCCATCACATGTGAAAAGTGTTTGCTGTGAATTATCTAAGAGAAAAGTGCAGGTTGAGGGGTTTCATTACATATCTGAGAGTAGTTCAGATCACACATTGAACACAAGAAATCACAGGTAAATCTCAGATTGGTGTCTTGGGTAGTCAAATGGATTCCTGCTATTCATCCGAGTATATGCCTTTTTCTGCAATTGCTGGAGGCCCATATCCAGAACAGTGAGAACATGTGCAGACACATAGAAAATGTGAAAGTAAAATAAGCAGAGTAAGCTTTATGTGATTTTAGAAAATTAAGATCACTTTGGAAATAACTCTCAGTCTAACGTCAAGGTTAGAGACTGCACCTTTCACCATGAGAAACCACAATGCACAGATACGTCCGTTAACGGCTGCTCTGTAGCCTTCCTGATTCTGGCAGAAGTTGTAATAAAGAACCCTTTGAGGAATAGTTGGAATTCCTTGCAGGTATATGCTCATATTTTCACCTTTTCCTCATCAGAAGAGAGAATAAAATCAATATATTTTTTAACATCACTTCTGCACATATGACAACATATTGTATGCAAGTGAAGCGCAAGAGACTGCAAAACACATCAATAGATTTTTTAATAAAAACTTACAAATGAAGTTTGCAAGTTTGCCCAGACTCTGAATATGTGTGAGAGATTCTAAAGTCACAGGTTTCACCAAACCAAATGCTGACCTCCCAGACACTCTCAAATTCCAAGATACGATTCAAAGTTAAAGCACCTGAGAAATACTAGAGAAAATCATAGCCGAGTGAATGTCATATTATTGTTTCAATGTTTGCTACTAAAAGTAAGTGGTAAGTTTTAAGTAAATGTATTGTATTACCAAATCTTTCCTTTCAAACAAGCACTTCTGTCAGAAGTGTCTTAATTTCTTATCACAGAATTTCATCCGCACAAGGAGCAATAAATAATTCATGTTCCTAGCTCTTTGTTGTGTGTCCCTGAACTGCACAGAGCTGGAAGGCTGACAGCTGTGTCAGGACAAGCACCAAAGATCTGACATGACAAGTGACTAACAAGTTTCTTTCAGTCTATAGTGAAAGAAGACAATGGCATAAAGTGCAAAAACGAAATCCTGAAACAAAATGAAACTGTTTCTTTCTCTTTACCTAAGTGTTTGCTATGAGCTTATTTCCGACCCATAACCTCTGGTCATTTTATAGTACTGCCCAACCCCCTTTACTCCTCACATTCGCCTGGCCATTTACGCCTGTCCACGGATCAATATGAGCAATTCTTGGAGAAATACGATGTCTCCATGACAACCAAGCCACAAATTCTCAGTGGAAAGCAGTGAGACCAGTAGTGAAATCTCCTGAGGTTTTCAGACCTATAAGACAAGATGTCTTAAAATGCAGGAATGGACAGAAACAAAAGCCAGAGTAATTCATTGTTTATTACTAGTTTAATGATGTCAGATGGACCGAATGGAACTCAGTTTTTAAGTTTAGATGCTTTATCAACACGTATTTTTGCCAGTCAATATTCACCTCTTGACAGGCTTTTATTCTTTCCATTACTTCATATAGATATGCAGAGTGCAGAATTGGATATTCAAGTTCCTGTCCAAACGTGCACTTAGACACACAGAATTAATCTAAGGTTAACATTAATGTTATCTTTAAGCTACGTTAATTCTCACCTGAACGCTTTAGTGCCACCTTGTTTTAATTCTTTCTCACCTCAGAACAGATCAGAACTTGGACAATCCACATTTTTGCCCATAATCATTGTTGAAGGGACTATAGACAGTTTCTGACGGAGATGCCACACACCACAGATTGTAGGTACAGTAAGGAATTAAACTTGGCTCCTTCCCGAGTAGATTATCTATTTCTTTCTAAATCTCATGCCAGTTTCTGCCGTACAGCACTGAGTCTGAGCCTACGTGGCTTTAAAATGAATACGGATTTACAATTCATTGGTTTCAATTATTCTAACATACACTGGTGTTCATTTCTGTGGAAAAGATGAAAAGGGAATGTAGTTCAAATCAGGTATATGACAGCAGTTGAACTCCCAAGGAATCTTGGAGGAGTGGAGTGTGCTGAAATATAATCCCCCAGACGTGGGTCCTATCTGGGTTCTGAGATGACTTAGGGGACCTGACATGGATTTCAGACTGCACCCTTTGACTGAAAATTAAATCTCAGCAGTGTTCCTTGGGGAAGGATCAGGGGACTGTTGGCAGCTGCCCCCTGTCAGCACAGGCTGCAAGATTTGGAAATCTCTTAACTAAGCTGACAGGCCGCAGAGACGATGAATCAAAAATATGATACACGGATCAGCACACAAAGATGCAAGAGGGTACACAGAAACCAGATAAAGCTGGGAAGGAAAATATCAAGTGAAGAAAGATGTTTAACTCTTTCACTAATGAGGACTACGTGCAGGTTATATATTATGGTGTATGTGGGTCAAGCTCATAGTTTGCTTAAAAGATCTTACTATTTAGTCGCACAGAATGTTTTTAATCAGCTGTGACTCAATACACTTTATATTTAACTGTTTCCCTTTGGGATTCATTTAATAAATTTCGTAGATGTTCCATAACGAGAAAGATAATGAAACTACATGAAGATAAATCTTTTAGTCACCAAAAAGAATGCGCTTTATGGATGTTCCTGTATTTAGCTGAATCAATGTTAAGAGCCATTAAAATGAAATAATGATTGTGAGCTGGTTTAAAGAAAAGAATCAAGCTATTTAACGCTACCAATTTGCTCTCCTCCAGAGATACAGTGTTTGAATGTCCGCCGCTACATTCAACTGCAGTATATACAGTCCTTCTAATTTTTCATAATCTCATGCTACCTTCAAAGGGTCAGACATTGTACATATATTAAGTAAGCAGTGTAGTCCAAAACTAATTATAATGAACTAGTAGTGTCAGCTTTCTTTTTGGTCATAAAGCCTTTATCCTTTCTAAGACCTGAATTCTTGATGAAAGAGGAAAGGATAACAGCTCCACACTGTGACCCCTGGAGGTGACCATTAATTTGACATTGCAGCTGCTAAAAAGGAAACAGCATTACAATGTGCTTTTTTTACAGACCCAAAAGCTGTGTCAGATTTATCACTTGATACTTGGTGACTGTCTTTAAATGCCTCTCACCTGGACTCTCAGACTCTTCCAAGACACATCTGTCAGGCGTATCCTCCACATCTTGGAAGTTTGCCGAGTTTGAGCTGTTGTCATGCTTCAGCGCACTGACTGGAGCAATAAAGAAGAAAAAGAGGAGGAGGGAGAAATGTAATGTATTCAGAAACAAACACTTCCTGATTTTCTGCAGAGTTTTCAATGCTGAAGACATAATTTGTAAACACAAATATTAGACTGAAATAAAACAGAAACTCAAAGTACTTATACGCAGCCATAGCACAGTTGAAAAATCTATAGACAAGAATTCATTCAGGGAGAAGTTGGAGGCATCGGCTTAAATATGATCCCTTTGAAGTAAAAATACATTTTTTTCTTATAGAATCCTAAAATAATAACATAATTTAGAAGCCATAAAAAGTGCTTGTCTGTTTCACCAAAGAAGCCAGTAAACAATATAAAAGATCAATTAGGTGGTTTTGTAATTACTGGAGCAATTCACTAGGGAGAAAAATGCTGTTCATTTTAAGATGAAAATATGTTGTATATAACAAGCTAGGATGCGTAATAAAATTAGTGATAATTCCAAACTGCAGTAAAAAACAGACTGAGCTGCAGTTTAGAGATTACCAAATTTGATTTCCACTTTTACTTAATTGCTAAAAACATTTTCATTTCAGAGCAGGAAAATATTTTCATGGAAACAATTATTTGTCTGTATATGACTTTTTAATTCACTTGGCTTTTGAAAAAATCCCACATAAGTTTTCCTGAACAGAAGAGACGTATTTCCCTTGTCAATGTTCATTTCCCTCTCTTCTGCTCCATATCTCCACATGGAGCCACAAATATAGCTTGAAGTAAAATTATTAAACAATGTGTTATCGAATAGCACAGTAAAGACTAGATCTCAGTTTCTGAGTCCCATTGAAACACTTAGCTGATCCCATTTCTTGGGAAAATAGTGGTGACTAGAAAATACTTAATTTTTTCTAATATCTAGAAAACTAAGCACGGTTCCACACTTCATGTGTGTGGGGAAAGCAATGGCTATACACAGTCTTAGTGTTGTTTTGTCCTGTTTTCAAAACAAGAAATTTGTTCCCTTATAACTTTTGATGGATTTTTAATTTTTTTACCAAAACAATATTTGCTGAAAGAGTACTTAATTTAAACACCCATTTAAATTTTCCAAACTTATGAGTGAATCAACAAGGCCTCAGGGCATTATTCAGACAGGAAGAGCTCAAAAGACACACATTCCACTTCAGTGCTCTGCGCTTTCCATCGGTTTGCAGCTATTGATCCCAGGTCACCAAAAGGCTCCATCATTCTCCTCTCCTGCATCTACACAGAGTCTGTTTGAAGCAATCAAGGCTTCAATGTAATTGTGGAATTAGATATTTGAAAACGCAATATTAAAACATAATAAATAATAAAATCTATGATAGCGACACCATGGATTTCATCTGAAAAAAACAGCCAGTAAATTTTGCTTTTGCCTTGGATGACAACCAACCAGTATATAAAACCCTGCCCAGGTATAGCAGGAACACTGGTTAAATTTCTAAGCTTACAAAAAGCCAGTAGACTTGTAGCAATGGTCAACTTATCCACGTGAAGAGGAGTTTCAGGTCTTGTCTCTGCCATGGAATTATTGACATGATAGTCTGCATGAGGTGACTTGACACTGAAGAACAACTTACAATAAACAACGAATGTTCTTGTTCACACATAAAAACACTATGATATGTGCACGAGAAATGCCTTCAAAGATAACTGGGCTTTTCTCTGATTTTTACATTTAGAGAATTTTCAAATACACTAATTGAAGGCCAGGATTCCCACTTCAAAAAAGAAAAATTGGAAAATACAAGTAAGCATATTATATTATTTTTTTTAATTGTTTTGTGTCAAATTTATTAGAACATTCTTTCTAAAACAGTCTTCCCATTAAGCAGTCAGCTCCACTGTGCTGAGTGATAAATTGAGTCATTACAGCTGCATGAATTTAAAAGTCAGAACTACTCTGAAGTAGAGCAGTAGGAAAATTTCCAACAGAGTACACTGTGATAAAAGGGAGAAAACAAAAAGTACGGCTATGCTTCTGCAGAGAAAGAGAAAAATCACAAGAGCTGTCCTCTCTAAAAGACATGGCAGTGACCAAAACCTCCTTTTGAAAACAAAAAGCCTTTCAAAACGAACGGTGTGTTTTCACCCAGTAAAGAACTCTCATAGTGAACCAAGAAAGGGAGATGCATTCACAGCCCCAAGCACCAGTCCCAGTTAAGAGATGGCAGGTACTTCCCTTGCTGGAAATCTGTGCTGTAATTGCTCTTCAATGGGACTAGGACAAACCTGTTCAAGTGCTCTCCTGCTCTCCCAGACCATGTCAGCAAAAATCATATCATTTAAAATAACCTGCTTGATTTTACAACAAAGCAGAGCTGAGCAGTGTTTTTAGGGAAGGCAGTAGATTCAGCTGAGAAGTAATTCAGAGCATTAAGAATAAAAGACAGCTAGAAGCAGGTCCATACACACAGATGAGATACATCAGAAGGAAGGTATGAAGTGAACAAGAAAGAAACGAAGGCAGGCCGGCAAGATCCTTGGACAAAGCAGGAGGATCTCCAGTTGATATGCTTGAGTAGACAACATTGGAGATTTGGAAGAGGATGGAGTCATTGAAAGTCAAGAAAGACAAAAATGAGGAAAAAGGGTCACAGGCAGAGCTGATGTGGCTGACAAATGACAAAAACAACGATGGAACAGTCGCACTAATAGTGGCAAGGAGTCATTAGGAACAGTTTAAAGGGAGTAGAAAGCAGGGATGGAACGGCACTTTCACAGAGAAGCAGATCTTTAGACAACTTGTGTAAAAAGAGCTGTCTGAGAATGAGGGTCAGCAGGAAAGAGTGAAGGGAGGAAAGTGCGTATTTCAGAAAACCAGGAGACCGGCAGGGACAGGCTCGGATCGGGTCACTGGTGTGAGTGAGGGCCGTGTATCTTAACCTTGTCACTTACTCAGAAGTACATGTCCCTCCCTGGACAAAACTCAGGCAAATAAACTTGACGATACCCTAGTTTATGAAGTTACACAATGAGTGTACGCAGCGAGCAAGAAAGAGACGTAGGCAGAGACCTTCAGATCTTTCTTTTTTTAAAACATCACATTGTATGCTCAATTTGAAGAGGAAGGTTCCTCAAAAATATCAGAAAAGAACAGCGGGAACTGAAAAGTTAAAAATAAGGAAAGAACAGTCTGGCCCAAATAAAGAGTGAAAGTAAAAAGTGGCATTATGTAATCATGAAAAAAATATTTTAAAAATCTTAACACTGACACCTACTTTACTTTCCCTTGAGCGAATAGGATTTTATAGTCAAATGTCAATAGGGGAAATACTGTTCTGAATTGCTTATACCTATGATACTGACAGAATTTAAGTTATTTAAACATAAACAGTATGATCTTTATTCATTCTGAGGATACTCTGTCCTACTTTGGGTTTAAATGGACCTTAAAATTACTTTTGCTTCCATTTGAAAGCTAATTTGTGTAGCCAAGGTGATGTAAATGTCTGGAGTATAAACGAGCCCCAAATCTGCAAGTCAGAGAAAAAGTTAAGAAACAACAATATCTGATATAATAACTCCAATGATATGTTCTTTCTATTCAGTGCAATGTCATTTCAATCTTTACATGGACAGTAGAAATTACCTTTGTTAGCATGGAAGTAAGGTAAAAGGACAGATTTCATTGAGGCAAATGACCTTGAACTTAGCATATAAAAATGACATAAATCTTCATTGTACAGGATCAGTCTTGAGAATTGTGGTAATTTTTTCTGGTACAACTTAATAAGCTCTTAAGAGTTGTTTACTGAAATTGATACCCATTCTCTTACATTATTGAAACAGAAAAAGACATTAAAAAAATAGGTATGGAATTTAGAACAGCAAAAGAATGTCATAAGATCATAGTATTCAATGAAACATTTACATGTACAGTTTCGAAATATTTCAAATTCCACAAAATAAAACCAAATTATTTCCAAAAAGAGATCACAGACTGATCCATGGCCAGTCTATGAAAGAACAGTCTTTGTGTGAACAAACCATTAAATGATAAGCTGGTTTTTGTGAATATACACTAATTACAGAAACAACTCATCACTATCATTTATTTCTACATGGTCTGTTTAAACTCTGAAAAGCCTTGTTCCACTCTGGAAATGTCACACACTAAAGTCTAAATAACCTGCTCTGCGTACCAATTTTCAGAGGGCAGACACATTGGAGAATGTTATGCAAGTCTGCATAACACAGGTGAATAAACCAGTTCGTGTTTTCTGATAAGATATCTTTGTTATTGATAAGATGGATTAGTAACTTAAAGACAGTCTGTCTGCAGAGAAAACAAGAACTTATTTGTCATTCAAAACAAGTGGATAGGGTAATAAAAACTATTTTTCAACCAAAAATATTAGGCAAGATAGGCTATAGGCGATAAATATAATTAAGGTCCAATACAGAACACAAAGCAATCTGAATCTAAATAAAACTGCATGAAAAAGGCTGTAAAGGAAAATAAAATGCTGGTATATTTTTATTTTTGTAAATGGATAAAACAATCGTGCTGCAATACCACTTCTGGGATGTATGGGATCTACAGGCACTTACTGTATTATACCTAAGAAGCATGATGGAGAACTGGGCAAGAAATGCTTTGAGTACTATTTTAAAAAGCACATTTCATAGATGTCATAAAAAGCATAAAGAACAGCTGTACTTGATGAGACCAAATATTATCAGTGTAAGAGTCCAATAACCATACAGTAATACTTCACGGGAAATTTCTACTAAACTCCAATTTGAAACTTGGATAATTCCAAAACATTATTTTTTTTTACATGTAATAACTCACAGTAGATTTCTGTTCCACAAACTTCTCCCATTTTCCCTTAAACATGTAGAATTTTTGCATCCTTACACCCTAACTTGCCTTAACACGGCAAGCTCCATTGTTTGACTACATAGGTGGCCATCTCCTTTTGTTTGGTTGTGCAAGTCCCTATTAGCTTAATGTGAAACTTATTCTTGTATGAGAAAGGGCATGTGTATGAGCCCTGCACACTCTCTTCATGACGCTTGTGATTGAAGAGTCCTTTGTTTTATTCTCTTTCAACTGTCTTTTTCCAGGTTGAGGACTACTACCCTACTTGGCTTTTTCCATGTATTTTGATGCCAACCTAAAAGGATACAATTATTCACTAACATTACAAGAAAAGCAGAAAACAGTCATGAAATGGCAAGTGCAATTTTAGCAGCGCTCACCGCAGTCATCTAGAAAAAGCAGATAACAAAGTCACACCAGCCGGTGTGGAGCACCCATCCTGCCATTAGGGCGCCAGCACGCTCCGCTGAGCAGTGTGCCAGCAGGCAGGGAGCCAGACAGGCTGGGGACATGTCCTTGATGGCACCAGCGCCGAGTACAGCACCAGGATGACTTCACAGGTTTTACAGGTAATACTCCCGTGTACAGAGCCTGGTATGGTGTTTGCCTTTGTTGCCACGGCATGAATACCATTGTCTCATGCTCAGCCTGTGATCCAGATTCTTTTCTGAGAAACTGTTACCTTGCTATTTCTTCCCCATCCCATCTCTTCGCAGATTAATCCTACCTCAGTCTAGATCCTTGCTCTCATCCTTATTGAACTGAACCCTATTTTTTTTTCCAGACCATTTCTCAGGCCATATAAACGACTAATTCATCTCACTGACAGAAGACATCAGTTGCTGGTCATTTCATAATTTTTAGTGTCATTTTAAAAAAACTACACCGATTTATGGAGTTGCCATTCAGTTGAGAATGGCTGGTTGTTATCATCTGATGATTAAATATCACACTCGCCCAGTTTTCATAATATTTTAATTTTAAAAGGAGAGCTTAAGAAATTAACCTGGAGAAACACAGTATTATTCTAATTGGTGCAGCAAGTTGGAATTGTCCTTGAAATAAGCCAGGATGGAGGAAGTCAAACTGGAAGCTACACTAACTTAAATCCATTCCATTGAATGCAGAAGTAGGGCCTAATATGACATGGCAGAGCCCAGTTTGCAGAAATACTAACCCATGCACCTGGGGAAGCTGGAGCTTGTTCTTGCACTCTGTGAACTCACATGCAAACAAAGCTCATTCCACTCGCTAAGTGAATTGCAATTAAAGAACGTTTTTCCTTCTGTAAGTGTGAAATTTCTTGTAAAGTTTTTATCTATTTTAAATTAAAAAACTCCTGAAACACCATTTGTCCTCTTTCCCCATATCTATGAGGACAGTATTACTCCAGACAGGAAAACGGAAATTTTCAGTGATTCTTTTCCCAATATACCCTGAAGTTTTATTCACCCAGAGGGACTTCCCTACTTCTCTCAACTAAAATATAATGGCATGTAACAAATTATGCTCTCAAAGGACATCCCATTTTTGTTTCATTAGTGCAATGAAACATTCACTCAATTTTAAAGCAGTTGTCTCGATCTTAGCTGTGATTTATACCAGAATCTGTCCATGTATTCTGTGTAGTATATATAATAAAACACCTAACTAGTTAAATTTGTCTCAGTGGGTTCTGCTGCAAGAAATAAAATACTTTCCCATAAAATCCCGCACAACGTTTACTGCAGAGCTCTGAAGCATATGCTTCTGTAAAAGTTAGGAGGATTTAAAAAAGGAAAATGTAACCCCAAACTGTTTTTAATGAATTCTTCTATCATTATACATTGCTTTTTCTTCTCAATGTCCTCTCTGGCTAGAGATCCCAATTTTCTTTTTTCCAGTTTCCCTAGATGTGTGGTAGTGCATATTTTGACCAAACATGGTGTAAAATTGAATTATTTGATCACATTTGATCAACATTCTTTATCCCACTCTCATTATTCTTTTTCAACCAGTAACTGGGAGGGAATAGAAAAACAATTTTTACAGGAATTAGTAAAGAAGGCCAAATTTCAGTTCTGGTAGTCAGCAGATAATTAGTTTCCTTTTTAAATTAAAGTATATAACATCTCGTCACCTGTCCAATTTTCTAAAAATATATAGCAAAATTCCCCCTGGTTTCTGCACATTAGATTAATGGTGTGGGAGAGTATGTGCTGCAGGTATGACTATTAGAGTATCAGTAACTCCTATAAAAACAACAAACAAATAAAGAAATATTTCCTATTTTTTAAATTGCATTATTGGCAGCATTGACATTATTTTCATGACAGTAATTGATTTGGTATTCAAGTCTAAAATCATTAATCAGGGAATTTTCAGAGGATTCTGGTTCAGTCCATTTCTACAGAAGAATGCTAGCTGTTGATTGCCTCAATTTGCTGTTAAAACCAAAATGAAACAAAAGTGCGCAGCACAGTTATGTCACCGACATCTCCCTGTGCATAATGTGAATGTTATAGCTTGCATACTCTTCCCTTCTCTCAATCAAAGCTGTCCAAATAGCTTAATCCATGGGAAAGAAATATACACAGAGCCTCTTTATTAACCTCTTCTAGCCAGATTATTGTTATTATTTTGCGTTACAGCCTTGACGATGTATTACTGATAGGAAGGTAAAGCCAACTGCCACCCAGCATGACTCTGCTGAATGGCTGCTGTATGAAAGTGGAAGTACTTATTTCCAAGGCATTTCTGCGATGCTCCCTACTGTTAAAATGTTATCTGACTTTAAAAGATGTTCAGTTCAATTGTAAGCAATAAGTAAACTCGGGCATTACAGTACTGTACACTGAAGAGTTTCACTAGCTGGTCAAACAGGCATTATTCCAAGAAACTAATGCTGTATAGGACTGCTTCCTGGTGGCTGAGACCTCTGATTGGCAAAAGACAGTGGACTTTTCAGTCAGCAAGCTAGTTACCTATGGATGTGGCTCAAGGCTGACACACAGATTGACTGGTTCACACTAATTTACTTCACACAGATTCCATTTATCTCCTAGAAGATCCCCTGGCAGCAGCTTATAATGGCATATCCTAGGATGCCTGCCTGCATGAGTTTTTAAAGCGGCAGAGCTTGATGAATCTAAGTCCAGAAAACAGTTCACAGATTGAGGACTAGGTGCAATCAAAAAACATCAAGTAGCACAGCTGGGACTTGCTAGCTTGCTTGACTGGTTTGAGCAGCTGAGCATTAACTACGCTTGCTTTCCTGCTGGCAGCCCTGTGTCACTAGAACAAATCAGAGCGCTACCCGACAGAAAAGAAGAAAAAAAGGAAAAGAAAGAGAAAAAGACAAGAAAAAAGAAAAAAGAAAAAAGAAAAAAGAAAAAAGA